>CABPRJ010001439.1:729823-1091847 GCA_902439185.1 Cinara cedri
AAAAAAAAAAAAAAAAAAAAAAGACGGGAAAAAGTTCTTCGGTCTCGGACGGACAGGATATTATTATTATTGTACGGCCGGCGCTGCGGCACCGCGAACCCCCGCGATAACGCGACGCGGAACCGTATTTTCCGTCGTCGTCGCCGGGCCGTGCAGTTAACTCCGCGCGATTCCGAAACATTATTATTATTTTTATTATTATTATTATTATTATTATCGTATATATAAAAAGGGCCGGAAAATTAGGCGCGTCGGCGGGCCAACAGCTGTTACCGGGCGCGTTGATGGGGGTCGGGTCATATGTCAGGTCGGGGGTTGTTAGGTCAGAACCGGCGTGTGTATATATATTTATACATACATACATACAAGCGCGCGCGTATCGAGTTATGTGTGCGCGCCGGGTGTTTGTAACGACTTCTCCTACTGGTGCAACGGCGCCCCCCCCCTCCGTCCTTCCTTCCTTCCTTCGCCCCCCTCCCGAGCTATTAACAACGTCTCTAATCGGACCGAAAATACATTTAAACGGGCGGGCGGGCGGACGGGCCGGCGGCACGGCGCGCGTACCACTCGGCACCGCTGCAGGACCCTTTCCGGCGTTTTCTTTTAGTTTAATAACAAATCATAACAACGACGATATAACACCGCGTCCTGTGCAGTTAGTCTCCGTCGCACTCCGCAAATCGCGTCGATAATATTATACCGTTTCCCCTTTTGTACGCGCGCGAATCGATCAGCTGTTGCGAGACGTGACGACGACGACGACGACGACGACGACGACTGTCCGGGGATCGCCGTCGCGTACGTAACGGAATAATCGGTGCGATTGTTGGCCATGTCCCGGGGTAACGATCGACGAACACGAATTTACAAGCGCCGTTCGCAGGCGCCGAGTTTTTCGCGGGGGGCTCGCTGTTTCGGGCGCGCGCAAAACGGGGCGTGCGAGCGGTCCGTTGCGCGTTCAAAATAATGTCCCGAAGGTGAACTCTCGAAACGGAGCCCGTGAGTCTTGTGAATCTCCCGGGGGTCTTGAGCGTCTCAGACGCCCTTCCCTCCCTCCCTCCCCCCCGGACACAGAGCCTATGAGTGCGATGTAAACAGTAACTTTAAAAACTCGTATTGTCATACTGTCTATACGTTATGAGTGCTAATCGACGACGGTCCGATTGCTCGAAAACCTCATTCGAGCAACTCATATTTAACAACAGTCAAATTTCGAATTGCGCAAGCGTACTCGTATAGTTTAGTACACGAAACGGCCGTTTAAGAGACCGTATGTTTTATGCGACGAAAGTGTTTTGACGAACGTTTTTTGTTTTTATTATTTTCGTACGCCACCTAGTTATATATATATATATATATATATATACGCCCAACAATAATATTATTCATTTTTTTTTTTCTGTTTTCAGGTTTATTAACGCCCGACGAAGAATAGTACAACCGATGATCGATCAGTCTAACCGTGCCGGTAAGTCGAAACGATTAAATTTATTTTCGCGTTTAACACAATAACAACTCGTGACGGCGTCGGGCCGAAAACGGCACCGATTCGCAACAAAACATCGCGGAACGGCGCATTACGTTGAGACTGTTGCGCATTTTCAAAACGAGATTATAATATATAAAGGATTTTCGATCACGCCCGTCAACGGTACACCGCGAACGGTGCGACGCGTGCGGGTAACACGTCCGTGAAATTTAACACCCAAACAATACTCCTCACACAGCCCTCAGCTTTTACCGTCCTCGAACGACTTTCGCCGCGTACGCTAACACATTCCTCCGTCTGCGTGTCTCTATCGATTCCGTCCTCTATTGTTACTCCCCGAGCGCTTGTTTTGATCACCGTTGACCCTGTACACCCGAACAATACTGTCGACATTGTTTATAATGCCGTTGATACTGTCGCGCATACGAGACCGGTCCGTATGCGACGCGCGCGGTCTACACGGCCTATCGTCGGGAGATTGGCCCCTGCTTCGATTCGGGCCCGGATTGGACGGAACGTCAAGTGGGGCTTTACCCTCCCGGGTCACAACTTCACAAGAGCCCGGGTGCGTCGGATTGGCCGAGACACGCGTTCGCTGTCTGTGCGTTTAATCGTTTCCCGTCGGCGACCTTATAAGCGACCTTCCATTCGTGTATTTTGTTGAACCGCGTTTCGAGCGATAATTCCCGTCGGTTCGTTTTCGTCTCCGTTGTTCCGTGTTTCGAGTGGGTCTCGTTTAAAAATCCGGCCCCAGGGCCGCCGAACGTCTCGCTCCGGGGCTCGCGGCCTCGCGGTAAAAGCCTAAACAATTACGCGGCGCGCGGCGTTTATTAAAATTTATCGCGACGGTTTATCGGTTATCCGGATACCGTTGTCGGCGCGGGAAACGCGCAAAAGTTTCCCGGCCGGATTTTTTTTTCCCCGTGTACGAGGCGAGAGAAGTAAATCGTCTGAATCAGAAGACCGTCGTCGTTGTCGTCGTCGTAAAGCAGAACGACTGCCGCCGCCGTTGCCGCAGTACTCGCGGGGGGTCGTAAACGCGGCGGTGGCGGCAAATTGTAATGTTTTCCGCGATGCACCTCAGGTCCAATTACGCGCGAATTTTCCGGCCCAGGTTTTTCCCCTACCCCATTGAGTGCGCGCGCGTTCGTGTGTGTGTGTGTGTGTGTGTGTGTGTGTGTGTATATAGGGTTTTTACTGCCGTTCCGCGAGAGACGCGGCGGCGGCGGTGCGGGCCGCGCAACTTTTGACTGGCAATTTCGAGGGGTTTTATGGCGCGATAAACTTGTTACGACATGCTTGATTTTCGTGCGCACCCTCTCCCGGCGCGAGCCGGTTACCGTTTTATTCCCGTTTAATGGAAATTTTATTTTTACTGCTAGTCATCTAGACCCTTTTTTTTTTTTTTTTTCCTTTTCTTTCTCACTCTCTCTCTCTCTCGCCTCCGCGATGATTGTCGCGTCTCCTCTCGCCGCCGCACACGATCGTTTTAATTTTATTAGCAGCAAATTGCCTTTATACGACACTTTTGTTTTTATTCGATCCCCCGTATAGCCGCCCGCAACGGTTCTCCGCGTCTCTCTGTCGCCGCCCCGTCTCGCTCTCCTGCGGCGGTGCTCGACCGCCGGGAAACTGCAGTTATACAGCACCGGTCGGGTTTATATTATACTTGCGTACCCTACCACCACGCCCCCCCCACCGTCCACACGTATATACACGTAAAACCATAACCGTTACGCTGTCCGTTTTAATGCCCGCGGACCGCTGACGACGACGTTAACTATATTATTATATATACGGTCGCCCATTTCGCGCGGCCAGGGGTAACGGGCGGACGTGAACAACCGCTCGTGCATGTGCAGTGTACGGCGTCCGTCGACGGGGGTGTTTTCGAGCGGAGCTAAAGTGTGTTTTTCCCTTCCTTCCTTATTCTTCTTATTTTACGGCCGCGACAGAAGCGTTGCGAGTTCCGGCGGGTAAAAAATTTAGAAAGAAAAGAAAAAAAGAAACCGAACGGACGACGTTCGCGCGTGTTTTCGTACGCGGGGTATCGCTGCCGCGGCGGTTATTCCGGCCGATACTCCCCTCGCATTCCCTGCCGCCCCCACCTCCGCATATTATCTAATATATGAATGGGCCCGGTACGCACACACACATTATATATTTCCGGTGGCGTTCGAAAAAGAAATCTCCCGAAAGCTTTTTATTACGAGTGTACGTAACGGGACGGCGACGATCGTGCGAGGGTATCGTCGGGTTCGGGTTTGACCCCCGCGTCCGAGTGCCGCACGGTCACCCACCCACCCCCCCCACCCCCCACCATCACCGTAGAACCGCCCCGCGCAACGCATAATATTATTATTATATATGCGTGCGTATGTGTTACGACAAACATTATTGTATGCATGTATATATATATATATATACGTGTGTGTGTGTGTGTGTGTACGGAGGAGAGAGAGAGCGGAGGAAAAAAAAGAAAAAGAAATAAATGCGTACCGGATACGAAAACCGCCAAACACTGCTGTTCCGGCTCATCAACCCCGCAGCTAGCTGCGCTGGCGTCGTCGTTTGCTTCCGACACGAAAACATTTCCTCGGACGTTTTGTGAAAATCTTCCGCGACCCCCTTTTTTTTCCTCCTTATTCCGATGGATATCTCTTGCGGCGCGGCGAACTCTCTATTTTTTTACGCGATTTTTATACGAGGGCGGTTTCCCGTACATCATATAATAGTAGTAATCTGAAAAACGAGACGTATTTTTTTTTTTTTTTTATTTTCGGAAAACCGCCGCATTACATTATTATGTACACGATAATACGCGCGTCGTATATAATATTATTGCGCGTTTGGTGTACCGCGTCGCGCCGCGTCCGATATAATAAAAAAAACTCCGTTGATAATAATGTTATTGCAGTGATAACGCCCACGCGGGATATTCGTTCGCGGTCCGCCCGACGGGATTCCGTCCGACGAAAACACCGCGGTTCTGTTGAACGATAAAAGTCGGCGCACGCTCGGCACTTTTCCGTGATCCGGAGCGGCGAAGACTTTTTATCACGACACGATAAACGGAATACCGCAATCGCTCCGCTATAATACATCGCAATCCGCCGTTGCTTCTCTTTGAAAACGCGAATGCTCCCGTCGTCGGTCCGATTAGTCCCCTCCCCCCCCTTCCCCCGGACCACGGAATATCCGCGGCGATCGGTCGGTAATACCGGAGACACCGGAAAAACGCCATAATTTTAATCCGCGTATTTCGTTGGGTTTTTTTTTTTTTTTTTTCTCGAGGTTATGTCTTCTTTTCACACGGCCTGTTACGGCGATCCCGAGGACAGCTGGTACGCGCGCGGCCATGTAATGGCGCAGTATATAATATAATATTATTATAGTCGCAGGCGCGTTATTACCGACCACGCGGGTAAAAGCGTATATAATATATTATTATATACGTGTATAGAGAGAGAGAGAGTGAGCGAGAGGGAACGGAGAGCGCCGCCGTAGAAGTCGACGAGGAGAATATACGTAAGGCAGCGTCTAAAAAGGGGGGCGAGGACGCGCGGCGGTGGCGGTGGCGGGACGCGCGGCAAGGACATCTCGCAGGATATAATATGTTGTGTATAGAGGGTGGCGGTGGTGGTGTTAAGAGTAATCTCTGTTAATATCCATTACCGTGTTTGCGCACGGGAGTTTCGCGCGAGAAAACGAGGGGGAAACTTTTGCTCGATTTAACCGTGCGACTACTGCAGCGGCGGCGGCAGCGCAGTTTATAAGAAGCGCGTCGGCGCTACGCCGTCCGGGCGGCCGCGCTCGCGATTTCCGCGATTGCGGCCGCGCCGTGTGCGTCGCAAAAGGAGACGAAACGAAATAGGAATTACAAAAATCCGACGCGATAATTATCGTGCCGCCGCAGCCGCCAGTGCGGTGCGCGTCGTCGCCGCCGTCGTATCGCCGGGGCCAATTAAATCGCGATTCGAAAAATCGGTCGCCGGGGGATTACACGGCTTTCCACTTTTCCGCCACTCCGCCTCTCGTCACCGTGCCCCCCTCCTTCCCCCCCCACACACACGTCCCTCTAATCATTTCTCTATTCCCCCGGGTTTTCCGGCCGTCACTCTCGCGGCGGCGAGACGCTCTCTCTCTCTCCCGCGTGTGTGGAAACGTCGCGCGCGCGTAACATGTCCCGCATTCATACAACGTACGGGGGTCTGGTCGGAAAACACGCGCTCGTCGCGTTTCCGCGCGCGCGGTGTTATTATTGTACGGCGAGCACACGGCGAAAAGAAACGACACGAAAGCTTTTAGTACGGCCGGTAGTTTATCGTCTCACACACACACACACACACACGTTATATACGTTGTACACGATAATAAATATAATATCTCGGGAGGACTTTTTCGTTTAGTTCGTGCGATCGCGGAAACGCGCGTGCGCACGCCTCCTGCATAATAACAACGTCACCGTGTCCGCCGCCGAAAGTAACGAAAATCGGAGGCGCGTCTACAGCGTAACGGGCAGAGTGTGCAGTATGTTTCCCCCCCCCCGGAAAATCTGCGAACGGAGCGCGGAACCGTTAGAACGGTAGACGCTGGAGATCGATCGGATTCCGAGTTTCCGTCGACCGGCCCGGCGTCGTCCGCGCGATTCCACGTAAACGACCGTCTGACACACCGACACGGTGTCGATGTCGAAACTGTGCACGGCGGCCGCGGCCAACATCATGCTGCGTTACTTACCAAAGCGCATTTTATCGCGTCTCCGATTAGCGAACATCTCTGCACGCCCGGATCCGACTCGCGATTTTACAAAGTCGAATAGACTAGAAGCACGGGAAAAGGCCAGTTTCCAGTCGAGCTATTCCTAGCAAGCGCGACTCACTGTCGGCCGGAATATTAGCGCGCGTTTCGATAGTAAATCGCTCGTGTGTAGTCGAGGGGGAGGAGGCCCAATAACCCCCGCGCTCCCACCCCAACCCCGCGCGAGCGCCGTCGTGTCACTTTCGTCGTAATTCCCGTCGCACATTTCGCGCGTTCGCCGCCGCGGCCGTCGCCGACACGCGCGGCGGCCCGGCGGCAAGGTGCACGGGAAATTTATAGCGGCGGCTATACGTCTTGTCGCCGGAGGCGGCCAGTGCGGCCGTGCGGCGTTCGAGAAAAACGGACCGCGGCGACCCCGGCGCAGGGTCCGCGCGACCGCGATCCGTCAATCCTCGAGCGCGCGCGCGCGGGGGGAAATGAAAAGTGATCGCGCGCGGATAGTGGAGGAGTGAAAAAAAAAAGGAACTCGCGTCGCTCCGGGATAGACGGTTTTCGTCTCTTTTCCCCGCACCCGGCCATACGTGTGCACACGCGGCGCGCGCTCTCTCCGAAACGGCTCCGCGCGATGGGACGCTATAAATTACACCGTTTCGTCCGGACCGTGTGTGTACGCAGTCGGCTCGTCGTAATACAAGTATTATACCGTTTTCGCGACGGTTTCCGCTCCGGTTCTCGCGCCAAAAATGCCCTCCTCCCCCCCTCCCCCCCCGCGCGCGCGTACGATATAAGTGTAAATAATATAACGCGAGTGCGCGTGTATCGATTCGTGACTTATTTTATTTTATTTTATTTTTTTTTCCCCGTTTGTTTCAGTATTCTCTCCGCACGCCGGTCCCAGCGGAGCGTACAGCCCCGAGGCCGCCGGTCTCGGATACATGATGGACGGACAGTCCCAGATGCTCGCGGCGGCCGGTCACAGACCGCCGGGCGACCCGGCCTATCACAACGAGTATCATCATTACCCGGCACAATACTACGGTCATTTGTAGTGAATAACGCGGCACCGCTACGCAATTGTATACCCACATCGCGACGACGACAACACCGCCGCAGCCGCCTAACCGTATAGTAATAACGACGCGCAATAATAACGTTTATAATCGTATAAATATTGTAATTTTTTATTGTATTTTTATTATTATTATATTTATATATATATATATATAATAGACCGTCGCGCTCACGCGTGCACACACTAACACACATATACACACACAAACACACCGCAGACACAAACACACACACACACACACACACAAACACGATCCGGTCGACTGATGTCTGATTTTTTTGTTTGTCATTTGTTTTTCACTGGTCGCTATACACATTATCGTGTTCGTACACGTAATCATTGTAATTTTTTATTTTCGTTTTTTTTTTTCTTTTTTTTTTTCTCGTGTACGAAATAAATACTGTCGTTACGCCCGCCACTTATGTTCCGGGATACAATACGACGCCGCGTACCCCCTTGCGGCGATCGCGCGTTTCCCCGTGCGTGTTTCGGTCGGATATCGGACGACAGTACGGCGACCGCGAATCGCTAGAAACGGCGTGAAATGAAAACTAAAAGCAAATAAAACAACATAAAAACGACTCCTCTCCCTCCCCTCCACCATTCCGCGACGCCGGCCTTTCGTATGAGAAAAAAAAAATCCCGTAAACGTCGCGATAACGCGGGAAGCGAGTGACAGAAACCCGCACGACCATACGCGATTATTGTATCGTCTCGGAACCGTATACGGGATTGTAATTTTCGCGTAGAAAGACATAAACGCGCGCACCGTTTGGTTGCCGCAGTAACAGAACGCGTTTCGCGGATCCCGAAACCGCTCCCGGAATACGAGAATATTGCGCGACCGAGTTCCACCACGTGCTGTTGTCCGTCGTACTCGCCGGGAACGGGCGGACGCGACGGAGGATTAACGGGAAAATTCCGGAAGACCACCCCTCGGAGGGGATGGAGAGGGTGGAGAAAAAAGAGATTTTTTTTATTTTTTCTTAGATTCCAAACGTGTTTTAATGAAACACAGTGGAAATCGGGGTTTTTCACAAAGCCCCGAATCGTGGCATAACGTCTATAGCAAAACCGAACGGGTTCGCCCGGCGATTCCGAGATCCCGTTCGCCCCCCCCCCCTCGCCGCCAGTCTGGCATTTTCGCCGCGTTTCTCAAGCGCGCGCGAGACGATCATAACGGGGACGAGTCGCGGGGTTAGAAACACGCGAGGAGGGATATTTACGTTTAAAACGAAATATTGTCATCGTCGCACGTAATACGAGTATGGGTTATTGTCGATAACGCGCGAAACTTATTTACTCGGATGTACGGGAAAACGTAAAAAAAAAAAAAATAATAATAAGAATAAAATATATATTTATACATAAAAAAACTACGAGTATATTATTATAATATATGATATAAAAAAGAAACGTTATTTTTCGCGTATTTTTATTTTATTTTTTTATTTTTATTATTATGTTATTAACTACTAGTCATGTTTTTGTATTTATTATAACGTCGTATATATTTGGGAAAAACAAATATATATAATAAATTGTAATATAAAACGAGTACGATTACATTTAGTTATTTCAAACAAACAAATAAATAAATAACAATAATAATAATATAACGTCCGATACACGATTATACGTAGACATTTTTTTTCTTTTCTTTTTTTTTTCTTCGCGACTCGGGTGCTTATCACGAATAACAATCCGATGAGAGCGAAAACCTGGGGCAGGGGCGGGGGAAATTGATTCACCGATACGGGCCGGTTACGCGTGTATAATTTCGCGGGGTTATTTTTAAAAAAAAAAAATAATAATAAAAATCCTCGTGTGTCTGTCGTCTATTATTTGACGTGTCGCCACATACGCGTGCAGTACATCACGTTACGCGCAATATACCCTAATAATAACACGGAACGGTCGGCATTTTTGATTTTGTTTGTTATTTGTTTTACGCGTGATTTTTTTTTTTTTTTCTTAGTTACCAAACATTTTTTAACGGTGCATTTTCACGATTCATATTATCGTACATTATTTGAATATGCGAACGTAACGCGTGCATGTCATATAGATCGACCAAAAGAGAAAGAAAAGACGACCCGATAATAGTTTCGCGAGAAACGGGGGAACGCGATATTTTGACGAAAAACACGAAAAAAAAAAAAATGGTAACCAAAACCCAAAACCGAAAATGTTTTTTTTTTTTTTTTATTGTTTTAATACCCGTGCGCCCAGCGCGAATCACTGTTTTGTTTCGTTTTTTTTTTTTTGTTTTTTGTGTTCCGCGTTTAAAATATTATTATTTGTATTATTATTATTGTTATTCGTTATGATTGTGCAACGCGTCATCGCTGTAATATTATTATTATTATCGTTCACTTCTGGCTATTCTCGATAGAACGATAGAAACGACGTTACGTCCTTTTCTTATTATTATTATTTTTATTATTTTTTTTTTTTTTCGTACTTTTTAACACTTACCTACTTTTTTTTTTTTCTTATCGCTCGGACGCGCGATAACATTTATGTTTTTATTGTTATTTACGTATATAATATATTCGTCTTATTATTATTATTATATAGTTGTAGGTAGGCATTATAACATTATGTGTATATAGGTATTATAGTATAATTATCGTGTACCGCGGACGATAGTTTATTTATTATTATTTGTACTATTATTATTATTATTATTATTATTATTGTTGTTGTTGTTTATTATATTATGTTTTATACGCGAAAACAGAAACAAACAAAAAATCATAAAAAAAAAAAAAAAAAACCAAAAACAAAAACGTAAAATCCTACACCGTAGGATATACTGTACCTATACATATAGTATAGGGCCGTCGACTGTATAGACGGTAGACAACAACAATAGATACGCACGCGATGTCCGCTGGATTACGGAATATATTTTTTTTGTCGTTGACTTTTTTACTATATCAAAAAAAAAAAAAAAAAAAACGTTATACGCGATAGACACAATAATAATGATGATGATAATAATAATAATAATAATAATAATAATATTATTATTATTATCGTATTTCGCTTTTTAATTTTTTTTTTTTATTATTATTATTTTCTGTGCCAGTACACTCCTCTATAACGATATGCGCGTTACGTTTTTATCTACATACATGTACAAATACAATAAACATAACGCGACGTAACAGTATAATAACGTAATAAAATATGTAAGTATACGATACGATAATAATGTAATGTATGATATAATATTAATTATTCGATAATATAATGTGTACGATGTAAATAATAATTATATATTCTTTGTAAAAGTCTTCTACTATTTTTTAGCTATAATGTATTGTGTATTATTAATAACGTGTAAAAAAAAAAAAAAACAACAATATGATAATGATATATTATGTATTTGAATAATTAAAAAAAAAAAAAAAACAACCCCGATGTATGTATACGCACACAAAGTATATTGTAATAATAATGTTATAACAAAAACGTGTGTTTGTGTGCGAGTGTATAATGTATTTTAAATGTATATACGTATAATTATATATTATATAGGTATTTTAAAATTTAAAAAAAAAAAATTACTAATTTTATTATTGATATAATTATTATTATTATTATTATTTTTTTTTTTTTTTTTTTGTATGTTCTCTAGTTCGATTAAGTCTCGGTTTATAAAATATATTATTATTATTATTATTATTATTATTATTATTATTATTACTATATATATTTATTATATATATATATATATATATACGATTAACGGTATACGATAAAAATATGTTTGTTTTTGACGGAAGCGAATTTTTTTTTTTTTTGTGCAGCTGCAACTTATACATATACAATACGTGTATATATATATATATATATATATATAAATATATATATATATAATATATATTATTATTATAATATATTCTTGTACATATTATATATATACATATATAAATATATATATATATATATATATATATATATATAGATCTTACGTGTTTAGTATTTTTTTTTTTTGTGTATAATTTTTACAATGTGATATATAATATATATATATATATAAAAAAAAAAATTTAATTATATTTATTATTATCGATACATCTAATTTATATTATAATATAATAGTAGTAACGACGGACGGACGAATAAACGCAGATAATATTATTAAAGGTACGAGCGATTATATTACCCGTGGACGAAGGCGAATCTGACGATTATAAAATGTACGCATAATACATAATTATATTCATATATATATATACACACGTACATACATACAATTATAATGCATAATATAAAAAATAATAATAATTAATAATATAACCTAATTATGATATAATATTAATTATAATAATAATAATTTAAAACAAAAAAAAAAAACGTGTGTGCAGTTTTCTTATTGTTCGCCCCAGCCCCCGATACACGAGCTATCGACTCGTTATAAACACGTGTAACGACATTTGTTTGTTTTTTAAAAAATATATCGCTCAAAATTTAAAAAAAAAAAAACGAACTTTCTAACCGTTTCGTTCGAATATACCGGCGTGCCGAAAATGACCCGATAGGTTTTCCGTTGTCGAGCGCGGACGTTCTCGACAAACCGGTTGCACACGCGTGGCCCGGGACCCGCGGCTACGTGATTATTGGTACCTTAACGATACAAAAACTGAACGAAATTCGTCGTGAAAAATGTGTAATAACGCGAAAATTTCGCCGTTGTCTTTTGCGTCGGCTCGGCCGGCGGTGGCGCAAGGTTCTCCTCCGTTCGCTCTCGCCCGCCCTGCTGCGCCGTACACCGTACGCGTAGCGTCGGATTTTAGGGGCGGTAGTCGCCGCGGCACAAAGCGGAAACGCGCGCCCGCGCGCTGGCCCGACGGCTCGCCCGCCACGGCGACACGGGTCGTCCGTCGGCGTCCGCGGCCGCGAGCGTGTGCGCGCGCGTCGGCGGCGTGACGGAGTGCAATCGACGTGTACGACGGCGGCGACCACCGCCGCCGCCGCCGCCGCACGCGTATCCATGGCGACCCGGCCGGGCGGCACGGGGCGTGTACCCGTGCCGCGGACGTTGACAAATGATGGACGTCCTGAGCCGGAGCCGTCGTCCGCCACCGCCTCCTCCACCGCGTCCGCCACCACCTCCTACTACTACCACCACAACAACTATACTACTACTACTACTACTACTACTACTATTACTCCTCCGCCTCTCCCCGTCGTCCGTTTCCTCGACCGCCTCCTCCACGTCGCCACCGCCGCCGCCGCCGCCGTCGTCGTCGTCGTCGTCGTAGTCGTCGTCGTCGTCGTGGTCGACCGTACGCGCCGCGTCCTGGCGCCGTGAAATCCCGACTCCGCGCCCGCCCTATCGCTCCGCTCGCACGCACACACAAATAACGTATATATATATACACACACACACACACACACACACACGAATATATGTACACTGTTGGCCGCCGCCCGTATAAAGAATATATATATGTATAATATTGTATAGTAGTAGTAGTTCACATAAAACGGCAACACACACGCGCGCGCACAGACATAGACTAAAAGTGGTAAAATAAAAGTTCGTGCGCTTCGTTTATGTACACGTGTGCGCGTATATACGGCGTATACCGAATATCGTGTACGTATATATTATACACACACACACACATACACATACATAATGTATATACCGCCGAAAACTCCCCCCCTGCCGTCGCCGTCGCGCTTACTATATACCTATACGTGTATATATATATATATATATTTATAAAAGTTATACACGCGGCCCCCGAAACTCTCATTTGTCTTGTTTGCCCTCCGCGCGCTCAAACACACGGACGCGAGCGCACAAAGAACGCGTAGCATCGCCCCGGCGGCGCACGCTTTATAGCCCCTCAAACCTCCAACCGCAAACCTCCCGCCTACCCTACCCCCTCCCCCCCCCACACGTCTGTTCGGGACCGCCGCCGCGGTTTTCCTCGCTGTCCGCAAAGTGCTGCGTAAAGCGATATCACATCAAGCGACTTTATATCCGGTACCGTAACGAATAGTAATCTTCGTTGCGTGCGAATGGCGATTGCAATGCGGCGCGGTGCGCCGGCGTGTAATACGCGGACCCACTGCGGGGTGACCGGTACGCGCGGGAAGGTGACCGCGGAGAAAAACCGGAAAAAAACCCGGCTAAATCTGTAAACGCTTAACCGGGCCCGGTATCGTACCGGTCATACGGGCGGCCGCGAAGACGCGAAATGCGGAGCGGCGCGAGAAACGGGGACGCGCGCCCGCGCACACCGCACGCACGGCCATGGGCGGCGCGAACGAAAGCCGCGAGCGGCGTACACGAGTGTACGGATAAAACCGGGCGGCCGGCGCGCGACCGGGTCGACGACGTTACATAAACGCGGGCGGGACGGCGACGGCGGCGGCGACACGTCGATAAATGGTGCGCCGCCGCCGCCGCATTTGCGCGACACATATTATTACTATTATTATTATTATTATTATTGTATACATTGTATACCTGCCCCACGTGATAAAATAAAAATAAAAAACGAATTGCGACGACACGCGCCAAAAAAAGCTTTTTATCCGCCGAACGAGCGCGCGCGTGTGTGTGCGTGTGCGCCGCCGGTGCGTATTTAATGCGTAACGGCGAGGGGGCGGGTTTGATATTGAAAACGCGACGCGACGTTTCGGCGAGTAAATTAAAAAAAAAAAACCGTCGACGGTCCGATAACGAGAAACGACCGCCCGACCGCGGACGCGGGCGACTGTTACGCCGCGTAATTATTATTACGCATAACACGCGCGCGACCCCTGCAACACGCCAGCGGCGCGCCGCTCCGGACAGGTGTTCCGCCCCGCCGCGGGCCCGCGGTTTTCTCGCCCGGCGCCCCGCGTGCGATCCGTCGCCGCGTCCTGCTCTTTTCGCACGTGTGCCGCGTTATACCTGTGCGCGCGACGCGTCGTTAATATTTCACGTGGCGACGCGTTTTTCCGAGCGCGCGCACATGCGACACACGGCCGAGCGTGCCGCACGCGCCACGCATTTATTTTTTATTCTTTTTCCCCCGTTTTCGCGTGTTTTTTTTTTTTTTTTTGTAATACGACACGAAGCAATAATACAAAGGTGTCGGACGGACACGCGCTGCAAACGGTTTTGTCATTATCGCCGTTGTCGTTATTGCGCCGCGCGCGCGTACGCAGTATGGGTACACACACACACACACACACACACACACACAGACACACAGACACACACACACACAAAGAAGCGTTGGCCCAGCGCCGTGGCCGCGGACTCGATCCGGGCCCTCAGCCGTGTTTATGTCTAGGGCGGAGGGCCCCCCTCCCTTCGAGGCTTACAAAACGTAAACGGTAAAATATAATGCCGTACGGTTCTCAATAATATCGCGTAAAGCAAACGAGTGTTATGCGTACACAAAACACCGGAATGTCGCTGAAAATGTCGCTTTTGCCGTCCATAACTCGGAGTGGAGTATAGAATGCTCACACTGTCAATATGAGAATATTAACTGAGCGAGTTAAAACGTCACGGTTTAAAATAAGGTTGGCCATAAAATACGATAGAAACTGCGGATAATTCTCCGTCTCGTCCTGTCGTCGCTATACTAGGAACACTTGTTTTTAGTTGTATGATAAGCGTCTCTATCAAAAGAGTTAAAAAAAAAAAAAAACCTACCTATTTATCACGGGTCGTTCGAGCCGACCCGAGGTCAACGGTTTTACGTTACGTCAAACACTGGCGGCATACACGTTCGAACCGCGTATCAATCATCGAGCGTTGCGCAAAATAACGCGAAAACCGCAAGCTCCGTTTCAAACGGTTGCGCAACTACTCAATCTCCATTCCACACGCCATCAAAATGTTTGCGCAAACATTGTAGTTGAGCAAATTGTTCGATCGTGTACGCGGCCATTTACCGAACGGTATAGCGCGGAGTTAACGACACCAGCGTGTTTACCCGAGTTAACTAAAGTCAACCCGAGTCGAGTGTTCGGACGCAGCCTAATAGCGTGTTCAACGTATAGCGCGCATTTACCTGACCGCGTCACCGCGAAATCCGTCGTTATTCTAACGCCGCTCTCTTTTAAATGGGTGGATGGGTGGTGGTGGATTCATTACGGGTGCCTGAGCCATATTTGTTTATCGCTTTGGTACGTACGGGATAACGATTACGAGTGTTGCATGGGAATTTGTTTCGTAAACGAAGGCGGTGGCCTATACGATTGTTCGCCTGCCCATCATCTTCTCAAAACACGGTTCGGCGCCACTGGTTATTTTTGGAAATATTATTATCGACCGATGACTCCGACTTCCGACCCGGCATCGCGATGATTTGCGCGGTCGTTGTGTTCTCCGCCTACGGGGTCGCTTAAAACAAACGTTCCGGGGGCCTTCGGTGTGCCGGGCAAACATTGTACCCGTATTATAATACGCACCCGGATATAAACGAAAATATATTTTTTTTTAGCGGTATTTTAGCGCGGGCGTACCAATATTGCGTGTAACGTGCCGGGTTTGCGCTGTTTCGCGATTCGCGAGCGCGTGTGAAAAACTTGTCAATTCGACATTTTGCAACTTTTCAGTAGGGAAAAACCAATCTGAAAACGCAAGATCAGCGTTTTAACGTTTTCACCACGATCCGAGTACTGTATACGGCTCTATGCGTTGTCCTGTACGGAATTATTTGACGTGCTATAATTGATAAACTTTAACGCTCAAAATTTGACCGGTTTTCTGTAAACGGTTTACAAAAATAAAGCGGCTTATTTGTATCATGCACGTTGATTTCAATAATTTTTCAGCGATTTAACTCAGTTGACCCTAGACTCAGGAAACACGATAATAAACGTGAATTGCGTTGAGCTAACTTTTCTCACACGGCGCATTTGAAAGGTGCGTTGTTTATAGTCACTATAATATGGAATATAACGCGGCACTACTTAAAACGCACGAAAAACGCAAAAATCGTGACTTATTATTATTGTCTAATCGTGACTATTATCCTTAAACGCGCATTAAAACAACACGTTTAATATTGGAAAAATTGACTTAGCATCATATCCTACACGAAAAATAGAGGTTTGTTTTTTCGGTACAAATAACACATTTTTCACAATTTCGTGACTTGACACATTTTTCACGAGCCTGAACAATATTGAACATAATACGCACGTGAGTTCTTGCGTACTCAGATTTGCAGGCACTCCGACATGTTGGAATGACATTGAATGCAATTTGTCAATCGTATGCCAGTTTGTTTCCAATTACCGATGGTGTACTACTTAATTTCGAAAATTGCCGATTAAATACAAATTTTTCATCGCGATCGTGTTTTATGGTTTTTGTTTTTTTTTTAATTATACTACATCTTTTAAACACTGAAATGTCCTCAAAACTAAAGTACAATTTGAACGAGGAAACGTATTGAAATAAATTACTTAAATTGAAATGGTTTGACTTTTTCTAGTAAATATTCGAAAAGGTCCATTCTCGAAAAGTTTTTTCATCTCCGTTTCTCAATTCAAAACATAAACTATATGATGCTCGGGCACTATTTTTTCTACTAATATATTGTTAAACTTGTACGTATATATTTTTTATTTACCAGTGCCTTTTGTTCGGTTTTCAAGAATTCTTTACGAAGCATGTCGCAAATAAAAATGAATCCTTTTTATCGAATCCATTTTGAAATTATAAATGTAAAAATCGATTAGTCGGAGTGATTGTCTCATATATTTGGTAGGCAGGTAATAAACTCTTACTCGCTATCAGATTATTTTTGAAACTAAGCAATAATTAAATGCATATTAATAACTGATGTATAAAAATAAAAAAGACGATTCTGAGCGGAGTTCGGTCGATAGTGTTAATATTTCAACAATACATAAATCATGTTATGATAAAATAATAACACACGCATTATATATTTCCTTTAATATTGTACCTGTTTTCCTGTTTTCCAGCGGTTTTTCCAACCGGTTTTCGCATCTGTTGGGAAAACTCCCGGGGAAATCAAAAGATGACCTCCCTAAAGTATACCACTGCAGTCAGATTTTTTTTCAGAAAAAATGCTATCATTTGTAAATCGGAGCTAAATTGCCGGTAGAAAAGTTGTCCACGGGAAAAAAAATAAATAATAACCACGACAATTCATTCCTCGCTACGCTCAAAGTCTAAAAAATATTATACACAAGCATATAATATTATGATTATTGTTATTAATTATTATTATTGTTTTATTATTGTTATTATGCGTGTATTCTCGCGCGATACATATCGCAAGCGAGTTTATAGAATGCAAACAATTATTGCAACAGCGTGAACCCGTTAGAACTATTAGTCGCATACTATTTAGTAGCGTGTCGGCAATGCCCGTAACATTCCGGTGGCGGCCAAATTCGCGTTCCCTAAACCCGAAACGAGCCGCACGATTACGCCGATACCTCGCGTTATTATGGGACAACTTATCACGTTCCGGCGGCGTCTCTGGCCGTTTAACGGGGTGTCCGTGTTACGATCAATAAAATGCATAATTGGATTGGAACCCGGACGATCGCAGACCGAATTGTTCCTCGGTTCCCTCTCCTCCACCCACCCCTCGCGCTTTATCTGAACCCGCAGCGGGTTTTCGCCGACCCAAAGATTTCGGTTTACGCGTAGAACACTGACGGTCCTCGGAGCCGCATCGGGCCCGGTCCAACGGTGGAAAACGCAGTAGTAGCATGACGGCAGAGTAGTGGGACATAATACGTCCGTGTTGTAAAATATATAAGTATAGTGCACAATATACTTGCGTTCTACTCCGCATATAGCACTAGCTGCGCACAATAGACGTGCGTTAACAATAACATTCATAACAATCATATTGTACACATCGTCGGATATTATATTAAATATTCGGCATAATTACCTATAACCGATTGAATTCGAAAAATAAACAGACTAAATCATTCGTCTTAATGGATATTAACAGTGAAAAGCCGGTCTAATTGAGTTAAAGATACACACAATTAATACGTTAAGAAAAAGATTTTAAACTACAGTCGATTCCATCCTATTTAAACGAACATTTTATGTACGGTGACTGTTTTTGTGTGCACTACAAACAATTAAAATGTGCACCTGCCACCTCCTTATTTATTATGGACGGGCCACGAGGTTCTTTCGCGGATGTAAGAAAAAAATATATGTTTTTTAAAATATTACAGTGCAATCAATTCTCGATGAGACACTCGTTATCTCGGAAAGTATTTACTATTTGGGTATTTTTATTTTTATTCTTTTGAACAACTTATCAAACAAATAGCTCTAAAATATTACATTACCGTTAGTTTTTGTTATTCTTATTATCGCGGGTAAACTATTATTTTTGATTCCCGAACAGCACCTTACGTTAAAAATTTCATTAGTAGATGACGTTTTAGTTGAAATTTATTTTGATATTGAAATTTCGAATTTCCGTCTACGTCGTGTGTATATACCGAACTCAAATACACGTATGTGCACAATGTAAAGTCCGAAAAAATAGCCACTGCAGTTATAGACACAGTAAAACCTCCCTTAATAGACACCTCTAAATAATGTACAAAATTACGGTGACCGAGATTGTTCGGTATTTAAAAGTTTTACCGTATATATAAAGGTGTAAAAAAAAAAACCAAATACCACTTACTCACCGATTACAGTGAGAACTTAAAAGCAACAACGAGCGTATATAAGAAGTCAAAACTACACGGTGTAGATTTTTTGGTTTCTACGGATGTGCAATAAGACGAGATTTTTGAAAACTCAAACCCTCAAGGATGATTGACATTTGGTTTTATTTTTACTATTCGAAAATTACCTTTATCTTTTTTGTTTAATTTTAGACGTTACCCTGATGACACGAATGAAAAAGTTGCTATTATTTAGTTTGGTTGCCACGGGCAAAATATATTTGGTAAAGAGGTCAAAACATGTAGGCATGTGATATTATTGTAGCGATTAAAGGGGTGGGGATAGTCAAAATAATGAACATAAAAAAAAAATCATTGAAATAGAATTTAATTAAATGTACATATTATTTTCTATTATTCACGCATATAAACCGCTGGTCAATATTAAAATTGAATGTATATTACCGACGAGATGACGGTTTGATAAAATTTGTCAGTAACTTTTTTGCTACGACCCCCAGCCTGTTTGTAATAAGATCAAGGTGTCAGAGGCCCAAACCATTTCGAATAACGTGGTTGCACAATATTAGTTACCAGAATATCCGCCCACCTTTGGACAAAAAAAATTGGCTTACTTCGCTCTCGTATATTCATTAATTAAGGGTTTTCTCAAAAATCATAAGTGAAAAGTACCTATTCACGAACGTATACGACGACGATAACGATATCGCAATATATATTTATATATTGTACAGGTATGTAGAATGGTACAAAACTACAAAATGATATCGTTTTAAAAATGTGTATAAAAAAAAATAAAATCGCATTTTATACATCGTTACACTTCAGTGTTTAGCAATTTTAAACAGTCTATAAAACGACCAAGTGGGGGAGGGGGGCATTTATTTGCCACTCGCCACTTGCCGCGGAATGCTTGAGAGGTTGCTTCTCTAGGTTTGCGCCTCTGCATAATGCTATATACGCGGCGAAAGCTTTTAAAAGTCTTTATTACGAGTATATATATATATATATATAAACACATTTATTTTATTTTATTTTATTTTTTTTTTTTTTGTTTCTTTTGGCGGCAAAATTAAACTGCGTGACAGCCGACGACCAATATCGTAGCAGAATATAGATATACAGCCGCAATATCGGCGCAGTGATGAGTGTGATGTTTAAGAGGCGGAAGAGGGAACGGCTCCCGATACGTTTTGCGGGCCGTGGCCGCCGTTACGACGCTCGTCCTTTAACGAAGGGGCGGGCGGTGGGATAACGGCGGCGAAAAGTCCACGACCAGAGAAAACTATAAGTATATATATTATATACGCGCGCGCGCGTGTGTGTGTGTGTGTGTGTTTGTGTGTGTGTGTGCGCGTGCAGTAGACTCGACGGCGAACCGGATTTCGAAAACCATATATTATCCGTATACGGCCAGAGGAGGCGATGTGGAGAGAAACGGGACCCCTGGAAATGTTTATCGACACACACACAAACATACACACACACACACACACACACATACACACACGCGCGCGCGCGCACACACACACACACACACACAGCGCAGTGCAGCTACACACTGCAGACCGGAGAGGTCCGAGTCCCGGAAACCCGGCGTTGGACATAATTTCCGTTCTGTGCCGGCGCTCCCGCGCATCCGGCCGGCCCCCGCAGACTCGGTGTACGATATTATTATTATTATTATTATTACTGTATATATTCGTATTATTATATAAATACGTTTTGACCTCCCCGTGAGACGTAAGTGTATATACTTTTTTTTTTTTTAATTTAGTTTTTCCCGGTTTTAAAAACCGTCGACGCGTCGTATACGGTATACGCAATATAAGGGGACGAAAAAACGCGTTCGAAAAATGCGTATCACCGTAGCGTGATGTCACAATCCGAAAAGGTTTCAAACAAATAAAAACAATATGCCCGAACAGCACTATTCTCGCTAAATCGAGCACCGGACATCGGGAGTTTATATCAATGATTGAATTACGATCAAGTATTGCAAAAAAAAAAAAAAAAAGTAATATAAAATACCCGTCAGCAGCAGAACTCAGTCACTACAGTCGAATTCCCTCCCTCCCCGCCCATTTTGTGTTTATAAAAACATTCATTATAAAACTAAAAAAAAAAAACCGCAATTACTTTACTATAATAATATACGCCGACTAACCTAAATACACATACACATACTATAAAAAGGTTCTTTCAAAAATAATTAAATGAAATTTGAACGTACAGATATTAGGGGAGGGATTTCAGAGTTGAATCGACCAAATGGACATCCTTGAGACTATTGGAACTGGATTTCTTTCATTTTCGGTTCCGAATCAACCGAAACGAAAAGAGTGAAGATTGGTTCGCATACAATAAAGGTATAATCGAGATTTAATCGACTATAGCGTTCACTGTATTGCATGACCGATACTCCTGCGGCCGCGATAATCTGAGCACACTTACGGCCGGCGCAATGATAAAGATAAAAATGAAGGAGAAAAGGATGGAGCAAAAAAGTTTACATTAAAAGCAACATTTGCCATACGGACGTTGATATCGGACGTGCGTTAATCACATGTTATTATTGTGGCAATAATCAGTTAACAATTTCCACAAACCTCGGCAAGTCGAATTTGTTTTGTTTCCCTCGATAAGTGTTTATGTGTATTTTATACGCTATAATATACCGCACACGCAGGGGTACGGTTTCGAATGATCCGCGTAGTTTTTTTTATCGGTTTTTTACGGTGCTCTGCACTGTTGACAAAAAAAAAAAAATAATAACGTACGAGAGACAAATATACCTACATCGCTGTTGTATTATTATTATAATACGATATAGGTATACTGCAACACGCAAGTCTTGTTGTAATAACAGTAGTCGAAAATCGTTTCGCGACGAGAAAATCACTTTTCGCCCCGCACGCCCCCTCCTGGTCCCGCTCACCGCACCCTCGTCCCGTCATGCATAACACGCGTATGTGTATAATAATAATAATAATAATAATAATAATAATATTTTATTTTATTGGCCGACTCGGCGGCCGCGTACGTTAACCTCGTGTCGCGCGAGACAAGTCACGAGGCGCGCCGGTACGCAATATTCGTTCGCACGTATACGCGGTGTCGAATATTTTCGCCGGCGCGCGGTCGATCGTAATAATATCGTGCGCGCGCCTGAACCGCGTCGATAAACCGATTTATACCACAATGCGATAGTAGCGTAGCGCGGCTCGGACAGTCCGTCGTTCCGGGACATCCGATAGTATTGCGGAAAATAACGTTATAGTAATGACGCTATGCGATACCGTCAAAATCCAATATTGTACGTTACAGTCAACAGTTTGAAAACGCCAGCGACTTGCGTAACAAGCATTTCGAAATCGTTTATTATAACGTTCTAAAGTCGTACACCGTCCTCGTTTTCGGGCAGTGAAACCACCGAAGTCGTGTTTGATTTTCAAAGGGCAACGGTATATGATAATTCCACAAATAGACGGAGTTTTAGTTTAAATGCATTTCGCGATTGAAATTCGAAATTTCTTTCAATCTGTTGACGGGATATTATACTCTCGATTTCGGACAGGGAGAGAGTGGTGGAGTATCGTTTGCGTGTCGGTGATACCCTTTTCTCCCTCTACTCAAATTTGCGGGATATCTCGTCGATAGATTTAAGGCAATTACAAATTTCCAGTGGCGCATTTAGAAATTTTCCATGGAAAGGGTCCGAAAAATTTTCACAAATTCAGGCTTCGCTCCCCACACCTCCCAATTACTCTTTATTAAATAAATATACCATGTTTATTTTATAATTCGTGATATTGAAAATCGCGATATTAATTAAACATTTAGATAATTGGAGCGACGAAATATTTTACAAAATACTTTGTATCGTATGATAAAATTTGTTTTTCTTAATCATGTAAAAACACAAAATTTAACATATACGAGTCTATAGGAAAGGTCCGGGTCCCATGGACCCCGCCCCCCCCCCCCGTAAAAACGCCACTGCAAATTCCAACACCAATTGACCGATGAAAAAATTCCCCATTTGTATAATAATAAAAAATTTTTCAGACAATTTAGCTCGAAAGAATTCATTTTATAATTTGAGCGGAGCAAAGAATGTATTGAATGTTTTAAAATGATGTCTATTTTTTTAAATTTTTTTTTCTGTGAATAACTTTTTTACCAGAAATTTTGCCTGATTTTGAAATCTATATTTTCTAAAAAAAATGTGTGTAAGGTAGTACTTTAAGAAGGTAATTTTTTGATTTTTTCAGGTGTTTTCATAAAAAATGGGAAAAAAAACTTAGGAAAAACGGGATAATTTATGAAATATATATTATTTTCCAATCGTAAATACGAGTATTATGGCCTTTCAAAATATGTGGAGGTAATCAAACTACGCTTAGAATCGTTTTTCGCTATTAATGTAATTAATCGTTGCGTACAGATATACATTAAATTTCCTGTCTAATTTTTCAACTTCTTACCTAAAACAGTGACACACCCATCGTGCGAAGTATATTCGTCTTTTTTGACTTGCTTTTTAGCGTGCGATTATTTTATGTCGTTACATTATTTGTTTCGTAAACTATTTCAAAAATGTTCGTCAAACCGTTTCTTGATAGTAATATCGTGTATATTTTCTCGAACACTAAGTATAACTTCCTGGACGGTTTTCAATTGTCAGTATATTTATACCTCTTAAGCATAGATAATATTCCGAATAAAATATGCTGAATACTATATTCAAAATACTTTTGAAGTATTTAACTTATTACCATTGTAACACTTGTTCAGTGAATAAAAATGCTCTGATTTTTTCTTGCATTATTTTAAAAGATAAGTAATTTTTCACCCGGTGGTACTTGATTTAAAAATTTTTTCGAAATTCCCTGTAATATTTAAAATATAATCTATAATCATTTTACCTATCATTATAATTCATAGGTAACATACAGAATGATCCAAATTTTATGTTACCATATTTTCTCTAATAAATATACAAAATAGAGGAAAATAGTAATAATACAAAAGCTTTTAGCTTTATAAACATCTAAAATAATTTATACAGTTTTTTTTTACTATTTTTTTGAGGGGGAGGATTTGGGAGGTAAACTTTTTTAATTCAAATAGAAACCTATACTTATTCAAAAGTTCATAACTATAGATTAAGTGTTAAGTAAATTTTAGTGTTGATATTTTTGATTTTCGTCAACACGTTAACGAGATATTTCACTTTTTAGGCAGGGGGAGAGTAGTGGAACACTATTCAAACGCCGTGCACCATGCCATGTTACCACACAAATGCAAAGTTTATGGAATTTCGAATATAAGTTCCCATTTGAGTTTTCAAAACTGACCCCAACCAAGACGGAAAAAAATAAATGTACAAATAATTTTAGATGTTTATAAATCGTAAAACTTTTTGTATCATACATTATTGTCTATTTTGTATATTTAGAGGAAAAAATTACTGTAACTTTAAACTCTGATCATCCTGTATATATTTCACTAAAGTCGTCCAAACTTGACCTTAGATTTTTTCTAACATATTTTGAAAACACTATTAATGCAAAGCATTTGAACGCAATTTTTCGGATGTATTCGCATATTTATTTTGAATACTTAAATGTTTTACTCAAATCTGGTATCACCGAAGCTATAGTTAATCGTGACGAAAGCAAATCAATACGTGACGCAAACAAACCAATACGTGACGCAAACGTAATTCCGGCCAACACGATAAATTTTGCTAAATCCTGTTCATGGCAACAAACAACTACAAATTCGAATTAAAAAAAAAAATTTATTACTCGCAGATCGGTTCAGGCGGGTCGTCAAGTTAACGATTATCGGGCTATTATAGATAAATATCGTGCGCATGGATACTAGTATATAATCTGAATCACCGACTTTATCGATTTTACGACCGGTAACATGGTATTTATCAATTTAAATATTCTCAAAATACATTTATTGCCGGTTATACGCATTTACATAACCACGTAATTTAACGGTGTTGGTTAGGCAGGTACCTCTTATAACGTGTATAATAACGATATCTCGATAATATCATCTGCGTATAGGACCGGAGGAGCCGAGTGGTTATTAAAATATATGGATAAATACATTTTTTTTTCGTATGTGACAACGGTTTTTATAAATTACAAATTATAATAATAAATGTCTTAAACTTTTTTGTTACCGATTGAAAAAGATCGTGTACCTTAATTATTATGTCTACTTATACTATATTGAATTATCGACCGACATACAGGGTGATAAACATATTTGTGCGTCCGAATTCCTGGCGCGTGAAATTAAAATTCATCAAGCGCGGACATAATTTCACACCGCGGATGCATTATACTGTTGTAGGGAGAGCGAAAAGTCTGGAAGGTATAGGATATTGATTTATTTAGTTTATACATACGGAAAGAAACGGTATATATTATATTCGTATGAGTTTGTAAGTCTTATAATTTATAATACTTGTAAACCCATACGAATATAATAAAATAAATGGGCTCGGTTAGGTACGGCTCGACCAGGGACTTCATGAACTTAAATTTCACAGAAAACAGCTTAAAAACGTCTAAAGAGCCTTGGAAAAAAAATTTTAAAAACAAAAAAAAAACCGAGGGCCCAGAAAGGTTTAAAATTTTCACCTCCAACCATCTAACTATTAAATGTAATTATCTTACACATGTAATTTTATTTTTTTATAATACTTATAATTTTATTTAAAAACCAGTGTTAATAATTTTTGTAGTGTTGGAAAATTGTATTTTATTAGTTAGAGCCATTAGAGGGGAGATTATCAATAACATACTACCATGTTTTTTTTTTTTTTAATAGATTTTCAAGCCTTTTATTGGCGTTGTCATTATCATTTTTGTGAATATTTAGTGTACAAAGTCCAGCTTTCCAAGTTATTTCTGTAAGTTATAAACAATGTAAATATGTAAATAATATAAATACAAATTTGAAATATAAAGTAAAATACTTATATGAAAAAAAAAAAATGTATTAATTAAAAATAATGTCGTTATTTATTGTGGATTATTTTTAAAAAAGTTTTCAGTAAAACTATTGGGAGTTTAGAAAAATGTAGGTATAGTAAAAATACCAGGGCACCGGGCGGAAAGTCCGCGTCTTTCAATATGGTATACTCGTATGTAATGTGAACAATTTGGAGTATTTTTACTATCAGGAAAAATATTTTCCAATAAAAGCAAAAAAAAGAATGAGAATTTCGAAAAATATTTCATCTGAAATACCATCGGGCGAAAATTCCGCATCGTTTATGGTATCGCGCGTGAAGAAAATTTGTGCGTTTTTCAGCCGTGAAAAGAGTGTCTATACCGAGAAAAACAAAAACGAATCTTATTATAGTGAACTATAAAACTATAATAGGTGTAGGATCTAAAATCGAATATTACATTGTGCGTATAATAGGTGTTGGATAAACGCAATTTTTTTTTTTTTTTTTGAAATGTCTATAGGTATACCGACTTTTTATTTACTCCTATATACGGCACCTCGTGAAATCGATCGACGACGAAGGGAGTGCCGCGCGCGAATATTCATGTGACCGATTCCCGTTTACGCGCGTAATTTCCATATTATAATATCGTATTGTTATTATAACCGCTATACCTATCATATTTTTATAAGTACGTCGTTTAAGAAAATTGCGTTTTTCACGCGTTCGCTCGTAGCGCATTGAGCGAATTTGAACCTATTTTTCCGTCGTCGTATTATCCGTCATAATATACCGTATTATTTATTATTTGTACTATTACTATGTACGTATAATATATTTACGTAAGTATACGTGCGAGTATAATAATATGTCTATTATCGCCGGTGAAAAGCGTCGGACGCGAGTCATCAATTTGACACGCCGCTCCGGACGTGCTCGCGAACAGCGTATAAAACCAAACGGTGCCGCCACCGCCGCCACCGTTTACTTTGGCTGGCCGTATCCGGGTGGACGGACGGAATCGCAACATATTTCGCCGACGATCCACGACGTTGACGTCGTCGTCAGCGAGACAAACGAAATAATAATATAATGAATTACGTACTATTATCATATTACATTTCATACGATTCGTATCGCAAAAAAAAAAAAACTATATATAATAGTATTATACACTATACTGTACGGTGTGGCACAACCGGCGGTGTTTTGGAGGGTTTACGACGTGTATACCCGTGTCCTATTTTTGGCTTTACGCGTACGCCTATAAGAAGATCCGTCCACCGTGAGTATACGCTAAATAAAAATCCGTACATAATAGGTATACGTTAAATAAAAATTGTTTGAATCTAAGTAAATTAATTTTAAAAATATCGAAAAAGTATAAATCACCAAAATAGAATTTTAAAAGTATCCCAATAAAAATTTATTTACGTTAGCACATATACAAATCAAGCATCAAGGCACCTAAGAAACCAATGAACCTAACCTAACCTATGTATTTGTAATAAAAGATATTTAAGTGGAATGTTATTAATTTGAAGTAAAGCAACACAAATTTGTTTATTCAACCCTTTTTAGGTTCATAAAACCGTTGGGCACAACTCGAAATGTTAAATTTTGTATTTTGAATGTAATTTAAAATTTAGTTATACCGGAGGTTAGACACTCCGTGAAACTACTATTTTAAATAAACGTATGACCTTGAGTCTCTGAAACTCAAAGAGTCCGCCCAGAATCGTTTTTGATTGCGTTGCCAACAAACCAGTTAACCGAGTATAGGTAAATTAGTATACCTAGACTATAAATTATTTTATGTATATGTATATTGTTATACCTTCTAAACTTCCAATGTTTCCAATGATGTAGGTACGTCTTTGTTTTCATCGATATTATGATAAGTAAATAAGAAAAAAAACGATAAAAAAGGATTTGAAAAGTTCAAAATAATATTACACTTGTAAAATGCACTAAAAAAGTGATAAAAATGTTTTTGAAAAACAGCAACTGTCAATTGTATTCGAAAACTCACTAGACACAAAGTATATAAAATATAATTACTTTTTTTTCATATAATTAATAGTATTAAATTATCGGTGATAAAATTTACTTTTTAGTAAGAGTATACTTTTTAAAGAATTATCGACGACGAACGATGATTTTTTGGTCGACCCCGGGCAAAAAGCCGGGTCTCTCAGGCAATTATTATTATGGCCGTAAATTCAACAAAATGTATTTTCAACAATTATAATATGGGAAATATGTTCTGTTGTATATCTCCTTAAAAAAATTATTCATTAAAAAAAAAAAAAGAATTTTGTACATTGCAATGTTTAAAAATAAAACGGTTTTCAAACAGTCTACTTGGCATGATATATATTAAAACGAAATTATATATTAACATTACTTAACACTGGTGAATTATTGAAATATTAATATTATATAAAGTATATTTTTTTTAAAATATTATTAGTTTACGGTGAATTAAATTATTTTTTGTTGTTTGAAAATTCAATACACGATAGACGTTATAGACGATATTACGGGCGACGCGTTTCGCCGGGACTTTCGATCGATACAATAAATTTATTCGCAACCGTAAGCACCATAATGTGATAATATACATATATATATATATATATATATTTATATATTTTTTTTAAAATTAAATTTACTCGGACGGGGGAAATAAAGTGATGGTGGCGGCGGCGTGGTGCAAAAAAAAAAAATAATCTAAATAAAAATTATACTATAGCCAAGGTACGTGTTTTAATAAACGAATATTCATAATATTTTTTTTAAAAAAAATTACCGAATTTTCGATTATGATGACGGTGCTGATGAGGGATTTGACGGTTAACGAGATTATGCAATCGGTTTTATTCACGCGGTCAAAAACGAAAATGCGTTATAATAGTATTATAATATAATATGCGAACCGCAGACGGCCGAATATTTTTACAATAACTGTTATTTTTAATAATCATTATTAAAAATAATAATACGGTAAAAGAGAAAATATTATTAATAATAATTATATTTATGGCATTTTCCGCGGCCGGTGGCTGATGTTTCACGCGCGTATTGTATTATATAGGTAGACAAACAATATAAATATTTGAACGAATATCGCCGCATCGAGAATATACTCGTACACCGTAAAGTAGATATTATATTATAACGTGCAAGCCGACTGATTTTATACTCGAATAAACATTTTTGGCTGTTGGTTAATGACGTTTTATAATCAATTATGATCGAGGCTGGTTACATTTTTCAAAGTAAAGTTATAAGTTACTTTTTTTTTTTTTTTTTTTTTAACTTTTAATTTAACTAGTTTTTTTTTTTATTATTAATTAAAAAATAAACTTTCTATACTAGTGAAGCACAATAAGTAAATATGATGACACATACAGGTGAGCTATGAATGATATGAGGAGGGAGGCCATCCATTGATAGAACCCAACGCGATATTATTTTATTGCGGATTTATTTGAGAAAATCTCTACACCATTTTTAGCTAATTAAAGTGAATAATATAATGTTAGAATTTTACTTAGTTACGTCTTTTAAAAAAAATATTTAATTATTTATTAAATGTTTTGTAATGTTTACGGGCTGTGTAAAAAAACTGTATACCTATAGTTTCGTTTTTAAATTTTAACGAAAATTACCTATTTTTACGTGAATATCGTTGTCGAATAACTATTTAACCTCTTACCCCTACAAAATTTGAAATTTATTTTACAAATTATTCTGTTATACCTAGGTATAATTTCATAATTGTACGTTGCATTTACAAAAATTTCCTCGTGATTTTAAATACGTGTGCCTACAGTGTACAATGTGTAGATTCACCTAACATTCATTTTAGTTCATTTGTATACATACACACACGTATATAGAGGGTGAGACCAAAAATATTTTAAAATTGAAAATTAAGGAACACCCTAGTGTACACTTCCCGTCACCTATTTAAAAATTTGCTATCTCAAAACCGGTCCAGGAATTTTCATTTGAAAAGCATAACCCTCTCTCATTCCCCCGAAAATGAATCCTGATTGTGCCACTGGCCACACTAGTCCTATAAAGTAAATCTTCTATACATTTATATATATAGCAATATTCTAGCACAAAAAAGTTTATAATTTTATAAGTGTTATTTATAAAAAATAATTTTCAATTGTTAATTTAATTTTCCGAAAAATGTGTGACTTGAATTAGTTATATTCTGATTGATTTATATTTTAAAATTAAATTTAACTTAACTTGGATATATTTATTAAGATTCACACTAGTTAATCAAATTGGTTAACTTGCCCGACTTTGGTACAGCGTTATTGTTATTTATTTTTTTGCACTGCAGTCTACCCTTACGAAACTCGTGTGTGCTAGGTTAGGTTGGATTATCTAGTAGTTTGACCTAGAGACTAGGATACTCCAGACAGGTGGGTTTCACGGACCGTGTCGAGAAAAAAAGACGTCAGTACAAGCCACCAGGCCGGCGGATTCTGGGAATCGGGCTGAGGATCAAATTACAGTACGTGTTTCCAGGCTGTTTGGTTCTGTGAACCGAACCGGGAAGATCACGGCACATAGTTATTATATTGAGTTGACTAAGTCTTGTTAGGGGATGCAATGATTTGCCCGCGCATTGACACTACGTTGTACATTGTTAGCGATTATTGTATACTCGTGTAGCTTGTTTGCTTTCAATAACCGTTTGCAGCAGGTAGGTCGTAATATAAAAACAGATTGCTCTCTGCTGTCAGTTAAACCGGGGAAAAAAAGGTTATCTAGTGCACATATAATATTATAGAACTCTGATGGGCTGTCGAAATGGTGCTTAAAAGTTTGATTCCCTCGTGGGTGTACGCGATGAGAGATTCATAAGACATGATATACGCTTAAGGTGTAGGTATATTATAATAGTGTTCGAACACGTGTTAGAACAAACGCTCAAAAGTTCAACGACCGCTCGAAAAGGCCTCGGGAAAATCCTTAGGCTGAAGAATGCGAACTGTATTCGATTGCCACAAATTTAATAGAACAATATTATTAACGTACGTTTTGTCACTTAATGATTCGTATGCGTATAAAAAAACTATAATGTAGGTACTGCGAACCATAATGTTTACTTGCAAACGATATAAAATCACGATTATTCGTTTATAGAATATTTTCTCGGCGTGTAGCGTAACCTCGTTTAACCACTCGGTATTTTTTTTTTTTTACCGGAAATTTGATACATAATACCTGTATTTTTCGTCACGAGTTTTTTTTTTAATTACACCTTATGTGTTTGCGAAATATTCGATATAAAAAAAAAATCTACAAAACTTAACAATCCGACATATATACCAAGTATGAAAAAAAAATCTTTAAAACACGGTTGAGCACATTGCATATTAATAAATTCCAATAAAAAATATCTCCAATGAAAATATCCCCAATGAAAGTACCTCTAAGACAAAACATCTACTTTAAATATACCTCTTAAAAAAAAAAAAATCTCTAGAGTTAATATGAATATTATTATTTTTTAATTTTTTTCATGTTACGGTTTAGAAATGTATAACTTTTTTAAAAAGAGAACAGTCATTATAAAAGGGTGATTAAATATAATTTATTCATTTATTCAACACTACACTAGTATAACTCAATTGCTTCATGTTTATGTCAAAATGCAACAATCTTTGTCGAACAAGACAATTTCAAAAAAAAAAACAAAAATGTTCATGATATACAGTTATTTAAACATGTCAGTCAATATAACGTATATATATATACACTGAAGTATTTACGGGGTTACCTACAATCAGATCCGTCCTTTTCACCCTAAAGCGAAAATTTTAATGCCAGTTTTTTTTGACGATTTCTCATTTTATTTGTCATTTCAATATCTTTAAAATTGTTTGCCACCCTAAAGCTATGCATGGTTTGCTTGTATCCTAACGACGGCCTGTCCACAATATTATATTGAAAATTAAAACATTACTGTATTTATGTAATTGTTTTATATACTTATACTCAATTATTATAAAAAAAATCGCAAAAAATATTAACATTTATACATACATATATTTTTATAAATGTTTATTAAAAATTAAAAATAATAATAATATTAGTATTTAACTTAAAGTTTTTTTTTTTTTTTAGGATATACTTCTCCTACAAAATTCACCATTGGAGTTATTTTCATAAGGGATATTTTTTATAAGAGTAATTTTTGCAGAGCAAGGTCGGCTTGAAGCACCTAACCCCCATAGATCTGTGATGTACCTATAATTTTAGCATCCTCAAAGTTAGATAGTAATTTTATATGGTTGTTTAGGAAAATATAAATTAAAATTAATGATCTTAGAAGGATTTTGTAGTATAGAGTTATCTATGTTAAATATGAGAAGAAGAAAAATCTAAAAAAATTTTATTGAGGCCCTGTAAAAATGACTACACAGAGCATCGATATTTTCCAAGTCAGCCCTGTTACGGAGATATTTTGACTGGTTACGATATTAATAAAAGGAAGTATGCCTGTGCGCGATGTACAGCCGAGTCTATTGCATGCAGTGGTTTGAAAATTTGCATAGAAAAAGCAGAATATAGGGTTCGTATGTACTCTGAACCAGATTTCTAAAATTCAACCCCTATAGAGTGTATCACACAAGGTTTTTAGTTTTTTTAGTACGAATCGATTTTGATTTATAGGTCATCTTGGTGACATAGGAGAAAATCCGTTATTATTAGTTAATTTAGATGTCAAGAGCAAAAAGGAACCTTTTTCAAACAAATAAATTACCTGGCAACAACGGTTAACTGTGATAAGGACACACGTTTTTATTTTTATTTTTTTCGTTCTATACTATGCAAGGGCAAAACCGTGTCGGACAGCTATAGTATTACATAATATATTATGTGATGGTCCACTAAACGATAAGTCCCAACCAGTATATATTCTAGGGCCACGACGTGCGGATTTTGTCAGATTTAAGTTGTTCGGTATTTTCGTCGTATATAGTCTCTCGAAATTCAAAAAAAAAAAAAAAAAAACGGCTAGGCTAATAGTCTGCAAATATATACTATAAATTATATTTAAAACCACGGGACGGGGGTTGGGTGGAGGTAGAAATACTCGCTGTTTCTAGGAAAACCTTTCGGAAAAATAAGGGTTTGGACCTTTTGAATTTCTCTGCTCGTAAGTATAGGTATATAATACGGGTAGGTATTCACCGGGATCCGCTGTCTTATATTATACGTGCAGCGGTTCGGTACCGCAAAGGAATAATAATATTCGGGCGGTCAAGATTTTGTGCGTGCGATTCATATACTTACATACAAATTGTAATAATAATGTACACTGAGCCAACGACGCATAACTCGAAGTCCGACGGCAAAAATACAAATATAAAATATAATATCATATTCGAACACTTTGTTTATTTAACTATATTGTACTAAATCGCAGTAATTAATAATATACGGTTGTCTGTTATGGGCTCTAAAAATTGGAATTTGGACATTCTGTTCAGGGCGATCGTAAAAATGACCTTTTACTTTTGGCCCACGTCTCTTTTCGCCCAAATATTTTAAATCTATTTTCCCTTTTCGCCCGAGAAAACTATAGCACTTTTACGAAATCCGGTCGCTCATGCACAATAATTGCTTTCGTAATTATCCAAGGAACAAATTCAGTGACCGCAAAAACCATATATTAAAATATATTGACATTTTAATTCAATTCACATCCAATTGTATGTTTATATATTTTTAATTAAATAATATGTTAATTAAATTTAAATTTCATATTAAATGTGTTTTTGCCCTATGTGATTAAATGCGTACGTTTATCTGGTTGCGCCATGACGTTTTGAATGCGTAGTGTATTCATGAAACACGGATGCGATCAAAACATATTCATATTTAAAACGAACGACCGTGTGCATTCGAATCACATTGTGTGAAATTAGAGAGCAGGAACTTTACCAACGTCGGCCTATCAGAAAGATGAGAGAGGTATATCCCCTCACGATCTCATTTCCCTTCAATATTTATTATAAAAAATATATAACGTAATAAATAAATAAATAAATAAATAAATATTATATCTTATAATATTATTATAGTTGGTAAAGACAACTTTATCCTCTACCCCATGACAAAATCATATGACTGTCACTGCACCTCACAGTGATGCCAGATGATATTTTAGTTAAATTCCGTTTTTTAGCAAATCTAGTTAAATTAAATACATTAGCTATTAACTGTTTGAGCATATTAATATTTATTAATGGTGTATTAGGCATGCACAATATCGTTAATTTAAATATTGTCAAATGTATCGAATAATTCACAATTTAATAATAATAAAATCAAGATTCAAAGAATTGGAAGCAGTGATTTTCTGTGTGTCTAACATACACACAATATGGGAATTTAAAAACGAATCTTTATTATTTTTTAATTAGAGTACGATTTATGCTAATAGAAAAGTTGTGAATAGTCAAAAAGCTTTGCTCAGCAAAGCTTAAAATAAAAAAAATAGGTAATACGGTTTATCGATTAAAATAAATTGACGGAAAACAAAAACGCTTTTCAGCACGATTTTAGTGAAAAATAATGGTCGATGGTGGAAAAACGATTCTCGATTTCGGTGTGAAACGGATCTGTCCATTATAATATTATAATGATGGCTCTGTGTTAATGTTTGTGGCATTCGTTTTTCACACGGCAATAATAATAATATACGTAGTATACACTTTATGTAATGAAGTTTTTTTTTTTTAAAGAAATTTTTCCGATTGCACAAATATAATTATTACTTTCCTTCGTCACGTAATTATAGATAAGTACGCATTTAAAATGAAAAGCATGTTTTGTCACTGAAATCGGTGTCTCATTTGAAAAGTTGTAAACAACGATAAATCATCATATTGCGTTCCGGAAAACGATTCATTTAAAAAAAATCAAAATTTGGTTCTAAACACGACTGAAATATTTCTGGACATTTTAATCACTTTTCTAGATAATATCAAAGTTAATTGATATTTAATGGGAAGTTCAAGACTATAAAATAAATAACTTTTTCGTCAAATAACTGAAATATTACGCTGTTTGTAGCGACCAAATTTATTACGTTAATAAATTGTTTGTAATTTGTAACGTTTTATTTTATGTCCCTATTAGAAAAAATATACTCATTGAGAACTATCCGTAATACCTATCGTCGCCTGAAAAGGCGTCGGTGTCGCGATCTTTTAGTTTGAGAAGTCATTGCTGCCCTAGCTGGGTTCAATCGTAGTCCTCCATATGTTTCTCATTCTGTATTCCTATTTGCTTATTATATTCGTTACGAAAATAGTTAAATACTTTTACCTCACTTTTAAAATTAAAGACATTTTAAAAATCATTCAAGTTCGTATATTATTTGAATAATTTTGAGCATAATGAAAAATTTATTGGTTTGACTGTGTGCTATTTTTTTTTTTTGTCTGTAAAAGACATTTTTACCAGAAATCTTACTTCAATAAAAAAATGATAAGATAGCTTTTGTGTAGTGTTTTGGAACTTATTGGTGCATTATTGAAAAGGTCGGTTTTGACGTTTCTCTCATTCGGATTTGCGGTCGCTTGCCGAATCAACGACGACAGCATGTATACGATTTTACGCAGCGTAAAAAATATTATTGTATTTTGACAGTTAATCTTTTAGCATATGGTGATATACATCCTATAATATTTTATTTTTTATTTGTTTAAATACTTTACCGTAAAATCACTACAATATACTCGTATTTAACTCGTTATTGCTCGAATATGAACATTTCCCTCACATAATATTTGATAAATTGAGAACCACAATTCAAGGTTTTCTCGTAGTTATATTTCTCCGAATTTTATTATTTAAAGATACATTTTTTGATAAACGGGTACTTTATCATTCTGATTAGGATAAACATAATATAGGTAATACCTAGTATAATATTATATTAAATCTAGTATATGTGAGTCACGACGGGTTAAATATATTTGTATTTATACGCGGTGGCCATGATTCCTGTGACTGCGATACGAAACAATTAACACTTTTCGACTTGTTTCGATTAACCGTCCGTTTGGTTTAGAATTTTATGCTGCATTTCGAAAAATTCAGTAGCACAGATCACTGAGAACATCACACATTATATATTGGAGCGATGTATTATAATAACCATAGATTTAACCCGTGAAATACCCGGGAGGGGGGACTATGAGGACTTCAGATTCCCATCCTTTTATTAGCTTAAAAACAAACAAATAATATAATTAGTATAATTTATAATTATAATGATATTCAGCATCGTTGAAAACGTATTTTACTTATTAATAAAATAATAATCATTGCATTACTTATTCAACTCGGGTACAAATAATATTGTTAATAATATTACATTTTTATTTTTTGCTTAAAGTTTATTTTTGGTTGAGCCTCACCATTGAAAAACCATGGCTCCACAATTAGATTCAACCATAGAGAATAGAATACAGCCTTACAACCTTCTAAAAGTAATGAATAAAAAACTTCACACCTATTCTTCTTTACAGCAATGCAAAACGTTATTTAGTAATACTATTTATTAATCAAAAAAAAAAAAAACATTTGAGTAGTAGAGTACCATCACTAAAGTTTAGATTTCTCCTCGTTGTTACTTGTTACCGACAATAGTACCTTTTCTATAAATATTTAAAATTTACAACAAAAAGATAGCCGATACCGGGGATGGATGTACCACTGTTGTGGGTAGGAAGTTGAGAAAATAGGAAACATAAAATTATTCCATACTTAGTTATTTTTTTGAAAAAATAAGTATTTTACGGACAGTATTTGACTGTAATATAAAATTTGGAAGACCCTGTATATACCAGGTGTATGTACCGATTATTTTTGTCGAAGGCGATTTTTTTTTTTCGTCCCCCCGGACAAAAGAAAATATTTCTACGATAAAATCAATAATTATAACCGCGGAACGCACTGCACGGTATCAAATAAGGGACGCGAAGGAGGGTCAACGAGGGTAAAATTAAATTCCGGTGGCATATAATGTTATTATCATTTTATTATTCGTGTCTCGAAATAACGAATGATGCATCGTACAGCGTAATCCGAGACAACGTAAATGCATTTAAAATTTGTTTAAAAAAAAAAATAAAATAAATACCGTCTAATTTACATCGAAATATTGAATACATTTATTATACACATGCAGGAAAAAAAAAAATCATAAATTGTGTAATGATATTTATGTATAACTGCATTATACTATCGCGAGGTTGAAAAATTATTAATTAGGTATAAGGTTATAATAATATTATAAAATAAATAAATATATAAATAAAAAATGTATACATAAAAATAAAATAAATTAATTAATCAATGCGTCGCCTGGAATGTTATATTGTATATTATAATATTGTACATTTATATACAGACAAATTGTTTGTACATAGACGTTTTCGAATCGATATTCTCAAAACATGAATCGTACGACGGCTATGCGAGTTTATAAAATATGCTACAGAGTACACCGGATTTCAAGTATAATTTCGAATATTTACAAAACGTGTATAAAGAAGTTTTGAATAATAGCCGGTCGACTATTTATTTATTTTAATACGAATTATAAAACATTCTAGGAAATTGCAATAAATATTCGTAATGATTACAATAATATAATAATTTCAGCGTGAGTTATATTTTACTACTTTTTATTTGTCAACTAAAACTGCTTGTTTTCAAGAGGAACGTGTATTACTACTAGCCATTAATGACGCGGTGGACGGAACGTAGTTTGACCAACACGGTATATTTTGTACAGATAATAAATTGAATATATACTTAATATATTCGTAAGTACCTAACATTAGACTCTTATACTCGTATTTCTTACACCTAATGCAATTTAATCAAAAAGGTTTTGTCCTTATAAATATTGAATATATATGTTTAAATATTCATTGAATCCTCTAAACAGCGGGCACTCTCTGTCACCGAACTTTTGTCCGCTATTCAAGTGTGGTAAACGTTTGAGATTCCTGTATAAATTGAGAACATTTTCCCTATGTTAAATCAAATAATGATATTATTATTAAATATAATTATTTATTATGCAGATTTAATTGTATTTAAATATATTGATGATCATTTATGTCTAGTTTAATACATGCGTACATATTAAACAAAAATAAATCGATTAAGTGCATACGTAAGTATTCAATTCGGTGAGGAAAAATCGTTCCCCGGTGTTGTAAGTTCATTTTTATTTGACAAAATGTCTGTGATAAAGTTTTTCCTACTCAAAACTTTTCTGCAAGTACCGACACGAGTACCTACGCATCCGTTGTTTTGACGGAAGAGGTTTTACCATTATGTTTTAACCTTTTTTTTGTTTCTAAAAAGATAATTATTAGTAAGTGCGAAGGTTGCAATACTGGTTGAACTCAACAGTTGTTGGTGTACAGGGTACAACTGTAATGATTTTAAATTCTGAGCATAGCGAGAAATCTATTTTGGTCGGGTTCTTAAACAATTCCTGTATTTTTAGATTTTGAGTGTAGCGAAGAAGTTATTTTTTTGTTCTGCGTGGTATTTTTTGCTATTCGAATGACTGTAACACGTCTAGTCGTGTGTATTATTATTTTATACACATCGATGAATATATACGTAAGAAACGTAAAATTGTTTTTGCGTACCTATACTATAGAAATCTGGTCATCCGGAACCGCACAAAACGTGTCCCAGATAATAAAAAAAAAGCAAAACCCGATGCGCGTATAATATATAAGACCGCAATTTCGGTTCGGGTTTTCCCGCGGGGGCTTACCGCTGTCGAACGTGTCGAGTTTGCGAGTGGTCCGCAGTATATATCGTATGTATAAAATATAAATAATCTTGATGGGGTAGGGAAAAAAGGTATCAGCCTGGCGAAAAAGCCATTCGTAAAGTGAGTGTGTTATATACATGTGTGTGTGTGTGTGTGTGTGTGTGTGTGTGTGTGTGTGTGTGTGTGTGTGTGTGTGTGGTATATTGTTACCCGCAGACCTGTTCGAAATCCAAATCACCAAGTTGGTACCCAGGACACGCTATCTACCTATGAAAAATATACTGCGATACATATACTTGTAGAAAAATATACAGAATATTATATATTATTCTTTTTTTTTTTTTTTGTTCCCTTTCGTTCTTTTTTGGCGTACAGTGGTGATTTGAAATTCTGACCTGCGGTGTAAACAGAGTCGTTCAAATTTCATGTTACAGTCAAATTGTCCAAGAAAAACTTTTTTAAATCATATATTCTAAAATGTTACGAATACATTTTGCTCTTATCTTTGTGAATGAAATCACTATACACTTTTGATTTTTCGAACAGTGTTTACTATATTAAAATCTTCAAAAGTAGATAAACCTAACCATCGGACAATTTTATTGCTCATTATTTTTATGATAATTTAACTGTAAAAGTTTTTTTAATTTCATATTTATCGTGTATATTTTACGTTTAATATCAGTAAGAACTAAGAAAGCCCCTGGTTTATTTTCTAAACCTAATTTTGTGACAGCTGAGTTAGTATATATTATCAGGCCTCCCTTCACCCCCATTGAAAAATTCTGCTTACGCCACCGGTTTAGGATAGCAATTTTGGAAAGGTTTTTTCGGACATTTTTAAACAACAACAATAATCGCGTCCAGACGTATTACATGCCCATCAATTGTTAATAATATAATTTTGATTAATAAATTAATATTATTTTTTAGTCACATTATACGACTTGTAGGATAAAAAAAAACATTTATTTATTCATGTAATACCTATAATGGTACCAAATCAAACGCAGATTAACAAATATTTAAAATATATTTTTATAAATATTATATTTATTGATTTAAATCAGTATTAAAAAATGATAAAATATTAACATTTCGTATTTTTTCAGTTCAATGCTGTAAAACAAAATATGTCGACCAGTTTTCCACTAAATTTCACATAATAAAATAAAATAATATAATACAATTTTTGGGTTGAAATCAAACTTATGTTGGTTGAAAAATAATTAATGTATACCTACTATTATAGTAATAATAATTTTTGTGGGCTTAACATTTTTTCATGCATATTTCATCTATTTTATTAGCTCTTTGTAGTATTATACCCCTGAGTCTAAATAATTATTCTGTAGAACTCGCAAAATGCGTCCAATATATATTATTAATACGCATTAATAATAAAACAGTATAGGGTCTGTGCGAAATGAAATAAAAAAATGTCCGCAAGTGTTTTACAGACGATTAGCTCCAGACACAACTTTTTTCGGCGTCTGCAGGGCGGAAGAGACGAGACGCCGCCGTGAAAATTCCCCACGGGAACACTGACATCGTTTTTTCTTCAGATAACGTTATTTGGCGAGGTAAAAGTATTATATACTTCAAAAGTTTCATACAGCTCTTCTACAAATAGATTGAAAAGTGGACGTGGGAAATTTTTTTTATTTAAGAAGTGAGACTTTTATTTTTTTTTCAATTATTGCCGCAGTATAGTTTTCGAGAAAAAACCGTATACGAATTCGTCCGGAAAAATAATACGTCAAGTTGCGTAACGTTTTAAATCGATCGGTAGATACGATGTGCACGCTGGCGAATAGCGAAATAAAAACTACAATTTATACGGGTAAGATATATCGAAATAATCTCGCGAAAAACTGACCGTGTTTGACGATTATCGCACATTTATTTCATTTTAAATTACGTCCGTTTATTTGAATACAACTTTTAAGTATACATTTTACGGGTTTTGCATATTTATTACGTCAAATTGGCGTCAATCATCCGTGCAATATTCGAACCGTATTCCGCAATATTGAATCGTCGGTGTAAACACATTTTCCCGGTTCTGTTCACAATATTGATCAATAAATACTCATTAAACATTCGACGTACGATGTTTCGCATCGAGAGGAGACCAGCTATGAACAAAATCGATACACATAAATAAGTAAATAAATATTTTTTTTTTTATTAAATTTTACGAACATTTTTAAACCTATATTGGTAATGTTATAAATTGTCTTCTTATTTTTACTCGTAGGTATAGCGATAGTTTTGTGTTTTGCTGTTTACTCTATATAATTATACACAATAGTACTTGCGGTCACTCAAGTTCGGTTTTTCTCAAAATACACAAAAAAAAAAATGTGAATCTTGTTCAATAACAAGTATAATACAAACAAGTCCGAATATTTGAACCGTGCATATTATCGTGTTCAGACTTCGGAGTGAAAGAGTTAAAAGAAACTCGTCCGCCCGTTAAAAGTTCAAAAAGCGCGAACGGCTGTAGTGAATCCACGGGGTACGCAGTTGGTTGAAAACTTTTTTCGCTATAGAATAATTTTTTTAATAAGACGTTTTTTTTTTTAATATTTTGAATCGTAGGCCGTAGGAGAACTGCCTTTGCTTTGCTATCCAGCTGGGTCTTTTAGATTTTTTGCTTTATACATCTGCGGACAATGAAAGTGCTAAGTGTTATATTTTGTAACCCGTTGGAAATAATAATAATAGTACTCGCATAAAAAAAAACGGATAAAAGATAAACGATAGGCACAACAATTGACAAAAAGGTCTTATAAACTATCGAATCGTTAACGTCATTACATTTAGATAGAATAAGTGGTTGAACCAGTATAATAACTGGTAGTTGATACCTACATTATAATATACAAATCGTAAATATTAAGTACCTGTATACATAATTCATGCATTTCTACAGATTGACTTATTCAATGCAATAATGTCTTATACCATATTCAGGCGACCGAAAATGTTTGGTCTTCAATGCGGAATTTAACAAAAATGTTCTATTTTTATAGTTATGAAAAATTTGGATAGTTCCCGGATTCGCCTCTGATGAACGAAACGCGATATTGAATTAATATTTAATTCGAATCTACATTTTTCGGATTAAATTATTTTTAACAGACTTGTATTTTAATCGGGTCGTTCGTTTTTTTAATTCAGATTCGTTCCGGATATTACGGGTACGTTCAGAATGCGCAAGCAAACAATTGACGCGATATTTTTATCGATCCACCGGGGCAACGGGATCGCCCGTAAAAAATACGGCGCGCAACACGCTTCATCATACCCAATACGATATTATCAATGAACCCGCCGAAGGGTCGATAGCGAAACGCACTATTGAACTCGGGGCGGATCCGTCGAGAAAATCAAAACGGACCAGTGCGCGAACTCGGTTCAGCCAACCGTGCTCGTACCGTCGGTTGTAGTCCGTGAACGGATTATTCGCGTTTCGACATTTTCAATCGCCAAGGTCTAAATCGCAATCGATCTCGAACGGGACGCATTGTTTTGATGCGGGCGCACGGGCGTTTATCGTACGGCGTCGTTTTCGCGTTATTACGTTTGCACACACACACACGCACGCACGCACGCACGCGCGCGCGCGCAATACAATTACCGCAAAACACAAAAACGTCACGTTGCATAAAATAACCGTACGCGCGGAACGGAATCGCAGTCGCCGCCGCCGCGCGCATATTTTATAATTATTTTAATCGAACGTCGTGTGCGATACGCGGCCGCGCGCGTTTTACGGCCGTTGTGTGACTCGCGTAAAAGTTTCCGACGTGAAATTCGGTTCGTTATTAATCATCATGGCGTTTCGTAATTTTCGATACGGCGGGCGCGTGTGCGCGGGCCCATAATACCACACGGTGCACATAGCGCATTGTGTACGGTTACGCGACAATAACGATCCGGCCGCGCCGATATTGTTGCGTTACGAACTTTTGCACGTGCGTGGATTAACACCGCGCCGGGGGATCGAGGCACCTCGATTAAAGTCCTTCGACTTTATACACGGCGGCGTGTGCGCGCGTACGCGCGTGTCATAACGCAACGCAAACGCGGTTTTATTTCGGCGTTTTAAGTGGGCGCGCGCATTTCAGTGTTTTAAAGTCGATTCGCTGTCACGGCGTAATTATATTTTCGGTAACGGCGACGTCGGGCGACGTTTTACAAGGGAGTATTTTTACGCGGCAATATTGTTACCACTACGAAACGTACGACGCGCGCCGCCGCCGGTCGGTGTTTATGTTTTTTTTTTTTTTAATATATTACAATTATTACAACGGTATTGCTGCGCGGGGCGGCGCACGCTCAAACATCAAACCGGCGTGGAAAATTTCGGCAAAGATTTACAGCGTACAGCGCTCTTAAAAAATACGAACATCTGAAATAAGAAAACCAATCGCCTATCCGACCGCGCATGCCCTGACCAAATGAAATTACATCGATCGACTGATTTATGTACAAATAATTTGTTAGACGTTCCTTTTCCGGTAGACAGTTTAACATTTTTCAACAATTTTCGTTTTTATAAATGCAATTTTTTTTATTTTTAAACAATTTCCAAAAAGCGTAAAACCCTAAACACGTCTCATTAGAACCACCCAAATATGCGACATAAAATTGCGATGGCCCTCTGCTTTCGTGTACACCGATATTTTTTTTAATATATAGGGAATAACCATTCCAGATTAAAACGGTGTACACATGTAGATAGAAGTATATACAATAAACTATATTCTAAAAACGGTATAAAACAACGTGGCGTTCAGTATTTGTTGGGACACGAAAAAAGTGACAATTCTGCGATTAATCGAATAAAAATATTATTTATGTATTGATATACGTGATTAAATCTATGTATACGGCACACAAAAAACCACAACTATTCTGCAGCCGGGTTCACTCAGTGAAATATTTTTACCAGATATTGGACGTATACAGAGTGTCCCACGAGGATTCGACAAATGCAATAACTTTTGTTGTATTAAATATTTTTGATATATATTTTTGTTTAAAAATTAGTATACCTCAGAGCTATAGTATATATATTAACATTTTTTTTTTAAGGGAAGGGTAATTCAAAATTAAAAACTTAAAAGTTTACTATAATTTTTTTTTAAATTGTTGATATTTTATGCTAAAAACTTATTAGCTAAGACTTATTTTCAGGGATGAGAGTAGAGTTTAGAAAAAAAAATTCACCACAAACAGTATGATAAACAAATAATTATACAATTTATATTAACAAATCTACCCTTCTTTGTTTCCGAACCATTTCATTTAGTTCTCTACACCGGATTTATCGGTACATTTCTATGGACTGCTAGCTTAGCCAATCCATTTAATCGATTCTAATATAAACAAAAAATGCAGTTATTATGTACTCAAGGAATAAAGTGTACTAATATAATATAGTATCTTCAGTCTACATTTTCAATTATAAATATACCTCTGATATCGAATTTTTTAAGTAATTTTTAACAGTGCAATCTTAGCTACCAATTTTGGTTGTCGTTCTGATTGAAATTTATTCAAAAACATTCAGATTTATATTTATATTAAACATCTGGAATTTAGTTCCGTTTTTTTTTTATATACCCTAACTATATAATACAAGACTAAAGGGACATGGCCAGGGGAGAGGGGATTTGATACTCAGATCCCTCCATGATTCGCCACAGCGTGTAAAACTATATAACTCACTTGTTCGCGTGGTATGTATGGTAGCACAGTTTAAACAGCTGTACAATTCAACTGTGTATTAACATAATACTACGAGTTATAAATTATATAGTTATTTCGACCAATACAATATACAATAGTATTATTTGATAGTATGAACTTTTTTCATAGGCTTAAAACTTTATGCATTTTTATTCTTTTTGTTTTTTACTTGGGTGGATCACATGATGTAACTAGGATCTTGTTTAGATGGCGATATAAAATATTTGTGAAAAATACGAATAATAAAATCATAACTGATAAATACCATACAATTTTACTAACCCTTTCACTGCCAGAAGTTGATCACTCTGTCACTTGACACTCATTTTTGACTTAGTTATTTAGTTTTTAAAAATATACGCCATGGTTTCCCAAAGTACAGTATTTATTTTGAAACACCATAATATCGTAAAATAATAATAACCATAAAATATAATTACACTAGGTAAAAAAAAAAAAAAAAAAACCGTTTACATAATAGTTCAAAAATATTTAATTTAACATTACTAATAAACGAACAAAATATGTGGTATGTTTCACATTTAGTATTTTGTATTTTGTATCGTGAGTAATAATAGTTATTACAAAAATAAAGTTCTATGATCTATACATTTTCGGGGGCTGGTATATCACCCGCATTAACCCTCTGATAATGTCACATTAAGGCTGCAGCCTTCGTAATATGTACGATTTCAACAATATATAATAATATATTTTTTAAACGTTCAAAATAAAACCAAGTCGATTATTCAAAATGATAATCATTGTTTATTAACATATCATACATCATTTGTACGTTTGCATATCTTTCAATCGTCTATTGGCGATACGAAGACACACTGTGCGTGTGGTTATAATTTCAGTACCGTGATGCAGTTAACATTGAAATTAAACTATATCATTGGCGCCCATAAGGAAATCGTCATGTTTAGTGCTTAAAATTGTTATCCATCTGAAATCTGGTGCCCGAAACATTTTCGATGCCCTATGGCAGTTGCCCGCTATGCCGCCACCCTAATCCTCGTGTAATTGTATTATTGATGTAAGCATATATCTTATAACGAGTGTTGTATACCCACGGACAGCCGAATATATCAAAGAATAGATATCGCGACCACCGTGTGGGTGGTTCATTACATTGGATATAAAGTATATACATAAGTATATATTGTATAGTATTATATTTCGGCGTGCAATGCGTTGCGGTTAGGTCGGCGATATTTGAAAAATTATACCACGCGCGTGAATGCGACTTGCGAATAGGATTTCGTTTTTCGTCTGTATTTTTTATCGGCGTTTTTAATTCAAACTTAGGACAAAATTCGTAATGTAAAAAAAAAGCCCACGTTTAAACGCTGGAACGTTCACGGACAGACAGACAAAACGAGTGCCAAAAACAATAAGTAATACGTATATAGTGTAACATCATATACACTTAATAAAACGGAGAACGAAAAACGCGATCGTATTTCTATTATTATTTTTTTTTTAATTTCGCGTACCTTAAATGCGGCGGTGACGACGACGGCGGTGGAGACACGCCTAAAACGACGTGACACATATTTTCACTCGAAACGTCGTCGTCATCGTCGTCGGCAAAAAACACACACACGCGCACGATAATATAATATAAATACAAAGATTACTTTTTTATTATTATTATTTATTTATTTTTTCATTATTTTTTTTATTTTTTTTTACGATCGCTGCGTATATCTGTGTAATAAATCGTGTGTATATATGCGCACGCTGTAGCGGCAGCAAGCCCAACCCGTTTATTTGTTGCTCGTGCAATCGAGGGAAACGTTTGCGCGCGCGTTTGCCCGAGTATTTCATACACGCACACGCACACACACACACACACACACGCACGAGCGCGTTATACTGATTTGCATTTTAATTAATCCTCCTATTCTTTGTATTTTTTTTTTCGACTATATAATAATATAGTAAAAAATTCTCGCCAATCGTTGTATGTACACTCGGTTGGCTGCTCCCGTTCGGCCCTCTCTCCCGCGCGCGCACACCCGCACATCCATCGACGTTCGCCGCCCCGGTCGCTATACATATACCTACTGCAGAGCCAACCGTTTAGAACATTTTTTTTAAATTTTTTTTTTTTTATCGTTTCACCGTACTGTATCACCGGCTAGTCGTATAATATTATCATTGTCCTCGTTCTCGTCAGCCGTGCTACAACAGTCCTGTACGGCCGTTCGTACAATATGTACGCGTGGTGCGGCCGACTGTGCCATACCACCGTGGTTCTCCGCACACAATTTCATCGCGCAGCGGCTACGTAACGATTACAATGATAACAGTGCAACGGTCACGTAATAATACAGTGATAACAGCGAATCTTTTCGAAACGGGCTCGCTACGGGTTACGTTATATAGCTATAATAATAATATTATATTGGCTTGAAATGGCCGTCGCCGTCGCGAACGAACGCGTATACTTTTTACATTCGGTCCGTGTTATACTGACCGTATTATATTATACGCGTCACCCCGTAAAAAAAAAAAAAAAACCATGCACCTAATATAAAAATATTATAATAAACGCGTGATATAGCGATCGTATAACGCGCGGCGCCATGCGGCGGCCCTCTCTATCCGCGTGCGGCCATCATGATGTTGGAAAAAAAAAAAAATGAAAAAAATAGAAATAATTATATACATTTTATCGCCACCGCAATTAGATCGCGTTGTTGTTATTATTTTACTACGCGTTGGTAGGCGCGTAGTATCGGGGGGGGGGGGGGGGGAGAGGCCGATTAAAAAAATAAAAATAAAAAATACAACACGATTATAATATATTATTACCTGTAATACGCGTCCAATGCAGGTACGGTCTCGGTGCACGGCCGTCGCCATCACACGCTGAAACAACGGTGTGTTTAGTGCAGTATTATATTATTGAAACAATAACGGACACACTTCGCGCGATGGGTGGGCCACTCTGCAGTTGTTGGCGAGAAGCCGGGAAAGTATATGGCGGGGAAATTCAATACGTACAATACGTACGTAAAGACGAATCACTGCTTACGAAAAACGATTCTGACCGGAATTCGGTTTTATACGTCATGTTTTGAAAGGCCGTAATATTTAAGATTTGAAAATAATACGTTTCGTACATTTTACCGGTTTTTCGTTTATTATGAAATTAAAAATTAAAAATTGACTTCCTTAAAGTACCATTCAATCAAAGAAAAGTTCAGCAAAGATGCTACATTTGAAAATCAGAGCAAAATTTCTGGTAGAAAAGTTATTATCCACAGAAGAAAAAAAATGAACATATCATTGTATGACCGATAAATTCCGCGCTCAAAATCTAAAAATATAAAATATGCACGATGAAAAATGTAATATAGATTAGGGTTCGAGACTTTGGTATTGTATTTGTATTTTTTTTTTATTGCAATACTCGCGTCGATTGTTACCCAAAACGCTATAAATGTGCAGTTTAAATGCGTATAAGTGTAACTATATAATATAATATTATGACAATAATTTTTTTAAGTTTTTTTTTTTTTTTTATATTAGCTTTGAGATTTTGGAACCCATATTTTAACCACGATCAACCCATTCCAACAAAACGTGCAGCAATGTATAATAATATTGTACTGATTTTGATATATGCCGCTACATTATGAACAAAAAGTTAAAACGAATTTATTATGATTATCCAACTCAAACAGGCTAATACTCGTATATGGTTTTAAATCTCTGTTTTGGATTAGATCACGTCAAATCAAATATTTTCCGTATATTTTTTTGAATTATTAAACTCAGGATTGTTTTTTTTTTTTTTTTACTTTAAATATATTAATTATATTGTATTGTCAAAATAATAAATTCACTTGCAAAACGAAATTTTCTTCTACAGTTTCAAAAATATTTCGATTAATCAAATTTCTGTCTTGCGGTTTTTAATAGATACTTATGGCTTTATTAGGTATACAATAAAATTACCTAAAATCGACTACTACAGTATATTATGCGGTGTTAACTCAATAATGTATCCTTAAATGCAGTAGCACACGTGAGATTATTTTCAGTAGGGGGGGGTTATGCTTAAAAAAATTTTCTAGAGAGAGGATACCACATATTATCAGTATACAGTACCTACTATTAATATGATTACTGAATAAATTATTTTTAATGAAATTAAATTTCATTATTTGACTCTGTAGCATAAGAAATTAATATGCTGCTGAATGTAAAACTTAATTTAAACAAATTTAGAGAATGAAGAAATTCGGGGAAAGGAGGTTCCGGTCCCCCAACTCCTCTCTATGTGTGCTCTGGGTGTGCCATTGCTTAAATAATATATAATAAGTAATACGTGTTAAATTATGACATTCACACGAAATCTCGAAATTTAGAAACACTAAAATATATAGGTTATATAGGTACATTGCAATCACGTGTTTTCGATAATCATGATTTGCGTGTAATTTTTTACTTAATCCTTATTAAATCAATATAAAATGCATAATAAATGGTGGTTTCTACCTATAGGTAATCAACGGAAATATTTCTATAGAGTACAGTCACTGTAACGATTTTGACAATAATTCAAATACTCTAAATATTCATCGCAAAATTGTTTCTTCAGCAGCGATACCATCATCATTATGTTCGATTTATAATATATAATACGTAATGCTGCCCGTCAACCGCATTCTCATCGTTATCAGCTCTACATCAGCCATACCGATGAATAGTTTTTTTTACACGGAAAGTTTGCCTCTTTTCGATGAAGAGATTTAAAACTTTTTTTGCCATATAAAATAGTCATTAATGATGGTATTGCTGGTTTGTCTGGTTTTTGCTCAGTTATTATTTAATTTTACTTTTTTCGTTTCTAATCGGTGTATATAACTATACAGAACACCGGACACTTTTTGTGCACAATTTCGATAGTTAATAGTCAAAACCCTATAGAGCTCTATATAATTTATTTAGTTTGCACTGCGTTGAGACTTTTAAAATTATTTGAATTGTTTAGTTCATTCGATAAGAATATTATACGGGTATTATAATAGTCGTATGCGCTCGACTTATTTAGATTTCCGCCACTGATATACGTATAAGGTTTTTATTTTATTATTACGCGCAATAAAATAACATAGTATTTTATATATACCAGTACCTATTTTCGAATCGATTTAAAGAATATAAAAATGCGTCGTCGTCGTCGTCGTCCGGATCGCAATATTATTATTACGATGGCTGCAATAATATAATATTATGTACATTTTAAGCCGCCGCCGCCGGCCGCGACGACGATATCGGAATGGAAATATTTATTTTCCGAATTCATCCGAATCCGTTTGTATATATAGGTAGGAGGTGCCTATCGCGCGTGAAAAATACGAAATGCGAATCGTTTACGTAGGTGAAAAAAAAAAAAAAACCGTGCCAGGGATTACATATATATATCGTCTTGTGTACGCGCATAGGCCGCGTGCCTGAAGAAACACGATAACGCCTCGACCGTGGTGAAATATAATAATGTGTATACGCGGGCGGATGTGAAGTATATACCTATAAAATAATAAAAATAGATTTTTTTTTGAAATTAACTTTCACCAACACCCCTTCCGACCCACCGTTTACGACGACCATTCTGGGCGTCTTTAACGAACCGTAAAAAAGTTACGGTTTACGTGTGGTAAACTATACACTATACACGGTATACTATAGTATGTAATATATCACATTTATAATATTATGGTTTATACGACCGAAATACAATTAATAATAATATACGTATTTATCGTAGCAGGGTGGACCGAAAAAAATTGTTTTTTTTTTCTCGGGCCAATCTTTATATTTTATTTGCACAAGTGTAACAATACCGTAGAATCTATTATTTCACAAGAGAAAAGAAAATGTCCAATTCTCAAGCAGCGATTTTAGGCGAACAATGCAATTTGCCTTTTTTTATTTTTTATTATCGCCGAACAAGAAAATGTATAAAGGCAAATCTTCAGTATATTAGGTTTTAACTATTAAAAAACAAATAAGGTCAACTATAGAGTTGATGAGTAGAAAATCAATATTGACAAAGTTATATAAGCCGCAAAACGCAAAAGAAAACAATATTGTCAAGGATAAATTCAGTTTGTTGATTTGTCAATATTTTGTACAATTGTACGGTTCGTGGCTTAAGAATATACTTACTCAAGTACCCAGTATGACTTGTGTTAGAAATCACAAAGAAATAGAATGTATAAGTCGATAATATTATTAACCAAATACAGCTGAACTAATGCTTATATTTAGTACGATTTTGTGAGCGAGCCTTTACATCAGTAAAGGCTAAATTAAGGCTAAAAGGCAAATGACAGATTTTCACTAAAATTCTGGGTTTTCGAGATTTCAAATACATTTTCACGTATTTTCAAGGTTCTTGGTTTATCTATCTCACACATCCCTACTTCGTAATAATCATAATAAATTACGAGTATAGCCGGCAATTTAAACGATGGCCTCGCAGCATAGGCGCAACCACACCGCAAACTTTGGGGTCGCTTAAATTATGGACACATAAAAACCGACGGAGCCCATAATCTTCTTTACCCGGCTTTTACAGTAAACAACTACACATTTCATTTACAATTATGTATCATAACTATTTTACCATTATTTTTCATATTCAGATGCATTGTCTGTAGAAAATCTATATTTTGTTCTACTTATTTTAAGAAATACATTGATAAAATGAAAAAGCTTGATGGCTACTATGATAGAGCTTAATGGATTTTTTTAGGGTGGGCTAATTTTAAACTTAGGAATGCTTAAGACCACTTCGCCACCTAGTTTCGCCTATGCAGTGCAGTAGTTGCATTCAGCAATGGTGCCGTGAAGCAGTATATTCGAATCACGCGATTCATAAAAATAAAAAATGGACGGATTGGCGGGTCGTGGGTACTCGGGCGTTCGAAAATATAACGCAAATAATTATGGTTATACGAAATAAAATATTACACGCTCTGGAACGTAGCCGGGGGGGGCCCATGGGGTCAGGATCCTCCCCCCAAATTTAAGCTTTTCACCAAAAAATCAGATTATTATTGGTACAATAGAATATTGGTTGTTGGTGATACAATTTATGTTTGGACTTCCCCCCACAAAAATGACTACACATCTGTACACTGTAAAATTAGCTAAATACCCAGCGTATTCTTTATTAGTGTTCGAAATATTATTTTGATAAATTAATCTAGATAAATCGTCTTAATAAATAATTGATATTTTATCTTATCTAAATAATTTAAAAAAATGGATATCTTATCGTCAGCTAAGATGAATAATTAGTTTTATGAACTGATTTATCTAGATACATTTTTATATACATTATGCTAGTTTTAAAATGTGTGCTTTTTTTCTATCTATAAATACATTTTTTATCACTAAAATACATTTAATTTAATAATATTCAGTTTAAAGTCAAATTGAAAACCCGATCTATCGAAATAAATATCTGCTAACAGTACAATTGCTTATTATTTATTTTTATTTTTAAAATATAAATTATTGAAAAAAAAATGTACACAGGTAAATTAATAAAGTTTTAAATGTTTATCTGTCAGATTCTGAGTGAAGGGAGAAACGTATCGGTTTTAAAATGGTGTCTATTTATCTTGTGTTTTTAATTTGTTCATACTATGTACGAAATTTCTAACAGAAATCTTGTCCCGATGTATCAGGTGTAGCAGCTTTTCTGGAAAGGAAATTTTATCTAGGTGGTACTTTATGGAGGTCGTTTTTGAAAACGGTCAAATGTTTGTACATATACAAAAGAAACTTCGCTTCGAATCGTTTTTCGTATGCAGCGGTTGATCGTCACGTACATAATATATAAATTAAATTTCCCTCTATATCGTACCTTCCCAGCTTCTCACCTACAACAGTGACCCACGCATCGTACGTAGTACGTCCGTCTTTATTTTATTTTGTTGTCTATAGACACGCAGTGATTTATCTTTGTCCGTATCTGCAGGATAATAAATTTACACTTTTGTCCATATATTTCGTCTTTGATGAAATTTTAATTGTCTTCGCCTGACGACACCGTTCATTAGAGTATCTAACGAATAAAACGTAAGTATACCTGTAGGTTTTACGTACGCGCGTCTATGCACGCGAGCGTACGTATGCGTATTATTCCGGAAATGCCAATCCGTTCCGGATGTTTATTCGGATTATTTATTATCGCAGTATCGTTTATAACGATGCGTTTTACACGATATTGTGTTACGACGATTATTTATCGTAACAATGATGATGGTCGCGCATTATATTGCATAATGCACTATTGGTATGTTGTACGGGTAGTGGTAATAATAAATCGGCTATTGTTTGTAAGAGTCGGCCGTAAAATAATGCACCGCGGAGTGTGCGCCCGAGCGATAAAATAAACCGCTAATTAAACGGTATCGACGACGACGGTTAAATCCCTGCAGCGGTACACCGCGGTACTTACAGTACATTTCGGACGGCGGCGGCGGCGGCGGCGGCGGCGAATTAATTAGGTATATACCTAACTACCTACCTACCCACCTACCTACCTACCCGCCTACCTACCCGCCGCCCACCTGCTCACCCGCCTGCCTACGTACGGGTAACAACAAAGAAATCAATCTTTCGCCGGGTCGAAACCGCACGGCCTCGTTTGTGCGTGTGCGTGTAACGACGACAGGCGGGCATTGCGGGCGTACGGCGCCCGGCATATTACAATGTATTATTGTTGCGCGCACCGTACGCGGGCATATCGCGAGGAGCCGACGCAGGCGGGCGAGTCTGTCGCAACGCGTTCGACAACGAATATTATTATTATTGTTATTGTGTCGTGGCCGTCGCGGCCGTATTATCACGATAATTGCTAGCGCGCGCGAGCGGTTTGTTTTGTTTTAACGACGACGCAGCGACGGGGTTCGAGACCGGGGGGGGGGGGGGGGAAAGAAACGCCGCCGTCCGCACAACACCGGTGTGTACGCGAAAAATCGGAACACGAAAATCGACGGCGGGCCGCGGTCGGACGTTCGTCCCGGCGGGACGGCGGGTGGGATTCGGCCGCCCGTCGCAACAATTTCGGCGGGACAAAACCGTCGGAAATCGGTACGGACGGTCGAGGCGACGGATACGATACAATATGCGAGACATGACGTACGACGGACGGCACGACTAATAACGGACTCGGAGAAATCGAAATCGCTACCGCGTATACCGGCCACGAACCCCTGTTCGCATTCGATCGCAATGGTAAAGTTATTATTGAAGACGTCCCACGGATTCCTTACGCGAACAGAAGAACCCGACGCCGTGCCGAACCAATAGGCGAAACTATTCTTACGGTCAAACACCTCCTTGTGCACGGTCGAAACCATACGTAGAAACTAGAAAAAACCTAGGAATGCCTGACGATCTGTTTGAAGCTCTGAGCCCGATTGAAGATAACGTCAACGAAACCATCTCATTTCTCAAACATATTGAAATGCACTTAAGAAAATAGAAAAACCACTTACTTTACTATAGAAAAACCATTGTATTCACTAATGTATACGTAGATGTAATAGCGTTAATGTTTTATATTATTATAAGCTCATGATCTTAGTTGTTGAAGCTGCACTAAGATAATAATAATAAAACAAATATAATGTAAATAACATTTTTTTTTTCACGTTCGCCGGTTCGTCCCGATTGAATAACCCTACCGGTGGAACATTTCATTTTTAAATTGTTGAAAATTGTTTTTCACGCGACGTTTAATCGGCTGTCGACTTACCGTTACGGTCGTAACGTATTTCACGCGGTTGTAGACGATAAAGATAATATCATTGATGCGTCGTATTACATTTCACATGTCTTCACAACGAGCCGTCTATATTTGTACGTGAAACTGCGACATAAATATTTTTTTTTTCTTATGAGTAGGAAAGTTATTCACGATCTTACTTGATGCGTCCGTTGCATTTTTCAAATACTTGGCACCTATGAATGTACTCGTATTTATATTGTTCGTCTCCATTATAATTGGACGTCTTGGATATTTTTTTTTTTCATATTCCAAAATCCGAAAACATAAATTCTGTGATTGCGTATTGGTGCAGGATACTCGGTGCTAGGAACGTTGCTTATAGGAATATTAGTTGACGTTCACGTTTATCTTGTTAAAACGGAATTATTTCCAGGCTCGTTCCAGGATTGAATAATGAAACTGTAGTTTCTTTCCTTGTTTCCAATAAAGAAACATGTTTCGTTCTTCAAATAATAATAAAGATCATTAATTTGTGTCTTGCGTGTAACATTTGTTTGTATTCGATTTGAACATATTGTTGATTGCATATTTACATAAACACTAAAGACGCTTAACCTAAAGATGTTCTTTACAGAGGAAAAAACATATATTTTTAATAAATGTTTTTTTTAAAAAAAAATGTTGAATATTATTAAGAATCACTAAAATTATTTAAATATGATAGGTATTTTGGTATTTCCAAGAAAAAATGAATAGTACCTATACAATAAATTAACGAAATTCCAATACGTTTATCTACAGATCCATTCCTTATACATTCCTGAAAAGTGAACCAATCAAATGAATTCGTTATTTTATTTAATCCGTTTCATCAAAGCACTGGTTTTATTATAACATAATGTATGTTTTTTATGTCCGTGAATGATTTTTCTATCAGAAATCTTGTTCCGATTTTCAAGTGTACTATTTTTTTTTGAAATCAAATTTTGTCTACAGTTGTTGGCATGTGGGAGGTCACTTTTTGTTTATAGTTTTCTTCATAACAAGGAAAAAAGTGGGAATAATGGTTTCATTATTTTCGATATCGTTTTTGTTGTAATTTGGTTAAAAAACGATCGTAGAAACCTGCAATTTTTATTGATTAGATACTTATATTAGCCATTTTTAGACGTGATCAAATGTACAGAACATCTATCGATTTTTGGGCTATTAAAAGTTATTTTAAATATTCTAGATTTGTTTTAATTTTTATTTAGATTATATTATTTTGACTGAGCAGAAATTCACACAGGGTTAGGTTTTACTTATTGGTAAAAAAAAAAGTTAAGCATAGTAGTTTTATTGTAATCGTTTTATATTCAAATATTGATTAAAAAATTACGGTATTTCAAACCGTGTTTAATTGATCTTTGCTCAGAATCGTTTTTCCTTAACGATGATTTATCGCTGCGTATAGATATAAATAAAATAATTTCACGTATCTTATACCTTCCTAATTTTCCACCTACAATAGTGGCACACTCATCAGCAGTATTTACTTATTTTTTAGACTACACAGGATAATGTAAGACAAAATGTAAGACACTCATTATCACGGAAAGTATTAATATTTTCAGATTTTGTTTTTATAAATTGATCTATTGAAAAATAAATCTCGTTAACAAGGTATTCCACTTTGAAGTTTGAGTAGGGGGAGAGTAATGGATCACTATTAAACGCCACGTGCCTGACACACCACAAAAATTATGCGAAACTCAAAAGTATAATACTTCGACAGTTGGGTAAACGGAAATCAAAAATGACAACATTAAAATTGATTTAAACTAATAGATAATAAGTGTCTTACGTTATGTCGATCACTCTAAATAATATGTACGTTTATACGACTTTTAGTGCGTCATATACAATGCGTCAAGTTTTTTTGAGTGCATCGAATTCCAAACAGCGTTATCCAAATAACGGCAGTGTATTATAATATTATTTTACGATTTCATTTCTTAAAATAATGTAACGACGATATTCGAAAAATAAGATTCACTCTGTTCAAAAATTGAAACGAGTTAATAATGAACTCTGTTAAACGCTAGCACCCGCATATTGCACGTTCGACCCGAACACTATGTCAGCAATTGTTATATCATTTGTACAGATACGTAACTACAAGATTTGTATTTGTACAGCTCCCCAAACCCTTTAAAATTGAATTTAAAAATGCGGGCGTCAGCGGAACGTTATTCCAGCACCCGTTTTTGGATAATATTTAACATATGTAGTCTAAAATCATACTAGCGATCATACGTACAGGTTTTTAATTACACAATTATAATTTGTACACCCACCTCCCGCTAAAAATGTGTATAAATATATGGTAAAAGCAATTTTCTTCACAATAAAATGTTTACCCCAAATATGTTATTGAAACGTGGGGGATTGATTGGGTAAAATAGCCATCTCTTGGCCTAAATATTATTGTTAAATATTTAAAACTCAAATGAAACAAATAAATAAATCTAATAAGTTACAGGATAAGTTTTGTGTAACGTGTCATGTATTTAGGGGATTTAGATTATCATTTTATTGTTGTTCAGGTAATAATATTATAAATTTGATTATAATGATTGTCACACTGACAATTTAAATACTTTAAATACTCGTAATACTATCGATAATCACATTAATAAACTTAGATAAGTATTGCCAGTATATAGGTATTATTAATCCAACAGGAATATTATTATTATTTAATAATATTAAGTACCTACGATCAGGCCCGCCTTAAGATATTTTTCGCCCTAAGCGAACACTTTGATGCCGGTCTTATTTGACGATTATTAATTTCATTTTGCCGCTTCAATTTAATTAAAATTGTATGCCCTAAAGTAACGCATGGTTTGCTTGTACCCTAGAGACGGGCTTAACTACGAGTATAATACGCTATTACTAAGAAATATTTTATCACGCTCACAAGCTATTTTCTATACGATAATATTAGTACTGTTGACCATTGACAATGATATCTCATTCGGTTTAAGTATGTCTACATAGCTTATACCTATATTTATTGGTTTGAGTGTTATAACAAATTATAAATAGATGGAAATATCATATAATATTTATAAATTTGTTAGCCATTTTGAAAAAAAAAAAAATTAGTATTATTATTAATTACCGTTTAAAACATGTACATGTAACGTCATAATCAATAATTATTCATTATAAATCAATAATTTAAAATTTGTAACATTGATAATCACTATTACGAATTCAATTTTGATTTGTTCCATTTTTTATTTATTTGAATTAAGTTAAAATATAGGCAGTTACAAACCTGCACAAATTAAATAACAATCGTAACGATTTTATAAGAGGACACGTGTACAATGTACAAACACATTATATTACAAAAATCTGGTGTTGAAATAACTGTGATGCACTCGCATTTTGAAAAGCACTTTTATATAAGGTTTTTGGGAGCACAATTTATTGATACTTGAAATAATACCTGTACAAATGTTATAGGAATCATTGAAGTGGTTTTCGGGTTGAATTTCCAATATGCGGGTGCCAGCGTACCGGAACTTCAATAATATTCATCTTTATGTGGATATTTATATAAATTAAATACGACTTTTATTTTGCACTATATATTTTAGATGTAAACCTTCAATTTCATATTTTTAATTATTCACATTATACTATGATCTGGTGAATTATACTGTTTGTTATTTATGACTTTAAAAGCGTAGGTATTTATGTAGGTAATTTGAAATTAAGATTCAATTAATGAGGACCAAATGCTGAAAGAAATACATTTTTGCATATTCCGTAAAATTCGTTTGCACTCTCTGTGCGTCCGCCTAAACATTAAATACGTACATAAATATAATGAACAATTCTTGGTTAAGTATGTATATATACAAGAAAACCCACGAAGATTTGACCTATATATATAACTTTTGTACTGTTAAATATAAAAAATTTAAACGTTACCAAAAATTTGTTTACAAAATCCACGATAACTATTTTATAATCATATTTTGAAACAGAATTTCGACAATTTTTGTGTTACAGATATTCACTAATGATGAATCGTTAAGTTTCTACAATTTGTTGAAATTTATTTAAAATCATCAACAAATGTATTTTTTAAAGACAAATTAAAAATATCGATATTATTTATATATGTAGCAATGAAAACAATTTAAATTACCATAAACTTCAAAAAATAATTTTTATTGATTGATTCAATTAAATTTGTTTATCACAACGCAAGGCTTTAATAATATTTTTAGTTACTATGTAAAAGTTGTCGTATTATTGGGCCTCCGCCCGTTAAATATATCAAATAGATAAATAAATAAATATTATTACAAAATAAAAAAAAAAATTTAAATATTGAACAAAAGTTATTGCATTTGTCAAATCTTTGTAAGACACTGTACATATATACAATATTTGTGTAAAAGTTTTTGTATTCGAAATTTGAAATATTTAAAATAAAACAAAAACATAACAAGGATTTAATTTTAATATTAAAATAAAAAACTGACAACAGTGAACTTCAAAGTTTTTATAGATAATGGATTTTTGCCCTCAACATCTTTATTCTGCAGTTTATGGTGAGAATTGTTATAATATATAAATGTGGTTCTAAATTCAATACACCAAACGTAATCGTGAATGCCCATATACATATAAAATTCTAGTGGCGTAACTGAGAGAGGGGCGATGGATGGATTAGTCCCCTAGACATTTTTTAGTGGTGATGTTTTAATCACGGCTACAATCTGCGTATAGGTTATAAATAATGTTTAATTAATATACCCGTGTTATATTACAATTTTTAAAGCACCCCCTCTCTCCTCATGATTGAGCTCCAGATACACCACTGTTACATTCCAATAATTCAAAAGCTATGTCCATAATGTACATAAACAATAGGTACCGCGAAAGACCAAAAAACTCAACGGTAAAAATCACTAAAATATATCCTTATCGATCGTATTCATATTATTATACATTTACGGCCAACTGAATCTTACATAGTGTAAACAAGAACAAAATTAATCGAAAAGTAATTTGATGAAATATTGATACAAACATGACAAACTAATATTTTTGTACTTTCGGGATAGGGTTTTGGTGTTTTTTTTTATTTTTTTTCAATATACCCCAAATAGACGTCGGTTTCTGCGTTTTGAATGCATAATACATGAAATGTACCTAATAATGTCGCACGCATATTTTCGAACCACAAATTATTATCGAAAATATCCATATAATTTGCGGATAATTCAAAATAATTTACGTGCGTACAAGAATTAACAATATTATATGATATATTTATACGGGTACATATGTACGTATTACATTACATCATTATATAAAATAATATCGGATGTAAATCGAGTGTGTAATACACGTTATTTATGAATACATTGTCTAGTGTGTGTATACCTATATGTGTATGACAATGGATATAAAATATCGCAACCAAAAGTGTACAGGTACGTTGAACGACTATAAGGTTATACGCGGCACAAGTCATTATACTGTCGACCGAACAAATAAATAAGAGAATATATACGTATATCGTCGAAGGACGGACCGATCGATTTAACTCGGTCGCCGTACGTATGCGTAGTTGGACGGCGGTCACAATAAAAATATATAATAACGTTCGAAAATCCGGAAGTCAATAAGGAAGACAATACATGTAAAGAGTTTTTGCCGATCACGCAAACTGCGGGTATTATACTGCATATATCTATATAATATTATGAAAAAAAAAAAATCATTATTGTATCAAAAGGAATACGAAAAAAAAAATAATGACCAAGATAAAAAAAAAAAAACAATATATTTTTCCTCGAAACTCTGTTACAATGATTACAATTTAAACGATTTTGATATATACATTTTTTTTTTTTTTTTTTTTAATTGAATATACCTATACCTTAATACAATACGATATATATTCGAAAATAAACTGATTATTTTTTTAATTTTTTTTCTACTATGCGAGATAGTGTATAGTGATACTGCAGAAATGTTAAGTGAGTATATTCTGTGTAAACTGTATTAAAATGCGTTTCACTTTTAATCTCTTTTAAGTTTAATAAGTTTTGTTCTTTTTTTTTTCCTTTTTTTAATCTTCAAATGGCCGAAACGATAATTTATTATTAGAGAGAGTAAGAGAATATTGCGCTGCAGTGATTGCTGTCATTTAGTCTTAACAAAAAAATATATGCAATGTAAAGTGGAATTCTCATTATTAGTTACACTCTTTATTCTTAAGTTCCAAAAAAAAATAATAATAATAAAAGAGAATAAAAGAAATAATTTTATCAAACTAGACCGGAAAAAAGTTTTAAACGAGAAAGTGACAGGCGAAATTAATTTAAAATATTTCATTGCGTCAAACCGATTATTTATTAAAAAATTCAACGTGTTTTCGATTTTGTTTCATTTATATACGATAAAAATATAATAAAATATAATTTTGTTTTTCACGCGCAGGTAAAAATATATAATATTGTTCAATTTTATGCAATACAAATTTTGGATGTAATAATATATTTTACATTATAATATTTTTACCTACACGTGTATAATAGGGTTGAAAAAATTACTTTTTTTACTTGTATTATGGTTTATCTCGGTCGGAGCAGCAAAAAAAAAAAAAACCGACGGACTTTATGATTCGTAAAAGTACTATAATTTTAATTTTATACACTGCAAAGTGAAACGAGTATAAGTACTGTTATTGATTTTACGAAGAAATTGTTTTTTTTTTATTTCTTTTTTCTTTTTACTTTATAAACGGCTGGGTTTCGATCAAAGTGTGTACAATGATAGGTACTCAGAAAGTTTCCCGTGATCTACAGATCGGAAATTGGACAAAGGTGGTACTTAAATAGACGTCATTTTTTTTTTATTTAATTTTTCAGTATAGTACCAGAAAATCGAGAAAGGCTAACGGAAATGTACACGCGATGACATTTACACGGCACGCGAATTATTTCTTATTTGTATTGTAAAAAAAATATAAACTGTCTTAGATATTTGTAAATATCTTTGTAATTATAATCATTTACTCTAATATATTTTACAAGTCGTCGCAAATTGAGGCCAATTACATCAAAAGTTGGCTAAAATTATTTTTATACTTGTTTATTATTATTTTCGATTTTTAGTACTATATCAAGTATGTGCCCCCCCCCCTCCCGATATGTTTTACTGGAGTAAAACGTTGAATAAACGGCAAAATGTACACAAGAACGGGTTCTGTTTTTTTTAATTGTATTATTTTGTTGTGATTTAGTTTAAAATAAAATTGTAGAAAGCTGATATTTTTCCCAAATGGTTCCTTTAATGGTCTTTTGTGGACTCGATATAATTTTCGAAACATTTCATGTAAGTCCGCGGGTTTTCATAATTTTCATTCTATTAATAATATATTGTCATTTGAAAATCAAAAGGTGGTATAAGTTTTAATCCCGAACACAAAATTGTTAAAACAAGAGTATCAGTGGCACAATTAGCCCATAAACCTAGCGGAGATCTTGAGCACTATAATAATATTATATCAATTTGATTGACATGGCTCTAAGTCTACATTAGGGGATTCAGACGATCCAGGGGGCTAAGCCATCCTTATTACCTTCTAATTTCGCTACTGAAGGCTGTAATAATGTATTAAAATTTAAAATTCAAAAAAGTTTCAATTTGATTATTAAAAAGAAAAGTATTTCCTAGAGAAATTGACTGTTATAAATAATTTGGACGCTCTATATACACAATGATAATAATAATACATTTTGATCTTACTTTTTGAATAGTCGTCCATATTTTGTTTACTAAACTATGTGTAAAATTTAAAAATGTTTAAATGAATTAGAAACGAATATGGCGTATGGTAACGAAAACGTTTATGGCGTTTATGCGAATTGAAAAGTATACCAGGTATAGTAGTATAATGGACAAGTGTCTGTATGGGTTTATATAGTGGGTAAATTATATTACCTATATGTTCTATATTTCATCATGTTACAATAAGTACAATGAGTATAAATTGACTGACATTATATACCATACTGATAGTCATTTTAGTTGTCAAAATAATGTTTTTTTTTTTTTTTTTTTTAACTATAATCCACATTTTCCACGATAATGGAACGATTTAACTATGGAAATACGGGCATACTTTACAAAATAGCAAACAGTGGCAAAATGTTTTGAGGTTTTTGGTTCTTGGGCTGTCACGGAATAAAAATAATAATGTTGGACACTCGATCTACATTGGAACATATCTAAAAAACCGGGCATGTACCAATTTGTCTTCATAAATATCTTTTTATACATCAATTCCCGTCAAATAACGAAGGTGCATTGTTTCTACGGAACAATATTTTTAGGTAATTGGAAATTACGTTTTTCACCTGTTTCCTATCTGACGTGATATTACTGACTTATCGGAATTTACTTAGTTCACACTCAAGTTGGTGAGTAAAGTTAGTTACACTTTAAGTAACACGAAATTTAAAATTCTTCTCTTTGTATTCCGTGTAACTATATTTTAATACGTTGAGCGTGACTGATACATTTAGTTGAGGGCGGCTGGTCAATACCCAAAAATAAAATGTTTGTAGATTCTATCTATTGAAATAGATCATCCAAATGTTACTTATATGTTCGTGGTCCATTAAAAAAAATTATTATTCCAATTAGTTATAGGTTATAAACAGAAAAAAAATCTCAAACACAACATTAATTGTTTATTGATTATTGTGGTTTAAGTTGACTAGTTCACGGAAAAATGATTCCGTGTAAAAAAGCAAAATTTTTAGTTAGTCGTAATCAATCAGTCGTGATACAAAAAATTGCACGAGCTATTGACCACGATAACCGAAAAATGTAAACAGTATGAAGTTATCATTATAATATTATGTTGGTTGATAAACAGTTTAAATTCAAATATTTTTTATTTATTTTTGACCATTTTTAAATACCCCACTGTACATAGTTGAATATTTTAAACAATTTGACAGTTTCTGTTGCAGGGCACATATATGTAGGTATACATTGACGACTTTATTAATTTAAACTTCCTGACAAATTTAGTCTTAGTCCAATTGGATACACTATTTTGTAATACTCAAAATCAAACCTTTAAAGTATACCTAAAGTTTACTTTAAATTGTAAAAAAGATAGTTTATCAATGGTATTTTTTTTTAATTTATCAAATATATTACTCATAACTTATAAGTCGTTAGATACTATACTTTATTCCATAAATTTTGAAAATTTTGACTTATCGTGAAATTTATCATCTCTTAAAAATCTGAAAAACATTATAAAAATATATTATATTAAACCCGAACTCTATTCAGTATCATTTTATTTTTATTTGCATAGTGATTTATCATTTTATTCAAATTTCTTATAACAATATAAAACACAACGACGCTGATCGAATCAAAAAGAGTTTTTAACATGCCGTCAGTATACCTATATGTATTATTTTCTTTTTCTATTCAGAAAAAAATATCAGAATTATCTATTGAAAATACTAAATGGGAAAGTTAAAATTGTGTGCACGTCTAAATAATAATTAAATTAAATATTTAATGAAATTCCGACAAGAATCTAAAATAAATGGTCAACTTTTATAATCAATTGGCTAATCGTATAAGTCATTATAATTGATATAGTAGCTCTATTATTCTATAATATAGTGTAAAGTCAAAGGACAATTTACCAAGGATATAGTATTTTAAGTTGAAACACAAGGAGTCAAAAGTCAGTTTGATAAATCACCAGCTTTACATTAAGGTAAAAGTTTGTTTGGTCGAGAGTTTATAGGAATAGAGATTAATCAAAATTACTATACCTACGTAAATTAAATTCTCATAGCCAGTGGTTAAAGTGGTGGGGAGAGGAGGAGAACGGAGTTTATTCATCCCATTTAGTTCCCATTTCGTCTGATTCTAGGGGGCGCTTTAGTTACATTGCCACTGAAGTGCGTTGAAGTTGATGTATATATTATTATTTATAATAGTATTGAATTATCAAGATGTCAGAAAATTAAACGAAAAAATGATTAGAAGAAAAGCAATTATTTGAAAGTATAAGAAATTGAAAAAAATACAAGACATTAATTTATAATCATTACGTGCAGTTTATATAATAAAACTATAGTTTTAAGAGATTTTTTTATATACAACTACAGTTAGTTAAGCATTTTTAAACTTATAATGTTCAAATTACAGTATTTTTAATGAAATATTAAAACTCAAATTAGCGTATAAAAAAAAAAAAAAATGCTTTAATATTCACCAGTATACAATATACCTAAACATAAATAGGCCGTTTAACTTTCTTTTTTTACTGAGTATGCATAAGTGTGGGATAATTTGTTTTGGGGAGAGAGTTTTTAAACCCTATTAACATACTTTTAAGTTTTAAATATAGAACTTAATACTAAATTAGAATTTAAAATAACTGGTACATTAAATATGTATGGGAACAAAAAAGTTGAAAGTCTTAACTCCATGGGTTTAAGAACATTTTCTTTAGATTCTATAATTATAAACAAAACTATAAACTCGTGTACGACGTGTAGTAACAATAACAGCGTATTTTCATGCTGTCAAATAACAATGTTAAATATTTATATGTAAAAGTATATAATATGCAGGTACTCCAAATATTTCATATTGAGCCATAATATCTAATAGAAATTGGACACAGAGGATACTTCAAAGATATCAAAAGTGAAATATTCACTACCTGTAATATTTTAAACATAAATATCGTGGAACAGACAATATAATAGAAAATATATTTTTTTATTAAAAATTACAATTTATGGCGTTTATATTGTATTCGGTTTTGACTGTCTTTTTATTAAAATATACTATACGCTATTTGCCATGATGCAAATTTGATGTAATATGTTATACATTTAATTATGATATGTTTAATATATTATATTTTTTACCTTAACTATTATTAAATTTAAAAAAAATAATAATAATATTAATATGTATAATATTTAAATTTTGTTTGTTTTTGTTAATCAAATAAATTACTGCAGAACAAGATCCACTTATATTGAATATATATATATATATATTAAATTTTGATAATAATCGCTTTCAAATTTACCGTGACAACACGTTCCTACTATACTGTATGACCTGGTGAAAAATACACATTTTTTACAACATTTTTTGAAGAATTTGCGTTTCATTCGTTCGCCGATCGTACTGGTTTTTTGTGATTAAATTTCACGTTATAATATTATTCACTACTACGGATAATGTATTATTTATATGCGTGTGTCGCGGCACAATATCCTTTGTATGGATGGTATCTTAAATCTCTATAATAATTTATCAGCATTCGAAAAAATACCGTTTGTTCAAATTCTCAGATTTCAAATATAATAATATTTGTGATAGTTGTTTTAGATTCTGAGCGGAGCGTGTAATGTATTGGTCTTACAATGATGTTGATTTTTTTTTTTTTTTTATCTGTGAACAACTTTTTTATCAGAAATTTTGTTCAAATTTTCAAATGTAGCATTTTTTTCTGTAAGGAAAACTGACTGGGATGGTACTTTAAGAAAGTAACTTTTCGATTTTCCCAGGGGGGTGGTTTTCATAATAAATAGGAAAAACTGAGAAAAAACAGGAACATTTGCGAAACGTATTACTTTCAAATCGTAAATATTACGGCCTTTTAAAACGTGTACAACCGAACTCCACTCAGAATCGTTATTCGTTAGAAAAAACAAAACAAAACAAAAGTACACATTAAATTCCTCTCTATATCCTATCTTCCCAACTTCTCACCTACTACAGTGGTCCACCCATCATGCGAAATATGTGTGTATCTTTTTTTTTTCGCAAACATTTTAGCACTATATTTTTATACTCGTCCTAAATAAAAATTAGTGTGTGTACAATAATAAATTAAAAACGAAATACCGCACTTACCGTGCGTTATAATATTCATAAATGTTGTATGATCTATATAATATATTATTATGTACGAGACAGCGTTATAATTTTACTTCTATTAAAAACAATATTTCTCGTAACTTTTTGCACAGGTTGACCTGAATTATATATTACAGAGTTTTGTTATTTTGTACAAAAATACATATATACGCAACTCTTTTAATACTATACATAATATTCTTATATTGCACCGGATACACAAACGATAATATTATTATTTTAGATTCCGAGCGTGACGAGGGGAGCTATTGGTTTTACAATGCTGTTCCTTGACTTTTTTTTTTTAATCAAATTTAAACGAAAATCGCAAAAATAATTACGACACTTCAGATTACGTATCACCGAACTGCGCTCGGAATCGTCTTTGGTCTAGCAATACTTGTAGTTTATCGTTGCTTACATATATAAATTAAATCCTAATAAATGTATCCTATATTCCCAACTTCTCACCTACAAAAGTGCCCACTCCTATCCCCAGTATCAGCTCTTTTTTATTAATATTATATTAAAATATGTGCACAAAAAATTAGGTACAAACACATAAATAGGGCAAACATTTAGGGTCTATATTTTTATTTATTGGGCAAAAAAAAAACTTGTTAATACTAAAATGTTTTTCCTATCCTAACGAGCATTTTTGTATATTTTGGCGTTTTAGGATTTTTTAGATATATATTAGGATTTTATACGTTTTTAAAACATATTTTAAGGATTTTGTACATTTTTAAGACAAAATAACTGTTCAAAGTTTATAAAGGTTAGGTTAGGTTAGGTTACCATTCAGCATGCAAACTAATACTATAGGTGCCCATATTTGAGATATTTATTTATTAAGTTATTTCACTCAAGTAAGCTGTTATAGGCTATTCAATTTATTAATACATATGGTTATTTAGATTAGAATGTATTGTCTATGTATTTTGTCGTACCTGGTATATTTTTAGGGGATATTTTGGTAATTTGTGTGGCATTACTGCATTCATATTCAATAGGTTTTTAGGGTATATTTTTGTTGGCATTACACATTCCCGATTTTGGATGTTTTGCGCGTTATATTACATGTATATTACAAGGTGTTCCATGAACTCGACCGGTTTTTAATCTCCTGTTAATATTTTGTATTTTTCGTAAGACTGTTGTCTTTTATTTGTATGGTGTACTGAATACCCCTGAAAATTTATGTTCATGATATGACAATAACTAATGGTTTTCATCAAAAAGAAGTAGTGAATTTGTAAAAAGTTTAAATTTCCATAGAACGGTATTTTTTTGAAGCTCGGAAGTAAAAAATAATAAGAAAAATATTTTTAAACATTTAAATTGTGATTCTTATATAGATACCCATTAGGTACCTAAAATCACTTGATACCCAACCTAACCTACCTAACCTACCCGTCTGCACTGAGCGGACGAGGACAGATTTAAATTCACGTTTCACCGTGACCACAATGTTTTTGTTTCTTAAATATTTCAATTAAATATCTGTACGGAAAACCTGTGTATATGAGTAGTTCTATTGAAGAATGACAAAAAAAGTCGACCTTTGTAGGGGTCCAAATAATTTTAATGGTTGTAATAATATTATGATGGTGGCAAATGCCAGGATCACAATAACAAATGGTTCGACAGTATTATAACAGTTGTAAGTATAGTAAGGCTAATTATTTCGCTCACGAATTTCGTGTTTGAATATCGCGCGGACAAAGACGGTATTGGATGGGTATCTATATTTGTATACATATACATGCGGGTTACGCCGTTAAGTTAATTCGTCACGGAAATATTTCTAAAAGTATGAAATTTAATTTTGACTAGTATTCATATAAAGCATTGTGTTTCTACCGCAATGCAGTTTCATTTTGTTTCGAAAAAAATAATAAATCGACGCAGAACGGTATAAGATAATTAATTACAATCACTTGTTATCATACAGGTACGATTAAAGTAGTTGAAATAGCGTCTATTGTGCTCGATACACGGGGTTTCTACCCCCCCGTTTTTTGTTTTAAACATTATTATTAATTTTGAATATCATATATTACAATAAAATTTACAAATATAATTTCATCGCAATACAAAATAAGAATTGAATAAAACTGTTACTTCTTTATCCAAAAGTTATAGGAACTGCCTATTTATTTACGTGATTTACGTGATTGCAATGATAATTTTTATTTCAAAATAATTATAATATGATTTGATTAGATGTCTACAAAATATCATAATATTAAAACGATTGATCATTTTTAATTGGAAACGTGACCGTTTCGCTGGTTATTATATACTATTATTATTATCATCGTAATGTTTGTATTTGAAGTCCACAAACGTGTACGGCTTGAACGAATTTAAACGAATCGTACAATATTATTATAATATAAGCAGCTGTGTGTATTATTATAAGTATATATATATATATATACATTTATAAATATTGTTTTAAATTTTAAAACGGCGGGTCGTATACATTCAGCGTTTGAAAAACTTTCGAAAAACTGAAACTCATTTCCGGATACCTATATATACGCTATTCAACGTCTGCACGTTTTGCATTAAAAACTTTATATACAAGTTCAGAATACAAAAAAAAAATAACATAAATTTCATCTCTCGTCATTTTTATAACGGAAATCTCACATATATATATATACTGTACATAAATATTATAATATAGTTTTAAATACCATGTATCAATCTCGACAAATCGATCGTTTTATTCGAAAACCGAGTACAATATTATCATAAAGGTATTTTTTTTTTTTTTTGATTTCACGGGGAGTGGGTTTGATTTTTTCTCGGTCGAACGCGATACGTAATAATTGAATAACAATACGAAATCGCGTCTATACACCCGGTCTCGACAGCACCATAAACGGTGTATTGTTCTAATGATAATATAATCCTGTTTACACTTCGGAAACGCGGATGTACGTGAATTATGTCGAATGATATCGCTGCATTATAATACGACGTTGTAGTGCATTAATACAGTATGATTATAAGGGGATGACAATAATGATTCCGCGATGAATTTCGCGGTTCAATTCGATTTTCTCGCGGTCAATTCGCGTCGCGGCCAAACCGCCCGGCGGGGATATTATTGCCATTGTTATGCGGAGTGGCCGGGTATTTAGGTAATACGTAATGTTATAGATACGTAATGATAATATAATTTAACGTCCATCCGCGATTTCCGATCGATCCGAGTCGCGAATGTACGTTATTTACGGTGTCGCCTGTACCTATAATATCGTAGACGACGAGCAAAACGCATTAGAGCCGTAATACCGGCCGCGTAATTATATAGTCACCGCAGAATATTGAATAATGTGTGCGTGCAGTGTCGTCGCGAGAAACAAACATATTATTCAATTGGGTCGCTGCAGTGTCCGTAATACAGTTACCTATTTATTATTATAATCTCTCTGCGGTCGGCGATTATAACGTCCGAATGGCCACCGTATCGTGACGGAGGGGGGGGCAACGGTCGCGGAGAAGTAATCTTATATGCCTCCCCCCTCTCCCAATGAGTTTTTTTTTATTGGTTTTTTCGTCGTTCGTTTAAAATTGCGTCAATTATCGAATGATCATTATCAAAATTAACATAATATATATATATATATATATATATATAGTCATCGTTGGTAACGCGTGTTGTACGCGGTTGAAATGTTCAGTACAACCGGCGACGAATGATGACCGACAATATACGGAGTCAACACTGAAGCAGTGCTGTAGGCTTATCGGCCGAGAGAATAACTACGAATCGACAAACTATCGGTCGGAATCCAGCTGGTACAGATTCTGATAAAGTAATGAAATATCGGAATGTTAAAAAAGATACGGACATATTTCGCACGATGGGTGGGGGCCACTGTTGTAGGTCAGAAGTTGGGAATAACGTAGAGATGGGAAATTTAATGTATACCTGTACGCATCGATTAGCCATTGCTAACGAAACACGATTCTGAACGGAGTTCGATTAATAGTGTTGCTTTGTCAACAATATATATATATATCATATTATGGTAAAATAATTGCATATGAACTATGTATTTTCTTTAATAATGTATTTGTTTAATATTGTACCTATTTTCCCGTTTTTCCTACGTTTTTTCCAGGTTCTCCCCATGTTTTCTTCCCGGTTTTTCCCATTTATTATGAAAACAATTGAATACAATCATTAAATAACCTCTTTAAAGTACTACCCCAGTCAGATTTCCTTTCAGAAATAGTGCTATAATTGAAAATCGGAACAAAATTGCAAGTAGGAATGTTGTTCACAGATAAAGAAAAATAAACATCATTGTAAAATCAATACATTATTCGCTTCGTTTAGGAAATTATTGTCGCAGTACAGTATTCATTCCTTAACTTTCATTTATTGTTCAATTTAAAAAATGATTTGGAGCAAATTTACAAATGTAGTCATTATTGTTACAAAGTTTATATTTGCGTAGGCTTTGGATCTATTTTTTCTAAAAAAAAACATTTTTCACCGAAAATAAACTTTAGCCGTTTAAAAAACTGATTAAATTTTCTTCACCACGTATATAAATAAAAAAAAACAGTTTAGCCGAATTAAATAGCTGCCGCACAAAATTGTTATAAAAAATAATGAAACAGTCAAAACTGGTATAGATGCTCTTCTAATCTGTAGTTCCTCTATTTATCAAAATTTAAACAAACATTTAAAAATCGTAAATACGTTACCCGTCTTTGTTTCAATTCCAGAACGAACATTTTCAAAACTAAAGAGTGTGAAAACATTTCTCAGAAATTTAACGAATAAAGTATTGTACTAATAAACTTATTAATTTAATAGATAAGAAGATTAATAATTAGACGATATCGCGCGGACGACCGCGTTTCGAGTACCATTGGAATAGTTTATATATTTGAAAATTTAAGTGACATGAACCTGGAGATTTTGGTTATGTAGAAGTCTAGCGTATAAACTTTCTGATTTCGTATAATCCATCAGTTGTAATTATTAAAACTTTATGTTTGGAAAAATGTATATTTTCTTCGAGTCCCTATATAGATACACAACACCAGGGAGGGCATGCGTTAGTGAATCTATCGGACGTAAAGTAATAATTATTGTTTACATATTATTTAAGTAACGAACGTTTTTGTGAATGCACTGCGGAAATGTTTTTTTTTATTTTTGAAAATGTACAAGGGCTTATCAAAAACTATCTAGAATGGTAGTATTAAAGAGCAGTTTAATTGTTAACGATTACTTCTACGACTTCAACTGAACACATCTATTCTTGTAAAGTTTTTATAAACTTCTTCGTTTTGATTTCACCGGTATTTTTGTAAAATACGTTTTTCGAGTTAGGCGATTTTGTAATGAATCCAAAAAAAAAAAGAGACTTAAAAGTTTTGGAGATTTTAGAAAATTTGTCTGCTTTTTTTTCAGTTTCAGAGGGATGCAACATTTTTATGCTAATATAAATTTCAATTGAAAAACTGCAGATGTGCCGTCAAGTGACAGCGAGTTTTGCTTCATTTGAATTCATTATAAAATCGCCAAACGTGAAAAACAAATTTTAGAAAAATATCGATGAATTAAAACGAAGAATTTTATAGTGATTTTATAAGAATAGATGTGTTCAGTAAAAGTCGTAGAAGCCAGGGTCCAGTTATAAATATTTTGCTCTTCAACGCTTGGTTTCCGAGTAATATTATTAGTCACGATATTTTTTTGATTAACCCTCTTATATTCCTAATAGACAGCGGATAAATTGGGTGAGGGTTGGATTTATGTTATACGCAGAGTAAGCACATGCGTAGGATCATATTTGAAGAGGGGGAAGGACTCAGTTTATATTTGAACCTTATTATACGAATATAACATTGTTACGAAAAAATGTGTGTGCTAGAATATCTCGTTTCATCGCGGTGGGTTTCCTGAAAGTTCTGTTAGGTTTAATTAGTTCTCTCTCAATTTTCAGTAAAAATATAATCTCCTGTGTACGTATATAGAGAGAGACGATAACAGGGGCGCCATTTCACTTTTTTTTTTATGAGATGTACTGAAAATTCAAATCAACTTGAAATCCTGCACTCGCGTAGAGTATTAAGCACGAAATTAATAATTTCCAATTCAACTCTATTTTTTAATTATCATATATTCAAATGTATAATACAATTCAAAAACGTACACCCTCTATAATCGGGAAGACAAAATAATAAGTATATCGTTTATACCCGAAACTTAAAATTCAAATCGTTCGTTAATCAATGGTCACGGTTGTTTTTGCGCACGCGCAACTGACGAAACACGTATTTATCCGTCCAACAGTGAAGCCGTGTCGCTTAGACCCAGTCTTGAAAAGTACTTGAGTAAAAGTATTTGAGTTAAAGTATTTAGGTACTTTTTAAGTACTCAAATATGTATTTTAAATGCACTTGAAAAAAGTGCTGAGGCACAGTATTCGAATACTTTTTTGAGAGTATCTCCGTTTAAAAACAAATATTATTTCTAAATACTTTTTTCGTTTTACTTGATGTATAGGAACGCAAATTTAAATAGAACAGTGTTCAAATTTTACAACGATTGTATTTTTATTTATAAACCGTTGCGTTTTGCGTACAATAATGAAATTGGTAACATCCTTTACTTGAATTACATTTCCGTACGAAAGACAAAAATCGGAGTACTCGAATGTATGCATAAATACTTTTGAACAGTACGTATTTGTACTTGAATATTTTTTTTCGTCCAAGTATTCAAATATGTATTTGAAATACTTTCGGAAATAAGTGTATCCGTGTCCGTGTACTTGAATACTTTTTAAAAGTATCGTATACAAGACTGCAGTCGGACCCTTTGGCCGTGTCACCTGCATCGATATATTATCATTGGAACGCGAGAATGTCGTTCGGTACTTGATCGCCGACGGTGCGGAAAAATTACCCGTTTCGCGCCGCGTTTTTCAAACCGTCGCCGCGGCGCACACACGCGCAGACCATTTACGCAAAACGCGAACGGTTAAAGAGCCGAGTGCCGTACAGCGGCGTCTACCGCGCAATGTAGTAAATGCCGGCACGTAAACCGCGGCGAACGACGGCCACGTGGACGGAGGGGTCGCGGCCGGGGCCTCTCGAGCCCGCGCGATCCGTCTGCGGCGCGCGCGCGCGTACGGGTGTACTTCAAACGTCATGACAAGGGGTTATCCCTCGCCTCCGGGGATTCAATTGGATTTCCGTTCGCGCGCGGCTCGCGTATTATTGTTGCTGTACCGGAACGACGACGAAGACGACGATAATAATAACAATAATATATTAACCGTAACGACGACGGCGGCGAACGGATATAAGCGGAACAATATGACGCGGCGGCGATCCCGGTGTAAAATAATACGGCCGGCCGCGCGGCTATTACGCGAGTTGCGCGGCCGGCGGGCGAGTTATGTCGGGTGTCGCGGGTTACCCGCGCGTGTACGGGACCGCGAGATCCGAGTCCGCCGCGGTGCAACAGGGACGGACGTGGCGGGGACGTGTAATTTCGCCGCGTCCGCTTCATTGTTACGGGGCCCGGGCTTATGAGACGCGGAGCCCTGCGCGCGGGACCGGATTAACGTGCGGACGGTAAACGTAGGCGATTTAGAACTCCGGCTTTACGTCGAGCGGACGTCCCGAGTCCGCGCCGTCTCAATCGATATATGTTTTCAATTTTTTTTTTTTTCATCGTTTTCACATTGAAAATTTTACCTAAAATGCTCGATAATCGATAATAATATTATAATGTTTCTCGTATGTCCACGGAGATGGATCCATTGTGCAGTGTATTTACGCGTTAACAACTGTACGGTTCGAAACCGTAGTTATAAACGGCGTTTGACAATCATTCCCAGACAGCAATTTTGCAATGTCATTATTAAATTGATATTGAGTGCTAATTGATAAATCAATATTGCCAATTTAAGATTATATGGACATTGTATCATTATTTCGGTTTTAGATTGAAAATTTAAATGTCTTAGCGATATTGTCATCATATTGATTATTAAATATTGAATCATAACATGTGTTCAATATGTATACATTGTTGAATATGTTATGTCAGTTCAATGTTCTTTAAACAATATTGTATAATTATTTCATTTTAATTAGAATTTAAATATTACATTTTCAATGGCAGTTCAATAATATTAAAACGTTGAAAATACAATAATAATCCAATGTTAGCAAAACAATATTGTATTCATATTTATATTGATTGGAATTTTGACATTGAATTTCCAATGCTTCTTGGATAATGTTATAATATAGAATTGCAATGTTAACCATGTTATTGAGCAAGTTCAAAAATTATTTAATCAATGAACTGCTGCATGTATACCTACAATACCACTGTACTGTAACAATATATGGTGAGTACCGGGGGGAGGGGGGGGGGGTAATGCGACAATAATAATAATTATTATCATTTATCAGCGTAATTACTGATTGTTAATCAATATCGAGGTTTTTATATTTAAATTAGTTTTGTAAATTTTGAGTAGAACGAGTAATGTATTGGTTATGCAATGATGTTTTTTTTTTAATTTTTTTTTTTTTATGTGAACACTTTTTCTACCAGAAAGCATATTCTGATTATCAATCAGCACCTTTTCTGAGAATGAAATTTTCTCTGGGTGGTGCTTTAGAAAGATCATTTTTCGAAATTCTCATTAATATTCGAGATAACGAGGAAAACCTCGGTCTTTAGATTAAACAAGATTAAAAATAAGGTTGTCATTGGCAACCATTTTTTATTTTTTTTTAATTTTATGTTATTATTAAGTTTTTATTATTTTATACCTTTTTAAACAATCATTGTTGTCATGGAAACGCACATTGTTTTAATTATTTTACCATAATATGACATAATACTATATTTTATATTGTTAATAGAGCACCATTATCAACTGAACTCGGCTCAGAATCGTTTTTTCGTTAGTAATGGTTTATCGTTGCTTACAGATATACATTAAATTCCCGTCTGTAGCCTACCTTCCCGACTTCCAACCTCCAACAGTGGCTGCACCCGCGTGAGAAGTATGTCCGTCTTTTCTTTTTCTTTTTTTATTTCAAACAAAAATTTACAACCATCCAAAATATGCATAGTACAAATAATAACAGTGAATAAGAACAAAACAATGGCATGATAAGAAAGACAAGATGTAGAAAAATAAATTAATGGGTTACAATTAATACCTTACAATCCGGTTAAGAATCCAGCATTTTCGACAAATTTTAATATAATAAAAATAACGGATCTCAAAAAGGAATTTAAAATGATTTTCAAATCTTATCATATGGTATTATTCTTTCGTAACAATTGAAGTAATTCTAAACGGGTACTATGGAATCATGGGCACTTAGGGAGAATATGAGTGAAGTCACAAATCACTTCCTCGAGGTGACGTGTGCACAAGATAGTCTCGTTTAAGGCATGTGCGGGAAGTAAATTGTATCCTAACCCGAGCCTAGAAAATCTAACGACGTGAGACCTGGCTAGGATCTGTTTATGAAACCATGGATGAGATGGGATTATTAGAGCTAAGGACCTATACTAATAATATTATATAATTATATAATATTTTTGAGTCCATCGTAGGTATTTTACATTTTCTAGTTTTACACGTGGTTTTTCTTTGGTAAGTACTATGCGGATAACACATCTGTTTGACCAAACAGAAATGCTAGAAAATTTAACGGGTGGATCACTGTAAGTTGTTCTCAGTGGTCGAAAAATAAAACTAGTGTGTACAATACACGGTAATTTTCGTTGTACAACGGTCGTAAGATCAGAAATCGTATCGGCGAAAACCGTAAATATTACGATCGCGCATATACGGACATCGCTCAAACGGTTTATCATATCAGCAGTATCAGTTCTTATTTAACGATACATTTTTTTATTAATCTCGGCTGTTTTGAAGACATTAAAAAAAAAAAAAAAAAAAACCACAGGAGCTATGCTCATTTCGCTCGCGTGTAAAATCTGTAACTGTCCTGTGCGCGCGTTCCCGACGCCCGTGCAGCGTCCGTTACCCATTGCGTAACGAACGTTACTATTCACGCGACGCGGGACGGCCGCGGCCGCGGAATCGCCGCCGCGCGACGAAAACGCAATTATCGCGCGCGGCGATGTTACGCTATACCATAATACACGATTATCATATTAATATCGCGCCGACGCGCGTGCACGTTAGCGTTTCGCCGCGACATTAGCAGCGACAACATCGAACGCAGGTGTATGATTATTATTATTATTGTTCGTACACAATAATAGTAATAATAATAATAATAATATGTGCGCGCGAGCGTATGAAACGACATTGTACAATGGCGGCGACGGCGACAATAACAATAATTTTACTGCGGTGTAAAACAGTGTGGCGCGACGGTCGCGGCGTAATCGCGCCAAACACGCAGGCACGTAACAGACGCGGCGTTCGGCACGGCCCCCCCGGGCCCACCGCAGACATCAAATTACCCGGCGCACGACACAAGCGCCGAAATGAGATAGGAAAACAACAAATCGTATCGCACGAAAGCGCCGAAATCCTATGGGCGCCTGTGCGCCACGGTCGATGGATACAATAATATATAATATAATAGATGTATTTATTGGCCGTGTCTGTGTGCTGTTAAATTCAGAACTGAACCGTCCGAAAACTCCAAACGGTTAATCTTGATCGACAAAATGTATTATCTCATATAGATAGCAGTTTGTTAACGATGTTCAAAAAATGAAGGATATCACACGAAGACGTAGTTGTGCGATGGAAGAAATACCAGGATGGCGAATGAATAAGTCGCGCAGAATATGTGAAAAAAGTCGAATTAAAAAATCAACCAATTTATTAAAATTATACTTATTTGCATTTACTTTTATGTACATAATATTATAACGATTATTGACGATTATTAAATATATTTAAATACCTACTTATATAAAATGTGTGAAATATTAATTTTGGCGCACATGATACGTAATTTTTGCACCTTTGGCGCTTAGGTCATGTAGCCGAATTACTTATGAACGTAATAATTTCTTTTAGAATTCTGCATGGAAGTTTTAATGAATTATAATCTCGGTCTCTGTAGATAGTTGTGTTATCACATTAAGCGGTCAGTGGTCACATTAGTAAAAAGTATAATATTTAGAAAAAAAAGAATATTACCCCCTCCCCCTAGAAGACGAATCAGATCCGCCACTGGCACGTCAGGCGTGCAATGATGGTTTTGAGAAGAGGCGTTGTGGGGAATCGCCCCCTCCCCCTTGGGCCGTGACAAAAATGTCTCACAGTAGATTATGTGATTTGGCTTTACTCAATATATAACATCGAAAAACTAATATTTCTATTGACGATATTATTGAGCGCTTTGCAAATAGCAAAAATAGACGTTCCTATAGATTTTGTTATTTAATAAATAATAATATCGACAATATTTACTTACGTACGCAATATTACGTACGCATTTATATAATTTGATTATGTTTTGCATAAATATAAACTATAAATTAACAATTTGTAACCGTAAAACAATTTCGGAACTGCTATAGAACGCTATAGAAAATCGATTTTTAGCTAGTAGATTACTAGTAGTGGTTCCAGGATAACGTGACTAAGAAGACCATCACATATAAATAATGACAATTTCGACTTCAAAACCGATTGGTATTATGTAATATATTATGTAACAATTTGTAGTCGCGAGAAAAAAATGTTTTAGAAAAAACCGATTTTCTGGCGTTTTAAGGATTCAATATTTTTTCTGAGATTCCAAACTAATTTATAATATCAGTAGGTTTTGAAGTCGAAATCTTGACATAGTGAAGCCAAGGTAACGGATCTCCGTATTTATACTGTTCGGTTCATCGTAGCGCATCCGTCGGGTGGGAATTCCTGTAGTCACAAATAAAACGTGAGGGTACGGAGATTATTCGAACGCAGAAATATTATTTTTGTGGATTGATCTAAGAAATATGATCTTAACGAGCGCAAAATACTTCAAATATGAACATTTTGTTTTGCGTTTTTCGCCGGTCATTTGATTAGTTTCAAGTGTATGCCCGTATATATTATACGAAATTATTAGATTTAAATTAATAAAAACATTGTCTCGAAAGACTGATTTTCGCGAAATTTGCGTTTATAGGTTTTTGTCTATAATACAGTTTATCAAACAACTATAACAACAAAAGAGACATTTTTTTTTTGAATTTTCCATTGTTTTCTATTTTTAGCATTTTGAACCGTTGCATGAGGGTTTCTAATTTCACCCACTAAACAATCCGTTGGAAGGGAAGTGATCAAGCTGATTGCTTTATCAGCAGAAAACGGATATTTTTCTGCTGGATTACAATGAACCCGATGGATATGATAACAATTTCTTGCGCCAAAATATGTGTTTTACTGTTCAACTATTTTCGTCGTAATCCTTATGGGTTCGTTTTCATTTTGGTTTTCATATAAATTCGTAATGTGTATTGAATTTTTCATGCGGACTTTAGATGATGAATGATGATAAATTACGAATACGAATATTATTTTTCCTATCCAATAACATTTTCGTATTCTGAAGGTTTTGGAAACCAAATAATAAAATGGGTACCCGCATCAAATATCTATATTGAAATAAATAAATTCAAAAATTACTACAGGATAGTAAAATCACAATTTATAATTTCACTACACTGAAAAATGATAAGATAAAATTATTTGTGGTTATGGCCTATGGAATAATAGGAATACTTCAAATCATGGTATTAACCAACGCATCCCAACGAAATAACAAAAGTGTTCCTACCTCTCATCGAACTGTTAAATAATCCACTGGATTTAGGAACACACGAATTATTTTCCGAATAACAGTTGAGAATTGAAAAAATTGTGAACGTGGTGTATACAGCTGCTACAACTAAGCTGCACTATAACCAATTAAAAGATTGACAACTGTTGAAGAAGGGAAGACTCTAGGGAATCCAATATACTGACAGTTCGATAAATTAAAGAATAAATAGCTAACCGAAAAGCTACTATTACTTAGGATGTCTAGCAAAATCCAGTGACATTCAATTAAAATGATAAACCTTTCAAAACTACTAATTTAATAATATTTTATTGTTGGATCTAGTTCCAAAACGCAATGTTTCTAATAACATAATAAAGTAAAAACAAAATTATTAAATTTCAATCGGACTCAATTGTATCTATATTTCTCATCGGTTAATATTTGCAGCGATTGAAATGTATGCCAGGTATTAGTGTCTGTTAAACTAACCTAAAATTAAACTTAAAGAAAGTAAGATATACAAATTTCGCAACATGGGTTGATTACTAGCTGCAGTTGTATATGAGAAAACAGGATATATTATTATAAGGTAATTTAATACACATTTGTACGCAACGATAAATCATCGCAATCGTTGAAGAACAATCCTGTATTTAAATTGCAAATTGTGTTAATTTGTGTGTACAACTATAAAACAAATTACAATTTTGCATGTGTGTTTTTAATGAATTTTAACATGCATTTAAAACTAAAATGCTAATCAAAATAAATTAGCATATTTTTATCGGCATAACACAAAAACAAAACTAGACATAATTTCATGTATGAATTAAATAAAGGCAGATATTTTAAAAGTTGTACCATATATGTCTACAAAGCGCTAGTATAAGTATTGAAAGTGAAGGTTTCGGGTTACAACGATTTTTTTAAACTGAACTACAAAATAAAAATCATTATTGCGTAATTATTCCAGTTTTTCCATCGTTAAAATAACTACAAAGAAAAAAACAACTCCTCGTTGCACCGTCTGCACACAATATTTTGTTCCAAAAACTGTCACCCCTGAAATCGAGAAATCGCTCGAAATCTAAAATCAGATTTCATCATTTTCGTTGTATTTTTTCAATATAAAAAATAAATCGATAACGGCAGAAAAAAAAACAAAAGCCAGGTTTCGTATTAAAATATATTACGTCGGGCCTGTGCCCTCGGTTAAAATGTAGAATACAGACGCGTGGGCGGACGGACCGAAATCTGTCGCTGTATACTATAAGCTATATCATTTTTTTTTTCTATGAAATATTTTTTTTTAACCGAAATATTCGCTAAAAAGTTAAAACACAACAACAATAGTGTAGTATGTATATACATAGTAGGTCGCGGAAATATTCAATTGTGTCGACGACCGCGACCGCGTGCGGTAAAAATTAAGGGCGCGCAGAGGGTCGCGCAGAAGCTTTTATATTGTATTTTAACAATCCACCCTCCCTCCTTGTAAACACTGTGTATATATGACTGCCACCACCCGCGCGCACCACACGCGTATAAAAATATTATTGTACGCGCGATACGATACGACGGCGGTATTATTATTATAATACTTGTTTGTTTGTGTGCATCGATATACCAAAACAAACGTGGCCTTTTATTTTACTATTATAATATCATCTCCCCCGCGTATAATAACAACATACCGGACCTTCCCGGAGGGGGGTCTTGACACTCGGGAGAGGTGTTGAGGGGCAGGTCGGGATGGGTTCGCGATAAAAGTGTGTGGCGCTTTGCAAGTTTCACTCGACGGCATAATCGGCACATCTATATTATATACTTATATATAATATACGGATCGGAGATCTAACATAGACAACATTATGATGGTGTAGGGCCGAGATAAAATTATAATCAATAGGCGTAGGCATACAGATAGCCGACGTTTAAACATTTTTCCGGAAAATCAAAAAACTCTTTTTTTTAGAACCAATAAGTTAAACCTGTAATAAACCTCGTATTAAATTGTCAAGCTAGTCTGTTCATCCAAACAATTTAATTTATATTAAACAAAAAATAAGCCGATAAGTCAGTAGAAATCGCGGCTAAAACGATCCTACATGCAACAATCACCGACATACCGGTAAATGACATTAAAATATCAATAAAACAAAAAATCAACATGGTTAATTTACTGGGATTCTGTCCCGCCTTTCAACAAATTAAAAAAGGTTAAATGGACCCAAAAGTGACATATCCCCCAAAGCTTAAATAGGCGACAAGTAGTCTCTTTAATCAGAGCGAAAATTGGACATTCTTTTTTGACCCGTGCATTCTCAATTAAAAAAGATCCACCTCAGATACAATAAATGCCAAGAAGACTTAACCATTCAACACATCCAAGACGGCTCAGATCTTCAAAATATTCGAAACACTCTATCAATAACCGACAACCTAGAGGAAGCTTTAAACGAAGACAACTCCATACAAATATTAAATTTTCTTACAAAAATTAATTTTGTAAACAACCTTTAACTAATATGTATATTGTATATATACAAATATTCGAATGTTATAACTTGTACCCTTAAATGTAATTATTAATATAACTCACACGTTGAACACATGGCTAATAACCTTAGATGTTGGAATCTTTATTTCTTTTCAATAAAAATAAAAACAAAAACAAAAAAAATTCGAAAATTTCAAATGCTTAAATATCTACTATAATAACCCCGTCGTCATGACTTCCCTATCAACTACCGCTCATGACATATATAAGCATATATTATGTCTATGCTACCGTTATTTCAACTCAAAATCACTATAGGCCGGTGGTGTTCGCGCTCTTGTGCTTCGAAGAAGTCCCAGAACATGACTCTAGACTGTCAGGATCTTTAACCAAGCCAGAAAGAGCGTGCATAACTTCACAATTACAATAGTGTTAAGTTAGTTAAGTTAGACATAGGATTACTTTTACTTCGTTGTATAGTTTGTTGGTTACCTATATATGTTAACCTGTCTCACTTAAAGGAAACAGGATCTAAACTAAGTATATTAGCTGTAATTTTCAATAAATGATGGCAGCAGTGGGCAAGTATTGTGAAAACAGATCCCTTACTGCTATCGGTTCACATACAAAAAAGATAGGTTATTTTTGTATATCTTGCGTCGAACTTAAAAATTGTTTTCTGTTCAGTAAAGTGGGTATTATAAAACATAATATACCAACACCAAATGTTGATTTATACCTACAATTATAATTTAGACAGTGATTTTTTTTTTTTTTTTGTGGAAAGGCATTTTACAAACTCGTTCCCCTGACCCTCTTACACTTTTTAAGTAGAAAATGATATGAGATGGGTCAATTTAAAATACCAATATTACATAGTTACACCAATCGTTCTGTAGTTGTGTAGTTATTGTTAGACACAATATACAATACACCTTATAAGTCGGTGTGCAATTCGACACTTATTTTAAAGGTTTAATCACGCACCTGCCTAAATCTGCGAAACTTAGAACTTATAATTAGGTGTTCAGTAAAGCTTCCGTAAAACGGTCACCGAAGGGACCGGAAATAATGACCGCTATTTAAAGGTGACCATCATCCTTTAGAGGTTTCCTATAGAGGTATAACACTTGACGGGACCAAAAAAAAAAAAAAAATTACCGTTACACAAAAGGTGACCGTTAACGGAAGTTTTACTGTAAATGTTATTATTATTATTATTTCCGCGGCAGTACATGCTAATATAAATTAATATGAAATACGATTTTTAAATACGGTCGGTACATATTTCATCGTCACCGGGACGCTATGGGTATTATATATTTATATTAATTATTGTTATTACGTAGATATCAAATTTTAAGTACAGGTACCTACCTAATAATATAATCGTAATATTATAATAATTAAATAGGAAACTCTGACGATATATTATTATAATACACAAGGGTAGGTATATATACTCGTGTATATTATATTATAACAGCTGGTGTATACAATTATGTGTATAATAAAAGTCTCTCGTTAGAGGAATTCCGCGGAACCGCAGACCTATCGAATTTCGCCGCGCCCCACGCGTTTTGCCCGCTCGTTTCGCGCGGGTTTCGCTGTACTCGGGGAGTCAGGGTCCACGGAGTCGTATACCTACTTACGCGATTAAATTGACGGTATAACCTTACAGTCGTGATGTATTATGCATCGTTATAATATCATATATAGGTACTTTCCAGCAGTCCGGAAAATACAGTGTACACTATATACGTATGCGCGGATCCCGCGAATATATTCGATTCATTTTTTTAACGGCCGGCAACGAAGTTCGTTCCGACTGATTAGGCGCGTTGACAATAAAACACGGTCTGCTTTACCGCGGTATATTATACCGCCGAAAAACCAACCGCGACCGCGGTACAATACGATATTTTAACAAATGCAGTATTGGATTTTTTTTTGTTTTTCTTTTCTACGACAGTGTGTGCAGCCTTAAGGGGGCCGCTAAGAGGACGTCACACCTGCATATTATGCAGTCTCGATATAACTAACGGGCAACGCAGCAAAATTTAAGTCATTCAGAACGTATGCGTTGTGGCGTTTCGAGTGAAATTGTAGAGTTTAAATACGAATATAATACAATTTATAGAGACAGAACATTTTTCGGGAGCTGTCGGTAGCTTTTTTTTTCCTAAAAAATTGTCACACAGAAAAATTACAGCTATTTTAAAAAAGAAATAACCAAAGTGGCTGTTATTTTTTTTTTAAAAAAAAAAGCCACGTACAACTTTGGGTGTGGCATCCTTTTAACAGACCTACATAGTAGGTATAATTGTATAAACCGTATGCGTTTTGCGTATAGGTACCCTAAAATAATCACAATGCAAGTTTATATTCGTCCCAGTACCTATTCTTTTTCGATATATATATATATATATTATATATATTTCCTAAGAAACTTTCCAAACACAATTTATAAATTATTCAAGATTGCCGAGCGGTGAAAATAATTAATTATAAATTATAAATTTTGTTCAGTCAATTTAAATTTTTAATGTATACACGCAATTATCATGAGGTTTAACGTAAAATGTAGTCTGTACTTGTAATTTCAATTATGATTGAATAAAAAACAAAAACGCCCTTTTTTAATATTATGGATGTCTAATTCTAGTTTAAAACATTTAACGTGCCAAATGACTAATACCATATCAAAATCCAACACATCTATTGAAAAGTTCACAAACAAAATGAATTGTTTGTAGCTTTCGTATATACTGCTAAAATATCTAAAATATAATTTGGGAAACCGTTATGATGTTATTCAAATTATAAGCTGTTTTCACAAAAAAAAAATACTTCTAGTGAAGATGTCAAGTCTCTACAATTATTTTTGACCAAATTATAACAAAAACACAAAATCGAAAATATCGAAACTAGCTGCTATTTCCGTAACCTCAAAATCTAAAAGTAAACTAGCCTAAAATGTATACTGAGCTTTAAGTATTTTAAATTCAATATCTAAACTTGACAATTCTGTGATAAAATCTCTATTTAATTAGGTTTAGATTTGTTATACTAAAAATAGATCATTAAAAATGTGTTATGAAAAAGAAAACCTGTTTGAATAGTACTTTCGGTTGCTGTCAATTATCTATCATTTAAGGGGGCCCGCAGTGCTGTACAGGTTATACAGCACGTAAAGAACTTACCTAAAAAACCGGTTTTTGAAATCAAAATGAAAAAAGCACACATCATCGTCTTACTAATAGTATTTAAAATCATTGATTTGTTATTAGCTAAACACAATATGTTAGCGAAAATGTTCAACAAATTATACGGTTCAAGACCATCATCGCGAATTATGTGTACCACCATAAATACCGAATACCTAAACACTATACAGTATTGGCGCACACAGATGGAAGTCAAGAGGTCAAAATCCTCTCTTTCCTTACATTTTTTTAAATTAAGTTTTACACTCAACAACATAATATCTTAGACCAAAGAATAAAATAAAATTGAATTTCATCAAAAATCATTTATTCAGTAATAATAGTGATAGTACTGTACTTACAATATGTACTATTCCCTCTATAGGATATTCTTATAAACAAAACCCGCCCCGAAATAAATCCTGTGTGTGCTACTGCTATACAGTATATATACCTACTATTGGTGAGATACTCCCCTATTAGAATATTTACCTACTATTATTACCTACGTATTTTTAAGTAAAAAATATACAAAAATACAATATATATAATTATATTAGATATTATCATATCTATTATACATATATAATAGATTTTTATTCTAATTTATAAATGCGAAATCGTTATTTAAAATCCGTATGTTTGGATTATCCGGATTTATGTCACAACATCACTATAATAACGTATAAAAGCTATAACCTTAATGTAGCATAAAATTATTATAGATATGTTTTAAAAATCGCAGTAGAAATTATTATATCTTAGTACACAGATAGGCTTTTCTGGGACGTATTTAAACGGTATCCAATTTTCAAAGGAATGGATATACGATTCTACAGCCATTAAAACCGCTATTAGTGTGTTCTATATATACGTTTACGAGATCCATAAATTACTATATACATTTTTTTATTTAGACCATTTTGTTTTACTATTATTAACAGAGTACGGTCAACGAAGTGGGGATAATAATCTTCCATCCCACCAACCATTTATTTTCATTGGCATATTTCATCCCCTACTTTATTTTCTTTTAAAAACGTGGCAACCCTCCCGGTTATAAATATATATGTAGGTATAATAATCATACTTGGATATATATATAACATAGGTACTCTGCCGAATAAAAAGTATACCAATTTTTTAACGAATATATGTATATACCTATTTGACTGACAATAGCGTGCCACGGTTATATATATTATACCTACCGGGCAGTATACACAATTAAAAACCTAAGATAAATTTAATTTTTTTTTTTTTATCTTGTTACGATAACTGTCAACGTTCTGTTTTCCCCTTTTGTCATTTTCAATATTTAATCTTTTATTTCAATGCTAAATTTTAATAATACTAATAAGTAATAAATAATAATATATTAATTGCAGACTGTAATACATTATTATAGACTTATAATATGGTATAATATTGATTTTCAAACGGTCAACTAAATTCTCAAAGATATTATAGGCACAATATATTACATTAACAATGATTAATTAATACATTAACCTAGCTCTACACATTTCCCCAAACTCGGATATACAATAAGTATGTGTACGTAGATATTAAGTTAATTAATAAATCGTTAGCCAAACATATTAAAATCATATTAGATTCGTGTATTTTATACAAAAATACATTTAAATTTTAAGCTCCGAGAGTTAAAAACTATAAAAAAAAAAAATTGTATTCCTGTATTAGAGGTTGTTGTTTGAATATTATAATATAAGAGCTAATGGACAAATAAAAGATGAAAATATAATAAAATAAAAACTCGAGAAGAAAATTTCGTGAACGTTATTTAACAACGTCGACAGTTTTTATACCGTAAATTCGTTACGCAACTGAATATAATACGAGTATAAGGGGGTGCGAGAGAAAGGGGAAATCGAATTTACTCGAGCAAACTTCAAAAATATATATAATAATTGCTGTCTCGAAATAATATGATGTCCGTGCAGTATTTCCGCAGAAAAAGTGTACAATGTTTGATATATATATATATATATATATATATATATGTGTGTGTGTTTCTATAATAATATTATTTCGGGTTTCCACACGTAGCTGTTGTATACTCGTATTTTATTTGCCAATCGTTTCGGCCTTTGATAACTCCGGTCTGAAATACCGGGAACGGAATGTTTGCTTTTCGGGGCGGGAACACGGCATTTCATTTACTCTCGAAAATCGTTATATTATAACGATCCCTCAATAATGCAGGTAGGGTACCTATATAGTTACGCCAAGACGGCGCAAAAGGGGCAGGCGGACATCGTAGTCGCGGTACAACCGTCACGGGAATGAATTGATTTTGGCGTATAGGTATATTAAGTTAGTAGGTAATATAACGCACGCTAAATCGCTATTATACATACATAACATAATATGTTATATACAAGACGTTTCAAAAGTCTTCATCGGAAAATTCATATGTACCCGTATTTGAAAAAAATACCCGTGAATAGCAGAGCTCCGACGCTATAGACCAGTGTAAAGTCCAATTTTTTTTTATCCGACTTCACAATATTCAATTTATTTTTCTTATAACTTATTGTTATAAAATAGTTTGGCCGCAAGACTTGTATTGCATGTTAGTCTGTATGAAAATATTGAAAACTGGTTATTGCCCGTGAAAACGTGAAATTTGATCATACAAATTGTCGACATGAGTGTTAAAATTTAATCCCCAGAAAGCTACATCCTCGATACTAACACTATACATAAACAAAATTGCTTCTGTCCGGCTTCATTTGAAGGGGTCTTTAGGGGAGTACGAAACTAAAAGAAAACCCCTTCTACCGCAACAACACGATGAAATTCATATTGAAATTCAACCGACATTTTATCACATCAACCCTAGTATAAATTCACTGTAATTCCCAAGGTTGAGTTCGTTTAATCTAGAGAAAGCCGCTAAAAGTATACAAAAGTAGTGAAGAAAACATATTATATTCGTATCATGTATAATTTATAATATACCAGACATAATGTATTGTTATAGTTTCTATTTTCGCGGAAAATTCCACGAGAAGTACACACAGGAGTAAGGCTAAGTAAAACATATAATTCTCAAGAGAATTAACTTCGGTGAGCTTTGCAAGAGAAAACGTGACGGTCATAATCGGAATATGAAGACTTTTGAAACCCCGTGTGTTGAATTAATAATAATAATATATTGTACCTACACTAACCCACTACGTATAGATTGCATTCACCGTGCAAATTTTCAAAACATTTCGACAGATTGGTTACTAAATTATATACTCAGCTGGGCTGGCAAGATACTAAAAAAAGACATAAAATGAAATAGATTTTCATACATGTTGTTGTTGAAAGTTAATATTTCGTTAAAAGTGAATTATGCATAAACTCAAATTTCGGCTTACTCCAACTTGGTCAATTTTTTAATTCGAGAAAACATATAGATTCAAAAAATATTTAAAAAAAAAAATAAATTGTATTACGCATGTACACATCGAAAAGGTTTCAAATTTGAATTTGTCTGAAAATATGTATTTCGGTAGTCCCTTTCATTCCCCGATAACTCCATTTCAATGCAAGATCATCCAGGTGAGACATTTACTGGAAACTGATCACGCTGTATACACATCTTTTAAGTTGGCCACACAATACTTGTTAAACGTTTTTATAGACTGAAAGAATAGTGTTCGTCGTTGCAGCACTAGACGATGATAATATACAATTCGACCACACCACGGAAATATGAATGTACGTTGTCGAACATATTATTTATTATTATTTTTTTTTTTCAGCGAACAGTTAAATATTATAATGGTATTATATAGGAGCTAGATATTATATTATTATATACGAGGGCAATCGTCATTATAATATTATTATTATTATTATTATTATTATTATCATCGTGTATATCATTTCCCTGCTCCGTTTTAATTATAAACCGTACGCCCGCGGCCACCGCAAGCGGCGGACCGACAACGAATGAAAAAATGAGATGGTTTTTTTTTTTCCGGCCTTTATGTTTATCGCCTACCTATGTGTATGCCTCCATACACACACACACACACACACACACACACAACACATACTTATAAATATTTTAAACTATTTATTATTGAAACAAAACGATAAATACGAGCAGTGTTGCTATAACGTATAGGTATATACCTATATATTATTGTAATAATATTCTATATATGCAATTAAACGTTATGTATATATTATAAAAAAAATACCCTCCCCCCTCTTGAAGAGAGACGGCACAACTCTTCGCCGGGCCGAAACGTCTATCTTTTTATAAAATAATATTATGAAAAAAAACTGGCAGTATTATTATAATTATTATTATGATTGTATATAGGCAATGGGTTTGCGTTGCGTCGTTGGGGCCGCCGCCGCCGCCGCCGTCCGTTTCTGTTCACAGTAATAATTATCGCGCAGAAAACCCGCGACCACGCCCAAACCCCGATTAGTATATTATAAGAGTCGGGAGGGGGAGGGAGGAAACGAGAGAAATAAAAAAAAAAAAAACACCAAAAACAAAACACCACTTTAATCGACACAAACCCCGCCGAAACCGACAGGCCGCCGCCCGACTCCCAATCGACTCTTAACAGTAATAATATACATATTATATAATGATAGTAGATACGTATAGGCACGGAAATCAAACTGTTTTTTTTTTTAAATACGTTTAATTCTGCTCTTTGTTTTGTTTTTTTCTTTCCGTTCCCTTCGAACGCGTACGCACACATACACGTACTATGTATAATTACACGTTAGTGGGACGTGCGTACGCCATCCATAACCCATCAGCGGCAGCAGCAACGGCTGCGGCTGAGAAGACCAGCCAGGGCCTTATCTATTCTCGCGGCGCGCAACCGGCAATCATTTTAATCGGTTTTTAATCCCATCGCCGCCGCCATCGTAGTCCGTTCATTTTCTCTCTCTCCTAATTAGTAATTATTGTTGTTATTATTATTATTATTATTATTATTATTATTATTGTTGTTGTGGTTCCTGCTCGCCGAAACGTTATTGTACGCGCATTCTAATGTTATAACGCGTTTTTTTCTAACCCTCGTACGTCTAATTATAATTAGTGTTGTTCCTCTCGACGGTATTTTATTTTCATTTAATTTTTTTTTTTATATTCGTATATAAATTATGTATACATATATATATATATATTACCTAGTGTGCGTAGAATATTACGGAGGGCTATCGGAACCGGGCAAGTCGAACCCGGGAACGATTTTTCTCAGTAGTATTATGTATAGGTGACTGTATAATTATTTTAAGAAAGTCGATTTTAGAACCGATCAAAATTATTAGGAAGATGGTTCACGGGAAAAACAAATACCGTGAACGACAAAAATTAGGAATTTTAAATCGGTTTTGTTTCACATTTAATGAGAAAATCTAGTGGTTTCTCACTTTGTACATAGATTATAGGTTACATTCTCACATCAAAGAGTTTTCAATGAAGTAATTAGTAGCTAATTTGTAATTATATTTAGTACTTAAATCTCCTTATTTCATTTGAGTATGCCAAAGGTCAAAGAATAATAATATTGCCATTTATATTATATTTACAGTATAAAACTAATGATAATAAACCGATTTGAATTTTTTAATTTTTATCATTCCTTTTCCATTCCTAATATTTGTTTTCCCCTGATTAAACGCGTTTCCGAAACATATATGCACAATACGTTTATAAGCATATATAGTAGTAAAGCTATACATTAAAGCGTACTGAGGCGAAGTATTTTTTTTCGCCCCTATAACAGAAAATTGAAACTATAGGTACACTATTTGTCACTATAACAGGACAGTTATTATTTTTTTTTTTTGAACTCAATCACACCTTATTGCATTACAAATTTAGTTTTAATTTTAAATTAAGTAAATTTACATTTACACTACACATAATTATTTATAGTTATTTGTATTTTTTTTTTTTAACAATTAGCTATTACCTAGACCTGCTTAACGTGCACGTTTATATTGATTCAATTTTTATCACAATTAATATACCAAATACTCAACATATCACACATGTAAACCCTCAAAAAAAAAAAAAAATATATCGTACTTCCCGCGCGACAATTGTCTCGGTTACGCCCCTGCGTATAGCTATAGCTGTACGCCACCGAGCATATTATATATTACACAGTTCCCGAACAGTTATCATTATTAGTGTAAGTCTGCGGGTATACACGTCATCGCTTTCTAACGGTGATTTCGGGAACCATTTCAAAAATATATTATAGATACGAGCACGACACATGTGCAGGACAATTAATAATCCTGCGCGGGCGAACGTGTTGGCCGCCACCACAATATATTGTGTATTATTTATGAACGTATTGTGTATATATATATATAAATATTATTATTATTATTATTATCTGTACGGCGGTGTCGCGTGTGTAATCGACGAAAAACTCGTTACCTGTATATTATACTCATAGGGTTGTAACGTTGTACGATATTCTCGATACGATAATATACATGTTTCGCACCGTGAGTTCAAATCGTCTATGGGTGTTATATAATATTATATTATTATACGATTCGAGTGCCGTAATATGGTCGGAATGGCCTTTTTGTATCGGAAGATGCCGACAAATCGGTTCTATCAATGATATATAAAGGCGTAGGTGACTATTTAATTCCATTGCAGTGTATAGGTACTACGTTATAGAAATGTACAGTTTCTTCCCTCTCTCCCCCCCCCATAAATTCCAAGAATCATTGGTGGGTCGGATTGGTCATCCCTATACTAGACCTGTACACATTTTCAGTCTCACAATATGGCGAACTTGACGAATTATTTACATTATATGATATGACAACGTATTTTCAACGCTATTCCTTTACTCTTTTTAACACTATCTATATATTTTTCAGTTTCTGATTTCAATTAATTAAGTCTCCTTGCATTGTCCTTGAATTCGTCAGAAATCATTTGGAATAAAATATGTTTTGAGCGTGCACATGAGGACTCGTACAAGCAAGAAACCTTGTTAGTGTGATGTTTGCACGAACTTATTTTCAAATTTGGGCAGCTTAAAATGTCATAAATTAATTCACACCGGAGATAAACATTACAAAATGTAACATATGTCAAAAAACCTTTAGACATAAAAATAATTTAACAATACACACGTAGACTCATACCAGTCAGAAATCTCAACTGGGCAACTAATGTTTCATCACTAAAAATAAAATCTGAGTTGAGTACCCATTTGTTAAATCATGCAAAAATAAAACAAAACTTTGTAAAAATAATATATATTATTCGTGTATTTATTTATTAGACCTTTAAACAAAAACAATAAAACATTAATGTATCATTTGAAATAAAACAATTGTTTTGTATTTAATACAGCATATTTACTTGGTTGTTTATTATTTTACTGTGAGAATTTTTAAGTTGTTTACATGGTTCTCTTACATTTTATAACAACTATATATTAATAACAATGATAATTATTGTTTAGTTTGGTTTTTATAATTGTCTACTGTTAAACTGTATTAGGTATGCTTAACAGTTGACAGATGTACCGGATATAGTGTTCAAATATCACGAATAAATAAATAAAGGGTTATACATTGAATGCACATCAAAATTATTAAATACGAATGCATCTGTACTATAAAAAACTGAAAAAATATGGTTTTAAAATTCTTAAAATGGTAAAAACATGATTATCTTTACATGCAAAAACTCAAAAAAATATTTAATAACTTTAAATTTATTTATTAATTTTTATTGGTGTTCTACAAAAGTAAATAAAAACCCAGTTACAAATAAAAATAATTTATCTTTACACAAGTAGGCACAGAATTATAATAACATATTGTTCAAAATTATAAAAAAACAAGTATAAGTTTCATGTCAAATCAAAATCATCAATTTTACCGTTCTTTCTGAGTTTATTTTTCAGTTATGCTCAATTATTAAAAAATACTACACGAAAAATCGAAGTATTTCGCAGTATAAAGCAGTAAAACGTAGAATTTCGCATAATGTTAATTATTCAATATGTATCGATTTAAGTGAATACAGAATAGGTATTATTTTTTGGTCAAGTGTTCATCATAGATAAGTTATTATTTATTGTCAAAAAAAAGGCGAACTTAATGTAGTCATGTTTTTTATATGAGAGTATTAAGTTCAAATACGTTGAAAATCGTGAAAATCACGGCATAACATGTTAAACCGAACTATGTTCAGAATTGTGTTTTCCATTAGCAAGAATTACCGCTATCCTAATCTATTATACCTACAACAGCGACTGCGGCAGTGTGGACTCTTTTTCTTTTAATATTTTTTTTTTTTTTTTATAGTTTTGTTAAAGTTACCGGGTAAGTTGTCAAATAACACAAATAATTTTAATCGGTTTAATGGTTCGGTGCCGCAGGGTGCAAAATTCTCGGCCGGCCGGATTGTGGAGTGAGTGGGTGCGGGGAGAGGGAGAAATGTCAGTTTAACATTTTTCCGAAATCGTTGGGGCGGCGGCAGTCCACGAGAGCGTTCGCTCTTTTAATTGCGCGGCGACGCGTATTTCGGATTAATTTTAACGATTCGATAGGTATCGACGGGAAATTCTCCGGGCCAAAAACCACTGTGTATGCGGTAAATCATATTTTGGCGAAAACTCGCGGACCGTTAAACCGATGTGTATATGTTATTATTATATTTTATTATACCGCCCAGAATAATACGTTTTCGAACGCGTGCAATATATTACATAACAACAATAATAATAATGCTATATACGTAGATAGGTATAAGTCAATATAGGTATAAGCCCGCAGCTATTAATATAATATTGTTATCGTGTATATAGGTGCATGTACAATTATTATAAATATGTGTCGCGAACGAAACGCAAAAAAATACCTCGTCGATGTATGTGTACTTGGTCGGCCTGTCGAAGAGTGGTGTGCAGGGATTCCAACGGTAACGTAATAATAATGATAGTAATATTATTGTTATTATTATTATTATCATTGTAGCCCCCTCTCGTATAAAATAAAATATTAATTTTGGCGCGCGCGGCGAGTATTGCGCGTGTGCGCGGAAAATTCCGGCCGGAGAGGGAAAATTCGTTACTATACCCGAAGCGGCGGGCGACACTTTTGCGGTGTGATGGGGATATATTATTATAACGACGCACCTATAATATTGTACAGGTATACTATAATAATAATAATATTAACAACATAACACGATTATCGTTATTATTGTTTATTGTCATTGTCATTATACGTTTGCGTGAAACACGGGCAAACAACAGGTCGCCGAATACTGGTTCAATATAATGTCATAATATAATGTGCAATTTGTACGTACTCGTAGATACCTATAGTATATGAGTCCTTGTACTATATACCTATGTCGTGTAACATGACGTATATGCGGCTGGCTCAAAACGGGATGGTGCATTGTGTGTGTATTATGTGTCAGCGACGTAACCGGATATAATTGATGAAAAACTTGGGAAGAACGTGAAAATTCCCGAAAATAACGCTTTTATTATTTTTTTTTTTTTTTTTTTTTTTTTGTAATTCAGTTAATTCACATGTTGGTAAAGACTTTAAATTTAGGCAGAAGCCTTATGGTTGTCTTTTATAGACGCAGTGAAATTTTCAAAACAGCTGAGCCACTTTAGTGCTATTTAAAGAAATTTTAATTTTACGAGTTTTTTACGTAATATTTATTCGGTAAAAACTCCGAGGATAACATTGTTAAACCAAACAAAAATGCTTGAAAATGTAACAGGAAATTCATTATCAATTGTAATTAATGATCAACAAGAAAATGTTAAGTTCCAAGTAAGTAGAATTTGTTTTATATAAGAATTCAATAACAAATTTTAACGAAAATCGGAAATATTACAACTTTTAAAAAAATGTAACCGAACCTAACCTAACCGAACTTCACTCAGAATCGCTTTTCGTTCTTCCTCAGCTTATCGGTCCATTCAGGGTTCACGCTGCCATAAAAATCTTCCTCCATCTATCCTTCGGTACGCTATCTGTAAGGATGCACTTTCAAATGACCATGTAATTAGTTTTTCCTTCGTTAACGTGTAGTTTCATTTCTTTACTTACATAATATATGAGATTTGATGTTGCATTAATGACTTCCTCTTTAATGTTACTCATTACCATAATGACATCTGCATATGCTAACAAATCTTGCTCATTATATATCTCCATTCTTCGATTATCGCGAGTGGTTCCTAATATTTTTTCGAGAGCCAAGTTATAGAATGAGTGAAAGGGCATTCTCCCATTTTAAACCAGGTTTTACTTCAAAAGTATTCCCTATGTCCTGCGAAAACCGCATTCTGTATAATTTTCTTTTATAACACATTTTTATTAAGTTTACGTATATTTTGGGTATTCCCAAACTTATCAGTGCTTTCCATAACATATCTCTGTCTACACTATCATTATATGCTTGTTTATAAGTTACAAAAACTAGATAGAAGTCTTTTCCAAATTCGTAATATTTAGACATTATTTATCGTAGTCTGAAGATGTGTTTTGTAGTGGATTTTCATCTCCTAAAACTTCTCCTCTTCGTTTTTTGTTAGCAATGATGATATATATATATATATATATATATATATATATATATATATATATATATATATATATATATACAATTACATATATATGAAATTAGTGCATACAAAAATACATTAAATTCCGCTCTATGTCCTACCTTCTCAACTTCTCACTTACAACAGTGGCCCACCCATCGTGAGAAGTATGTCCGTTTTTTTACGAATCCAACAGTCTTATAGTCGCAATTACTTTATAATTAATTTGGAATGATTTATTGCTTTACGTTTCATCAAACTATGGAATGCTTAAACATTTTTTCAAATCTTTTCTGTGCATATATCGCTTTATTAGCAATTCCAGCTTCTTCTGCAAGTGCAGAAAGAGCCTTCTCAAAGTAAACAGTTTTGTCTTATGACTAAACAATTTTTAAATTTGTTTTAGTAATCTAATTTTAATTTTTGCTTATTACATTGTTTTTGGACAATTCAATTATTTAGATAAAATCCAAAAAAATAATAATTTAACTATGTATTTACTATTCTAGCCCCCTTTCCGAAAATAAATCATGCAATGAGTGCACCAATGCCCTGGTATTTACCGCCGTCAAACGATAGGTAGGTACCTAAGTATTATACGAAGGGAGTTTCAGTAATAATAAAAATATGTCTGCGGGAAATCTCACTGTTATTATAACGTTTACGGTGGTAATGGTGGCACAGAACCGAAAAACAGAAGGGACGGACGTGCGTGTTCGGTTATATGTAGGAAAAACACGAAAACCCGTCCCTTTACGCGAGCGCTAAACCACGAAAAAATAAAACAAATCACGAAATTGCGTCCCCCGCGACGCCAGTGAATAAATAAACATACGCACGAATTCCAAGCGCTTGGGACTTTGCCGCCGTCACCATCGTTATTATTATTATGATTAGATTGGCGTGTGTAGACTTTGATACGGTTTTTAGTTGTATTCCGTGTATACCCATACAGAAAAACAGAGAGAGAGAGAGACTATGTTGCGGAATACCATGGAGGGAGGGGGGGGAATATAAAAAGGAATTGCGGCCGCACATCACGAAGACGACGTTATGCCGGGTCACGAAATCGTGACCACGCCTAAAATTCAGAGTTTATTTTTCTTTTTCTTTTTTGCATAAATATTTATTTAAAAAATTAAATGAATATGCCAAAAATGTTTTTTTTTTTTTTTTTTATCGTATAGTGAACCTCAGACGACGGCTATAATATAGTATGTAAAAATGGATGAGATACCGCCAGTACCGTATCTGGAACATGCCCGGGGCTAGTAAAAATGTATCGCCATTAATTGTGTTGGAGGCAAGCACGTACATAGAAAAATGATTCTGAGGGGGTCGTTTCGGAGGAGGTTCATATTGAGTAAAAAAATTAAACATTTTTAACCATAGACTTTATATAGTTTATGATGCGTTTTTCAAATTCAGATGGTGGTTGAACACCTATTCCCTGTTTATCTGTCTACACGAATGGTTAGAGGTGTTTATAAACGATGCGGGACTTAGGTGGGAATATTATAGGACGACTACTTCCCCGTGTCGGTAAGTGCCTTTCTCTTAGCAGCGCAAGATGCAGAGCCGGGCTTGTGAGCCTTGACCCTGAGGCAACGCATTTACTGGCACCGTCTGGGCAATCGGCCTCCTCCTTATGTCCGGACGCACTACATCTGCGGAACGCGTCCTGGAGGTTAGGGTTGCTGCAGTCACTAATTCCGTGACCGAAGCCGTAGCACCCGTAGCACCTGGTCGTCTCCGGGGCTCGGACCCGAACCCTGCACTATATCCGACCCACGTGGACTCTGGTGATCGCGGAGACCGCGGCGCGAGGCACCCGAGCCCTCGTATACCACCTATGCATACACAGTAATATTATAAGGTGTTTTGATATTGTTTATGGAACTTGACGATTTCCGATTTGTTCGTGAATTCAAACGCGCCGGACAAATCGACGGCGCCCGGTGGCGGTGCGAGGACGTCCGCCTGTTCCGTTCTCATCCCGCCCTACCCCCCACCGCCGCCCGCGGATCCGGCGACCGCGAGACGCGTGTATACCGTGTGTACACGCCGAAATGGTGAAACGAGTGTAACGACGTCACGAGATACAACGCGCACAAAGGAAATCGGTTTACGCGCGTGTTTTTACGACGGCGACGGGACGGAATCGCCGGCGCGTCGCGTTGTAATGTTATTATTATCGCGGGGAAAAGTCGCCGCGGGGCCATTTTCGTGCGCCGAGTATAACGCGCGACGCGTACGGAGCGCGGCGGCGCGCTCGGCCGCCCCTCCCGCCCCCGTACCGTCACCCCGCCGCCCGACACCCGGCCGTGCCGGGACCCGGCGGCGCGCTATTGCGCTGGTGTGTGCGCGCGCGCGCCGCTCAAAACCCTCTGACAATAGAAAACAATTACGTAACAGTCATAATTGTAAATAATAATAATAATAATAACAATAATAACAATAATTGAAACCGTCGGCGTGACGCGAGGGGGTAGGGGTACCGCGCGTTCAAACGGTATTGGCGATAACGGTCGGCGGTACACGCACGCACGCACGCACGCCATGTGATAATAATATATCACCCTCCGGAAGTTTTTTTGGTTTTGCTTTTGTTTGTTTTTTCGAATTTATTTATTTAGAAACGTGTTTTTTTGTTTTTTAATAATATTATTTATATTCGTATACGCACAGCTGTACCCGCGCGCGGCATCGCCCGTGCCAAATTAAATGCTCGCGGTCGTAATCGCCCGTCCCGCGCCTTTCCCGTCCCCTTTACCGGAATGGCATGTCGGCTTTTTCGTCCGGGTACGATTTCAACTGTAAAATAACATTACATATACATACATATACGTACAATGTACACACGCATATTATTTATAATATTGTGTGTAATGGCGATTTTAATATTTTTACAAAAAACAGTCACGACATCATATCTCTAGGGACGGACGTCTGTTGAGGCACCCGCGCGTGTTTTTCTCCTCCGTGTACTGCATCCGCGAGCCATACCTACAAAATTGAAATAATAATTTGGCGTGAAGCATTAGTTGTTGTTGGAACCGGCATCCGACTACCTCACAATGTTGAAGTCCAAAACTTTGTGCCATATGGATAGCTAATAAAAATCTTTCTTTATTTGTTTTACTCGTAAATCAGTTTTAGTGATACGCTAAGGAGATAGGTATTTTTCAACAAACTTATTTTACGATTTTTTTTTTTATGCTTTTCCAATCAATATTATCAGATACAAAAAGTACAAATAGAGTTCTCAGAATTGGTTTATATAGGAAGATACAAGGTACAATAATAACGATTACGCATTAGCGATAGCGTTTTATTTCGACACTATAAAACGGTGGTAAGGTCTTTTCATACACATCCTATCTGGGTCCGATCCAAGGCCGTTCCGAGTATGTAATACACATATACCGATCTGATCCGATTCAGAGTTTTAGAATTCTACAATAGCTTTCAGTATAAGTCAGGGATAATATTTGTTTGATCAAAGAGCTCGGAAAGTTCAAAACAATTTCGAATTGGATGTGTGTGAATACACCATGTATATACAATATGCATTGAAAAAGACGTCCTAGAATAATGGGGTCGGGTGCAGCCACTGTTACAGGTAACTTAATGTATACCAGTAAGCAAAGATAAATCATTGCTTACGAAAAAACGATTCTGAGCGGAGTTCATTTGATAGTGATGCTTTGTCAACAATATATATACTATATTGTAGTAAAATATTTAAATAAGCTTTTCGAATCATAAGATACCAAAAACCAAATGTCCTGACCTGAAATGTGACCTATGTCTTTTTCGGTCTGATTGGTTACAAATTATCATAACAAACACGCACTAATTTATAATAATATTATAGTTTGATAAACAAATCAATGTTTTAATTACCTATATACAAACATTATGCAAATATTGTGAACCTATATTACTGTATTTCATCAGTGTTTTTTTTATGAAATGTTCAACGTATTAACTATTATTAGAGCTATTGTTTATGTATTTTTAAATGAATTATTTTTCCCTATATAAAGGTATTTTAGTGTATTGAATTCGTATTTTTTTTTATTTTTTTTTTTATAAACGGCGCCTCTCCACCAACAATGACGGGCGTAGGGCCTATGTTTTTTTGAGCTCACGTGATGTGCGCGCGTATCACAGTGGTCGGCGCTCACGTACACTTACATTTTTTATGACGTACAATTACAACGCCGCCGTAGCCGACCGATCACCCGTGACACTCGGTAACCGTGTGGAAAAAATCAAAAATGAAATGAAAAAAAATTCGAGAAATACCGACGGACGTGCCGGCCTGTCCGCATGCGTCATTATAATATCATATAATAATGTACATATATATATTATATTATTTATATTTGTACCTATTATTGAAGTAGATAAACACGCACACGTCCGACGAAAAAAAAAAACAAAACCAAAAACCTGATAAAAACAACGCGTGACCATTCAATGTTTGCCGCGAAATGGCCGGACAAAGACTCGTGGTGTTTGCGTTACTACAGGTCGTCTTGTTGCAGCAATCGTTCGAGTTGTTCTCCGGTACACATCACATACATTTCACAACCCTACTACTCCATTCGAAAAATTTCAAATTCATATTATGCAAATATTTAGCGTGTAATTAGTATGAATTCGGATGTCTATCCCTACAATTTGCATTCTTTTTTGATTAGGCATTGTATCAGAAAAACCACGAGAGGGTTGGAGAAACGTTTCTCTAGTCCCCCCTCTTTGTTTAAATTCCATTTTTCGAAATTTTTCCAACGTCAATATATCTATCACGCCATCAGCATGAATTTGCAATACTAATCTCAACATTCTCACGACACTTTTCTGCCAGTAAAAAGCGGTTTTACTGCAGATTCGCGCATTTTACCAGCCCCCTATTCCGTTTCTCTTGCAGCCCTCGCATGGTTTTTCCGATACAACATACCACCAGGATAAGCATGGAAATTTAAAGGTATAAAATAATAGCATTAAAAAAAATTGGAGATGTTCGAGAAGAGGGGGGCTGGTGAAATGTACGTGTACGCACCCCGGCGCTGTCGTCTACAATAATAGCGACAATTATATTTATTTTTTTTTTTCAAATATTTTCTCATCACCGTGTCGTTAACATTATGACCAAATAATTATTTATAACAACCGTATTCCTGTGCAGCATCAGAGATGAAAACCGTGGGACTCCGGCGGCAGAGGTCACCTACAGCTGCGGTAGTGGCAGGACGTCCGGGCGGCGGCGGCGGTTGGCACGACCTCGACTACGGCAACCTGACGAACGCCATTCGGGACATCGTCGCCGCCACGACAATTGACTGCTCCCTGGCCATCCACACGGGTGTCGAGAGTACGCGGTCCTATCACTAAGTCTCACTTAAACTACCTAATACATAAATTATTGCAGGAGTGGCATTTCAGTTTTTCAGTAGGGATGTAATCATTTGAATCGTGCCAATTTTTCCTTCTGCTATTATATTTATTGACATTGACCATAGTTCATTTTTTCTACGAAATAACTCACTGTACTATGGTTTACTCCGAGTGACGTCAGTTTCGACGCACTGTTGTTTTTCCGAAATACCTGAACATTTAACCATGGTAACAATCGCCATTTCTCACTCTCACGTCTCACATCTCTACCGGACTCCGGTAGAGACAGCAATTGGCAGTGGTTCGGTAAATACCCTTTTATTTTGCATTTTATCGACAACGGCGCAATTATAACATTTTATGCTGAAACCATATTTTAAAAAACGAGGCTGCCAAAATATAATCTGAATTCCTCAAATGACGCCCTTGGCAATGTCTATAGAGCCTTTATGATATTCATTAGTATACCGTAGGCAGTCATTCCATTCCGTACAAACGCAGGTTACCGAGTAATGCAACTGCACTTGCTCTCGAGGGGGATGCTGGGCGAATGCAGATTACTGGTGTTTTAGTGTCACGGGGTATTTTAAAAAGCTTTAAATAATAAAATACATAAAAAATACATGTAAAAATTAATGGACGTGTAGGTCCAGGATACTTTTGTGAACTGTGTGCACTTCATAGACGCAACTAGGGGGATGCTAGGGGAGGTTTTACCACCCCTAAAAAAAACCCTTTTAACTTTTTCACAAGAACGAATAAATATTTTATTGCTGTATTTCATGATTAATGAACAGAACAAAATACAGATATCCTATACAGACAATGCATATACGTATGAAAAAGATTATTAAAATATCTATGATAAATTTGTGTATAAAATATTGTAAATAAAATGTGTAGTTACCTATTGTAAGAGTCGTGTAAAGGGGTATGTGGGGGCATATCTCTAATAGGTCTTTGATGTGTTCATAATTTTAGCTTCTCCAAAGTTGGTGGTCTAGATACGCCTATGGTGCGTTCTTAAAATTATTCTGTGCACCACTACGTCCAGAGTTAGAAAATCGTGTATTGCGGCCTGCGGGGAGTTTGTCAAGCAGACGTGTTGTGTTGTGTGAAATACCATTTTTCGAAAGAAATTTTACAAGAGGAATAAGAAATCGATGATATTTTTTTAAACATAATTTTTGTTATCAGAAATTATTATAGGTAATATAAACACTACATCGAACTCTCCCATGAATATGAATATTATTTTTATACGTAAATGTATACAAATAATTTCTAATTTCGGTTAAAAATTAACAGCATAATAATTAATAGTTGCTATTATTTGTAATATACCTATTATAATATTGTTCGTATTGTTTGTTCATTCATATTAATACAAAGATGCCGATGCCGATTTTCCGAGTCACACAATTAAGTCACTACACGAAAAGGGTGTAACAACGACTCACTATGCTTTATTAGCAACGGATCACGTACAATTGGTAACGTATCACGCGCGTTATTATTTAGATGGATTACGATAAAATATTATAATATAAAATCCATAAAAAAAACACCCGTGAACAACAAAACTCATTATCTCATCAGAACTTATTAGAGTCGAATTTTCCTTTATCTATTTTGTATTATAGACATATTCTCTGTGAAAAAATAAACAACCGAATACAATGTAATAAGTATACTAAAATTGAAACGTTGAAGGCAGTCAAAGATTATATACAGATCAATAGGGAACGTATAAACAATATAAGATACTTCGATATAATGCAGTTATATTTTCAAATAATATGACGAGTATTTAAAGAATTTTGAACAAAATAGTAAATACTAGTCAGACTTTCGAATTTTTCCTTAATAATATAAACAAAACAAAGAATATGATTATTTCGAAAAAAAACTGTAAAACAATTATTTATTAGGGATTAGTATATATAAAACGTTCAAGGATACAGCTATATTTAAAGGTACCTACATTGTTTAATGATAATTAGAAGCACTCAATAGAAATTAAATGCAGGATTAAGAGGGCCAGGGTTTCGGTTCAAAAAGATACGGACATACTTGGCACGATAGGTGGGCCATTGAAGTAGATAAGAATTTAGGAAGGTAGCATATAGAGGGGAATTTAAAGCATATCTGTACGCAAGGATTGATCACTGCTAACGAAAAACGATTCTGAGCGGAATTTGGTTAGACATCATGTTTTAAAAAGCCATAATATTTACAATTTTCGACAAAATTTGATGTTAACATTATTAGGAAAAATAATGCTAAAAATACTACATTAAACTCAACTTTTTCTTGTTGACTACTAAGTACAACTATTTTATCCATAGAGTAAAAAACTCGCAAAAAAAAAAAAATGTCTATAAATAGCTCAGTAATTAAGTTAAATGTTTTTAAAATTTTACCATGTCTAGGAAAGGCAAATATAAGTTTTATGTCAAAATTTCAAATGTCTATGAATATTTTTAAAAGAATTACATTAAATTTTCATTCTTCATTATAAAATAATAAATATTATTACTATGTTTTTCAATATCCAACACAGATATTTTGCTGGATTCTCAAAAAAGAAAAAGAAAATACTAAAATGGGGAAATACGATTTTTAAAATGATAGGGAATAGAATGGAAAGTTGACACTCCCAAACAGCACATCCTAGATAGTATAACGGCATGCATTTACAACATTCCATCCCCTTGCTTCCATTTTTATAAACATTCGTAATAACAATTAACATAATAATATTAAACAAGTTACATATTTTCTTTAAATGTCAACGGGAGGGGGAAGAAGAAGTTATAAACCCCCGCTCTTCACGCGACTTTTTTTCAAAAATAATTAAATAAAACAAATGCGTAAATTTTTTAATTTTTAATTTCGTTTAATTTTAGCTTTTGGTCGATATGCGTCGAGCAGTGGTCGATGGACGGCACACGTGTTACGTAATGTTTTCGACATCTGAGATCATGGAGGGTATACTGTCGGAAGTAATATCAACACATTATTAAATAAAACTTCGTGACGCGATTTCAATAGTCTATTTGTATTATTCATATTTCCCACAGATCCGGAGGAACAACCTGATGTCCCGGAATGTTCTGTACGTGTTTTTATGGTTACGGTCCTCGGTCAGCCGGACGTTCAGATCTGGTATATCAGAGGCATTACGCGTGTGCGTCATCACCAGTCCCAGGCCGGGATTGTGAGTGTGTCCTCTCATCAATAACAATAATAATAATATTATTTTTATTATTATTACTACTACTACTACTACTACTACTACTCTGCGGGTCCTTCCACCCTAAGCTCCGAGGATTCAGTCCCCCTCACGCGCTTGTCTCCAGCTGCAACCGCTATATTATACATTCCCGCAGACGGGAGTCCGCGTCGAGGAGAAAGATATCAACAACGTAACTTTTTCCCAAGACACACATTATCTAACGGGCGGCGCGGAGTAATATTGCAATAAAATTGAAAAATAAATTCGGGGATTTCGCATCCCCTGCCCCCAGGACAGACCCACGCAGTGTACCGTAAACATAATATCATTCATATATAATACGTATACAGTAATATAGTATTAATTCAATTGAACCGCATTAGTACAAGATCGACGTCCTTTTTTTTCTCTCAACACGAGCTATTATAACACTATCCCTGTCAAACTGTGCAGTCCCAACATTCAGCGGTTTCAATTCAATATAATATACAAGTGCTGATACTGCTGATAGATGTGTGAATTGTTATAAGTAACAGGAAGGTAGGCTACATAAAGTTATTTAATTTATATCTGTACGGAACAATAACCCATACAACTAAGGAAAAACGATTCTTAGTGAAGTTCGAATATACATCTATTTAAATTTCATACTTTGTATGTTTTTCGACAAAATTTGAACTTTTAATGCGTATGAGAAAAACCAATTATGAACCTCGAGTAAAATTGTCAAACATTTCTACTTGACAAAACCAAATAAAAACTTAAAAAAACTAAAAAATGTCAAATGCCCTTAAATAACTTTAAAATGTCCAGAATGTTTTGGAACATCTATAAAATGTCATTATTAGTGTTGTGTGAAAATATCAGGTCTCTGTGACTATTATTAACAGAATTACAACAAAAAACCAAACCAAATAAAAATAATGAATCGTTATTGCCATACATTTTCCTGTTTTTCCTACTTTTTTCTATTTTTTCCCAATTAGAATGAAAATTACTTCGACTTTAATTATGAAAACGACCTTATAATATATTAACTGTACAATATTTTCTTTCATCAAATATTCTAGTCCTCAAATTCGGAGCTAGATACCTTTTAGAAAACAAAAACTAAAAAAATGTAAAATAATGAAATGTTTATGTCGTAAATATTTGTTAGCTTTTCCTATACTTTTTTTTTCCGATCATTATGATAACCACATATAAAATCAAAACAATTCCTCCTCAATGCACCAATTAAATTTGAAATTCGCCATAGAAAGACTCTTCTCATATCTTGATCGAAGCAAGATTTCTGATAGAAAAGTTGTTTTAATAGCACTTTTTATCAAATAATAGGGTATTTAAGTAGGTATGCGTACACATTTTTATCATATATTTATATAGTACATTAACGTTTTTGATCTAAGCGCATTACTCATTTACAAATCAGTAAAATTTCAACACTTATTCATTTATTCAACAAAATATTTTTCACATGAAATCACCACTAAACAACTCTCAACCATTAGACAATTATAGCCAATGGCTAATAAATAATAAGTAATACATAATTGACAGATTATATTTTTATAATAAAAATGTCATCTACTATACTTAATAATAATAATATGACACTAATACTAAATACTATATTTTTAAAACAGTTCTGTTAATTCAAATTTTTCTAATTATATAATTCATACATTTTGTCTCTATTGTGGTAATGACGGTAACGTTGATATTATAAATTATTAATATAGCTTTTCGGGTTTTGCATATTATTATTAAGTACAGTAGATGACATTTTGTTTTTACTTTTAAATTGCATAACATGTCAATTCACTCTAATATTAAAACAACATAAAACTGTCCCGTGTGAACGAATATTTGGTATGTCGTGCACTTGTAAGACTGATATAATTTTATATATTTAAAACATTTTATTGAAATAAATACATATATAAATACAATATTATTTTCAAAGCCTCCTCCCCAGAAAAATGTTGGAAATCCGCTACTAAAAGTCACTACACATACATAATATGATTGTATTGTTGTGTAACGTGTACTCGTGTTATTACCGTTGCTTGCAGTTATCAGATTTATTACAGCCAGGCCACCGCCAATGCCAAACACGGATCAGAACTGAAAATGGTCAATTGGTGGTCAGCCGTAGACGGGTTAGTCAGGTTCCCGTTGTTACCTTCACCCAAACGGGTGTACTCGAATTTCGAAGGCAGACGTTTCATTGTTCCTGTTTTACATGTGCGCATTAAAAAATAATATACCTCTAATAATAACCGTAATGTATATTATAACGAATCGGTTCAAAATATCTTTTCAGACATAAATTCACGAAAACAATACACAAACGCAACATACATACGCACACGCACCGCGGCATTACCCGCAGTCTACACGTAACAATGTTAATGCATTTAAACTTGATAAAAAAAATAATACAAATACGTAGGTAGATTTAATAATAATTGTATTATTGTACTGCAGCAGTATATTATATATACCTACATCCTACAGAAAATAGGTACAAAAATATATTATAATTTTGGCAATACCTACTAAATGAAAAACTTGATTTTTTTTTTATTACTACTACTACTATAATATTATCTCATTTCTACACTAATGCCGAGCTGCACAAATTACTTTCATTTTTCATATCAATTTACCATTCTTATCGGACAATTTGAAGGATCTATTTTGGTTTGATAAAAATAATATCAAAAGCAATTCCATAACTTTACTGAACTGATAATACATATTTTTCAGTTGTTCATAATTTTTTTTCTTTTTGTACCCACTATGTTATGTATGAGGTTTCTTTGCTTTTCCTATTTTTATGGATGTCCTCGTTTATTCGGACTATTTTCATAAATAAAAAAGTGTTATGTTTTTATTTATACTAACAATTTTAACAAAACGAAATAAAACACAAAGGTATTATCACTCTATAGATTGTACTAATTTATTACCATTATCTTGTATATAGTGACCATGGTATTATAATAGAGTTGATAAATGATGAATTGTTAAAGTTCTGAATAAAAATGTATTCATTATTGTTTATTCTATTTCATATAGCTCATAAATTAGAAGTAAGAATTTAACTATAAATACCTCCAGTATATAAGTATCTATGCCAAAGAGAAAATGCATTTTCAGTGACAATTTAAAAACATGTTAAATAAATTAAATATTATACTGTTATTTCTATTCAATAGACAAAAAAAAACGTAAATTTGTTTGAATAAAAAATATTAAGGTTGTTATGATGGAATAATTTAATTTTAAACATTATACTCAAATTTAAAGATTTTTTTTTTTAATTTTCAAAGAATGAAAAAATAATAAACTATTAAAACAAATATCTATCTCTGACACATATAATCATAAATTATGATCGAAGTAATAAATTACTGAAACTATGAAATTATTTATTTATATTAACATAGTTAAAAAATTATATATTTATAACTATAATAATTTTTAAATTTTTTTTAAATTTATAATACCATACAGTATTGAAAAAGTTATAATTAATTTATGGTACGTTTAGTTTATTTTTTTTACTACTGGTTAACTAGAAAATAGATTTAGTTTAAAAATATGGTTTATATCTCTATATTTAAATATCTGTATACTATGAATTAATAGTTTAATCAACTAGTTATTAATTTTTTTTAGAAATTATTATCCTATTTTTGAAGTAAACACATCTGGTCACCTTTGCTGTAATTGCTTCATAGAATATTTCCAACTAGCTTTTTAATACGAAAATACTCACTTGAATTAGCATAATTCAAACGTGCATGCTAAAACAATTTTTATTTACAATCATGATAAGGGTTGAGTTATTATTGTAATTTGTATACTATTTACCTATAGAACAATAACCACAGTTATTTTGTATACAAAGAGTAGGAAATTGAACTTAAATTGTATCTACTTTAAATACAACATTTTTTAATAAACTTCAAATTTAAAATCTTACAAAAAAAAAATCATAAGGAAATGTATAAATTTAAAATGGTAGCTTCAAATCCTTTATCCATAATATTTAGTTTTAAAGTTGTATCTATAATAATTTTTTTCTTGTATTATAGAAACCACCATGGATGTTCGTTGAATATTTAAATGACAGTTTCCGAGTAGACGGCGGACGAGACGATAAACTTATAAATTTGTTGGCCAACAAGCTTAATTTCCGGTAAGTATTATATAACCTATGTGTTTACCTAACTTGTTTTTCACAAAAATTGTTTATAATAGTTCATAATAGTTTAAATCGATTTTAATGTCCCTTTTTACTTCTAAAATTTTAATTTTTAACCACGTAAAACGTTTATGCAGAAATATACACCAAATTCCACGATTTGTGCGTAAAAACTTACAAAATTATTCCAAAAATAAATTTACACAATATTGGGTCGGTAGCCCCCCATTTTTGAACTTTCGTCTTTTCAAAATGTCAATAATTTTATAGTGTAATCTATGTAGAAATGTGCACAGACTACACTCAATAAAATATCTCCCTTTTAGAAAAAATTGGCTTGAGTCATAGATAATAACCTTTATTGATAATATGTATTTATGGACGTGATTATCTTTATATCATACATTAACTCATAAATATTTAGACGCGTAATTTAACTGTCATTTTTTTATCACTATGAGCTGCAATGGTAGTCAAATGATTTTGTCATAGGGAAAAATCTAATTTTTTAACAACTATTAATATTTAAATAGTTTTTTTTCTTATATAAATAAATAGATAATAATATTACAGTATATATTATTAAAAACAATGAAGGAAAACGAGATTACGGGGATATTATTCGTCCCTCGTTCCTCTCGTTTGGCCACTCCTGCCGAGGTGTGCGCTCCTTAGTTTCACATAATGCGAATCAAACGCATGGGGACGCTCATTTTAAAAACGAATGGGTTTCGACCACATCATTGTGCGTCTTGTGTGCACGAAACGTTTAAAACGTTCCATGGCACAAAGTCGACACTGTGAAACTAGACAAACAGACGCGTTTAAACGCATAATGAATACCTATTGGATGACATTTAAATTTGTTTAAAATTTCAAAATTCAATTTATATGGTTTCTGTGATCGCCGAATTTGCTTCTTGGATAAATTCGAAAATATTAACACTAAAACGACTATATTTCGTATACAAACTATCAAAACACGATTGGACCAAGTAGAATTTCAAAATTCCAATTTCGCTTCAATATTTATTTGCCCTTCCTAACCTCCTAATTTGTATCTTGAATAACTACAAAACCAATTGTACACAAATCATCGCTATGAGTACAAAGTACAAATTCCAACTTCAGGAGCCATGTAAATTCAACCATTCAAATGTATCTAAATATTTTCCAATTTTATGAAAAAATTTAAAATTGAATGTATCTAATATTTAATGATAAGACTTTTCCGTTATTAAACTACCATCCGATTCTCGTTTAAGGGGAAGGAACAAGGTTAGCCGTTTTTACGGGCAAATATGACGCTTTAGACCAAAAAGTCAAAATTGTAGGATTTGTGTTTGACGGATTTTAATTTTGAAAATATATTATAATTCTCTAAGTTCTTTTTAGGATGCGTTGGAATTATTTTTTGAACTTTAATTCCTTTCGTCATAAGTAAAATGCTAAATACTATACGTACCAACATTTTAAAAAAATATTTTAAATTTCTATAACCAAAATATAATAGTAAATAAGAAAAAACCTAAAAAATCATAATCTGTTTTTAAAATTTAAATCCACCAAACACAATTACTACAGAAGTCTGGCTTTTAGGTCTAAATAAACTAAATTATACACAGTTACCACTATGGTAATATGCATTCCAATATTAATATTGTATATTATAATACATTATGTATACAGGAATAATAGTTATAATAATATAATATAGTAGTAATAATATAATGTATTAATAAACACAGATTCACATATATTGACCCACCTGATCGTACACAAGGTTCGGGACTTGATCGCGGTTCGTCAATGCAAGGAGTGTTGGGTTTAATTAGACGAAGGGTATGCATAATGCATTATTAATAATATTGTGTATTTAATATTTATATAAAACCAATTAAAAAGTAAAGAAGGTAAAACGCCAAAACAATTGTATCCACATAAATCCAAATAAAAACTAAAAATCCCCAAAACATATCAAATGCGTATAAAAAGCTCAGAAATGACTAGAATGTGTTGAAATTTTACCACGTCTAAAGAAGGCTAGAGAATATATGCATATTTCAGGTCTCTGTGATTGTTTTCAATCGAATTATAACAACAATGAAACTAAGTCGAAAATAATAAAATTGTTATTTACGTAAACTTTCCCATTTTTCTTACTGTTTTTTTTAGTATTCTCAAGTGTTCAAAAACTATAAGAAAAATCAAAAAATTACCTGCTCAATTCATCAATAAGTTTCAAAATTCCATAAAAAAAAAAGCCCTCTAGTCGTTTTTTGATTAGAACAAGATTTCTGGTTGGAAATAAGTATTGTTCACATACACACAATAAATAACAATTGCTTGTACTACTGCTGGGTTTTTCATACGACTGTAGGTGAGAAATAGGATTGTAGGATACATAAAATTATTTAATTTATTTTTGTATGCAGCGATAAACCATCTAGCAAAAAACGAATCTTAGTGAAGTTCTGGTTTGATATACCTAGATTTTTACGATAGTCGTCAACATTTGAACTTTAAACACGTATAAAAACGTTATACATTTAAATGCTCAACTTTTACCACTAATTGCAACTTATAATGAAACTCGAGTAAAGTTTTCAAACATTTCTGCTTAGGAAAAAAAATATTATTCACATAAAACCAAATAAAAACTAAAGAAAACTCGAAATGTCAACTAACTATATAAATGACTAAAAATTTCTAGAATGTTTCGAAACATTTAAAAAAGATCATTATTAGTATTCTGTGACAATTTCAGATCTCTATGTTTATTTTATATCGAATTAAAATAAACAAAATCGAAATGAATCCCTAATTGCCGTAAATTATCTGGCGCCGTGCACTTTCTGCCCGTGTTTTTTCCGCTCAACACCTTTCTCGTGCTATTTCCGCCCGTTTTCGTAATCTTTAACTGCTACAATTATATAAGATTATTTGCTCACAATTTAAAATTATAATTTTATAAATTTTATAACATTTTCAAATTATCATATCTTTGATTCAGATTTCTGAACAAATGATAAATGCCTTTACCTATCATGATAGGTATAGTTACAAATTATATTTCAATTATAAAATTTGCATATTGATTTCCGTTATAACTAATACAATACATCGAGTTCATCAATGGAAGGCTTGAGCTTGGAGTACGTACCAACAAAAGAAAGAAAACTTATATATATATATATTTAGATCAACGTATTAAACAAATAAATGAAAATTGCTTATGACAAAAATTCAAAAAAAGATGTTTATTAAATTTATCGTTTGTTCAAAAATTAAATAAGATATAATTATGTCTATGTACCTACTCGTAATAAAATATTTTCAATTTTGAGTGGATATTCCACCTTACATAATATCAGCAGGTAAAGATTATGACCACGACGGAAATAGCGCGAAAAAAGTGATAAGTGTTTCTACTTATCCTTCGCAAGGGCGGAAAGTGCACACCGCCATTATCTCGTATTTTCCCAGATTTTATGCAAATTACCTAAAAAATCAAAAACTGATTTCCAAATAAGTTTGTTCGTTTTTCTTTTAAGTTTTTTCCAGATTTGTTTCAATTATTATAAATAATATGTACTACTTGGAAAACCTTACTTTCCTAATTACCAACTAGACAAAGTTTTCTTTCGAGTAAGATGCTACTCTTGAAATTCGGAGTATGAATTCGGGTAGATGACAAAAATCAAAATTATTTAAAATGTTGTAATCGTTACGCTATACATATTTTAATTTTTTTTTTTTTTTTTACGTTGTTTTAGGATTTTCCCTCTTATCATGAAAATTGCTTGAAAATTAAAATCTCCATATAGCACCAACTAAATCCCAAATTTATCAAAAAAAGTTTCTTGTCGTGTTTTGATTAGAGCAAAATTTCTTGTAGAAAAGTTGTCAGCAAGCAGTAAAAAAGCACTCGTCATCTCATAAACCAACATAATCTAACCTAACCTAATCAATAAATTATAAATACCTCTCTACGCCCAAAATCTAAACATGAACATGGATTGTATGCAACTGTGTTTATGAGTTTTGATAACGCAGACCGAGATTTGTTATTTGTATATATCTCACACGAGTTTAATTAAGTAAAAAAAAGTTCACGTACTATATATTCTATATTAATCATATAAATTCATAAATAAGATAGGCACGTAAGAACGATGGCTGAATTGAGGTCCTGTATACCTAGGAAAAAAACTCTGGATATATTTTGTTTGATGTGATTATTAAACTCATATGCAAATTAAAGATAGTTTATAGAAGTCGGAAAAAGATCTTTAATGTATGTAAAATGTATTTTGTTAAACTATACAGCAATAGGTTCGCAATAATTTAGATTCGAAGCGTATCAAGGAATGTATTGGTTTACAATGTTTATTTTTTTATTTTGTGAACAACTTTTCTACCAGAATGTATTAAGTGTAGCACTTTTTCTGAAAGTAAATTTTATCTAGTTAGTACTTTCGAGGTCATTTTTTGATTTCCCAAGCGGTTTTCTAAATCATTGGAAAAAATCGGGAAATCCGGAAAAATGTATGTACACATGCCAATATTTCACATTTTCTTTTTTTTTTAGTTTTTATGTGAATGCAATTATTTTGGCCAAGCAGGTCAGGTTATTGAGGATATTCATTGTATCTATAAGTTTGACGTCATCCCTAAATTATGTTGATTAATTTATGTTGATAAGGAAGCAGATTGGTTTGTTGGAGATTTATCTATAACTTACGAGCGCAACTTAGTGGTCGATTTTTCTTTCCTTACACTAGTCGACAACGAAGCGTTCCTAACGCACGCACCTGGACGTTTGAACGAAGCATTTTCGCTCATCAGACCGTTTCATTGGTCGGTAAGTTTAAGGAAGACTTAAAACTAGCTCCCACAACGAAACAAGCATAATTGTATATATTCTCCGACGACAACGGCAGGAATTTATAGAAATATATTAAAATTCAATGTATTATTTAAATTATTATACATGTATTACAAGTATATCATTTTTATACATTTTGTTTTATAATATTAGGGGAGCTGAGGAAATATAATACAACACACTATAATATACAATACGAGTTCATTCTTATTCCCTAAGCTAAATTAAATTATATATTATCGGTTAAAACAGCAATTTTGAAAAAATAATTTGATACAATTTATTTAAAAACGATTCCGAGTATAATTTCGATTGAAATCATTCATTATATTCATTCCATTGAATATTTTTATAACAACACTTTTTAAATGCGTTTCAATATGAAAAAATGCCAAAACTACGTGATTTACTATCCTAACACCTCGTGTTATGAATTTTTTTTAAATTTACGCCCTGGACACATAAAATGAAATTTCAGAAAAAAAAAAATATATTTTACGTCTTATATTACCTACGATCCTGCAAACCTTCACAGCACACTCCATCATCTCCCACAGATGATCTTTGTCTTTAAATGAATATTATTATATTTACTCGAGTATTTCAGGTTTGGCCATTGTTATTGATGACGGTAATTTTTGCCGGGCCAATACTTTACGCGTTAATCGACTCAACAGATGGCCACCCCAAAGGAAAATCTATGTTATATTGGAAATGCGTTTGGTGGTCTGTCACGGTATTTTTACAACAGGGTAATATTAAACATACTTTAGCTCCTTTCATTATTTTATATTTGTTAAGAATTTATGTTACATTCAGTAACAACACGCCAATTTGTATCTTTATAATGATAAAGTATTATATTTAATTTTCAAAAGTAATTTATGCACGACAACAGCTAGGTATAAAATAACATATTATGAAAATTTAAAATTAAGAAAGTATAATAATATATTATACGATCAGTAAAAATAACAAGAATTGTAGACTATGTTTCCGTTTAACAAAATATAATTTTAAATATTTATAGTTTTACTCCGATTTAAATAAAACTTTACTTAATAGTTAAAACACTTACCATCGTCTATCCGGTATCTACCACGTATTATATTATATGTACCTATAGATATTAGATATTATAACGTTCAAATAGTTGTTCCTTTTTGTATGATAAATAGCATATTTTTATTTTTGTATAATAAACAATGTAAACATTGAAAAATATAATTATTAAACGCGATAAGTACCTATATATATATTGGATCGGGCTTAATATCGAATTTGTCTAGAGTTTCAAACAATAATACAATATTGTTATTATTTTTGTCTACGTGATTTGATGTATAAATCGTAAATTTCTATTTCAAAATAACACATAAGAAATCAATCAAACAGCAGATAACTGTCAAATATCGGCCGATATTGGCCGCGTTTTGATTCACCTATATTTTATCAGTTTTCTTCTACATACTGACAACTTCACAAGCTATACAAGACTGTTAAATTATTATAATATTATATAGTGACAAAAAATGGAAAGTGCCGCAAAATTGGAATAAAAAGTGGTATCCAAACAATAGAAAAACTGTGCACTGATACAACGCTATATAATATTATACTTTAAATATTCATAATAAGTTTTCAATACGTGTAGCGAACATTACTCATTATTAAAACATGTCTATGCATTTTTGTATACATATTTGTAAGCTCCAAACATCAGAACAGGTGTACGTACTTGTTCAAAAACCATATTATTAAAGAAAATTAAAATATAATACATATTTTATACAAATTTTGAACTTTGAACATAATAACTGTACATGTATGCCCTATTTCCTGAATAGCGTATACGACTACAATACGTATACATATTCTGTATAGATGGATCTAATATATGATGTCGACGAATATCTAAAACGGTATAGGCTAATGGAATCTACACATTAAATTAATAATATATTTTGGAAAACCTTTAGCGTAGTGGCCTACTTAAACAAATTCAAATAAAACTCGTATTATCAATGGTATGGAGGAGGATACTATAATACTGTAATACTATAATATCATAATATCATAATATCATAATATAAATTTATTCGTCTGGGTTTAGAAGATTTAGAAACGGCCCCTCCCTCTTCTCTTTCCTCATATAATACACGAGTACACGAAAATAAATCCAAATATCATTAATATTTAAGATTGGTATATAGTATAAACAATTTGAGTTTTACACAAGACTGAATTTGGTACAAAAAATAATGAAAAATAAGAACTATTTGTAACGTATAGAATTTTAATTATCGTCGTACCTACTTATGATGATAAGCATTCATCTATACTTTTTGTACGCCATCAACTATTTTAAAGATACTACCTATTGATTAATAATCTTATAAAAAAAAAACATGTTTATATAGCTGCAATTATTCCATCAAACAATTGTAAAATCCGATTTGTGGCCGGATTATTAATGTTATCCGGTACTTATGTGATTGGTGATATGTATTCTGCTAGTCTGACGTCGATATTAGCGAGACCGCCAAAAGGTATAATACATTTTTATATAATACAGATAGTACGAGTACCTTTTGAATATCTTTTGTTTTGGGGAAAACGACTTGGTCAATTTTGAGCATTTTTTATTTTTTTTAATTTCGTCTTATGTAATTTGTTTCCCTTTATTTTTTGATCTAAATGGCACAAGTGTATGTATGTTCAAAATTAGTTTAGTATGTAGTGTTTTAGTATATATGTGTAACTGTGTAAATGTGTATGCATTTTCTAAATTTAATTTGCTGGTATTGAAAACTATACAAAATTGACTCAAACCCTTTTTCCCTGCATATGACCAATAATATATATATATCATATAAATATTATTCACAATTGTAAATTCGGTATAGGGACAGTAAGTATATATGTATATATATTTCAACCAATGTTATAAAATGTTTCACGGGTAAAATATACTAGTATTATAATTTATTTAACTGTGTACAAAACTATTTTCTTTTTTTGTGTATATTATTTCAAATTAAAATTTGAATTACCCAACAGAACCTCCTATCAACACGTTGTTCGAATTATCTAAAGCAATGCGTGACTCTGGCCTACAGTTATTGGTTGAGGCTCAAAGCGCTTCGCAAACTATGTTGGAAGTAAGAGTTCAGTACACATTATTGGTATCATTGTTAACACGAGCGGTTATGAATTTTGTTATGTATTTTCTATAATACTATAATTTCCATTATCTATATAGAATGGCACCGGTGTTTACGAAGATTTATCAATGCTTGTGACCCGCCAACGAGAATATCTAATAGAATCTACCGAGAAAGGAATGCAATTGGTCAGGGACAACAAGAATTACGCGATCATCGGTGGCCGGGAGACGTTCTACTATGACATCAAACGATTCGGTATATATGTTTAATAAATTCGCTTATAAAATTTTAAGTTACAACGATGACAAAAACGAATGGTTATTTTCCATTGGGCACCGCTTAATAATAATAATAATAATAATAATAATTATAATTGTTATGTATATGAATAACATTATACATTATACATGCACAATATAGATACATTACACGTATATACTTATTTTAGTTGGCAGGAAATAGAAATTTTTCAAGAACATGTATAAAAGAAGAATACTTTCCCTCAAAAATAGTGGTTTAAGTGAAAAAAACTTAAGGGAGACTATATTTACCAAAAATTGAGTACCGTTCCCAATGAGTAACTAAACATAATCAAATTTTCAGGAAATCCATCTTGGAGACAATACTTCCAAAATGTTTTTCTTTCACGCATATTAATTGTTCATAAAAAAATGTATACTAATAGAATTTCAAAACAAACTGTACCCCGTCCTGTCAAATATTATTCTACGCATATATCTGTTCAGTAAAAATGAAACAGAATCTCATTTTGTTTAATCTAATAGCTATTATTAATTTTAATAAAACTAATTCATGTTTTTAAAAATTGCATTAAAAATGTTTCAGTAATAGTAAATAAAACGTCCCCTGACTTCAAAGATTTTAACTTACGGAAGCTGATAATTTTACCTTAAATAAAAAAGGGGACTTTAATGCCTAAAGTAAATGTTGTTATACCTATGTGAATCTACAGATTCCGTATGATTATATTTGTATTAAAATGTTCAATGCTTTAACGTTTCATTGTATAATATAAATTTGGTAGCAAAATGTTATAAATTATAACGTTCCCAGCACTTTTCCAATCCCGGGAACAGAACAACACTATATATATATATATATATATATATAGTACACTATACTATACTATATTATATGAACCAACTCTTTCTACATAGTAGTTACCCTCGATTGTTTACTATTCAATTTAAACTGAGAACCGCTATATGTGTATTCACTGTACCTATATTTATATAATATTTAAAACTACAATTTACTTTCGAGTGAAATAAAACCTACGGGTGAAGTTGTCAAGTTGCTGATATGTATATAAACTGAGTACAAACTTACATCGATTATTGTTATAGCTGGAATTATATAGAAATGAAGGAGGAGTAGAATGATTCAACGCATTAATATAATGATATTATAATAAATATGCGTATACCTATAATGCACATTTTGCACACACTATAAAATGATTATTATAGCTACATATATTGTTCATAAAAAAAAAAAAAAAGGAATAAACTTCTAATGTATGATAAAATATCAGTATATTACAGAGAGTGATGAGTAGATATTATATTTTAATTTAGCACTCTCTATATAATATATTATAATCTACTCTATCTATATAAAACAATTTAACAATTCTCATTCAACAGAACTCATATTAAATGCAATAACAATTTTTCATCGCATGCGAATAATATGGTAATATCTATTATTCGTGTTATTTATATATTCGCATGTTAAATATGGCCACAGGTGCGCAACATTTTCATCTGAGCGAAAAATTGAACACGAGATATTCGGCCATTGCGTTTCAACAAGCAAGTCCGTACAGAGAAAATTTCGACGACGCGTAAATATTATACAATGCTATTACAACAATACTACTCTACTAGCTAATAACTACCCGATATTATCTGGGCTCAATCCTTTCAAAGACAAAAATCAATAAAATAAATTCAATTTAACGCGTGTCCCCGTCTCTATCCTCATCCGTATTAGTGATTAACTGTAATCAGGGATGTGTGTTTAGTGAAGGGTCTATGGTGGGGCTAGTAAACGGCTTTCGTAAATTATTAAATATTGAATTATGTTTGAACATTGGTGTAAGAAAGGTGTAAGGGTTTAACCCCCATGGGTTAAATTTAGTTCAATAACTGCAAGAGACATTAATTTTTTAAAAGTCTTAGATAGATAGATAGTCCCTTTTTTTTTTATTTGCTCAACAATTGGAGCAATGAATATAATAACTAATAGGTACTTATGTATTATATTTAATAAATTATAGTCATATAAGTATAGACTATAATAGAGTACAATAATTATTAGGTTTATAATAAGTATATTATAAACAGTATAATATAATGATATTATTATAGTCCATGTGTATTTGTTTACAACCCGAAATACGATACCTGGGTATAAACATTTATTTTTGGACGTCAGTACTCGCCCTATGTAATTTTTCCTATTCAAATCATCCACATCGTCACGCACACCCATCAAACCGAAAATTATATCTGCCACGGGACATACGACTGACCGGTATACAATAATAATAATGATTTTGAAATATTGTGTGTCCGTGTTACCAGTGCCACAACAATTAAGTATGCAAGGTATGCATTTCATATAGACCACCTAGGGTGCCTCAAAAATCAAAAACTTAAATTCAAAATTATCCGAATTTGGGATAGCTTTTTGTAATATCTTATTTTCATTCAAGTAAGAAATACAAATTTAAATTCGGTTCTAAAAAAATAAATCCTTGCATACGAGATTCGAAATTCTTAGTTGCGGCAATACATGTGATTGTGTAGGTACCTAATAAAATCTTCACGTCTCTTCATGTATTCAATCCCAAGAATGGTTTGCAGCAATTATCCGTCATTCTTCCCTGTTAGCCTGTTAGCACAAAAATCATCCTTGGTCTATTATTATTTTCAAATATATTCCAAACGCAATCTTTCCCTGTTATTTTAACCTTATACATATCCTTTTCAATACAATGTTTATAAGTATATTATTACGATACACGCATGTACGCCGTGATGCGCGCAGTTTGATGCAGCTATTCGAGGGCGGCATTCTATCAAAAATCACTGAAGAAGAATACCAGAAGCTCAATGATAAACTGATGGGGTCGGAAAATTACGACGCCGAGTACGTGGCCATCGAACCCGTACTGGAGGGAGCACAGGAGTCCCGGCAAGACGACGACGACAGACGGTTGACCACGGCCATGTCCATGAAGACGTTGCAGGGGGCGTTCTACGTGCTGGCGATCGGATCCATTTTGGCGGGTGCGCGGTTAATTACAATAATAGTCGTGTATTGGCGGTGCGATTTTGAGCAACCTGGTTACTAGTTTAACGTATAATTGGTTTTGTCTGAATGCATTTTCGTTCGCCGGGTAAATCGAATCGGCGAACAATTAAAAACTACGTTTACTGTCTTCGTTTACCGGTTTTCCATTTGGTAAGATCAGTATCTTACCAAACGAACAGTTTCAGTAGTAAAAATCAAAATGTTTTGGCGGTACAGATATTACAACCAAGTATAAGTATAACAAACAACAGGAAACTATTTAACTGAAAACCGCATCACTATAACACGCTTAATAATAATTACATTATATAGGTACCCATATATAATCAGGGTTCTTATAGTTACAACAATGCATTTGCACATCGATCTAGCCTATATAGAAATTAATAAATGACGAGGATTTTGAATAACAATTTGAAAATTTTAAATTTTTGAACATTTCCGAATTTTAACAATATTTTTTTTTACGTTATTTTCCTATTTTTACCACACATTTTGGTACACAAAATTGTAATCAACTTTAATAGAACATAAAATTGTAGTAGACGCCTATAGAAAGAAAAACACAGATAAAGGACGACATTTATGTTTCACATGATATTATCATGGAAATTCGTGTTGAGGTGATAGAATACACTATTATATAGTATTATTAATATATAATTTAAACACTGGTAAGAAAAAAGTCCAAATCTAATAAAACTTCGTAATGAAATCAATACATTCCACACATTACGTTCAGAATCTAATACAAATTTATTTTTTTGTTCATAAATAGGTTCAAAATCAAAAAGACGTCCTAAGATAATGGGGATGGGTACAGTCATTGTTATAGGTAATTTAATGTACACCTATAAGCAACGATAAGCCATTGCTTACGAAAAAACGATTCTGAGCGGAGTCCAGTTGATAGTGATGCTATGTCAACAATATATGTATCATATTATAGGAAAACGATTAAATAGGCTTTATATGTTTTCTTTAATAATATTTATTAATGTTGTACTGATTTCTCCGGTTTTCCTACATTTTTCCCAGTTTTTCACATTTGCTGAGAAAACTCCAAAGAAAATCAATAAATGACCTCTTTAAAATACTTTCCCAGTGAAATTTCAGAAAAATTGATATTATTTTATGTTGGACCAAAACTACTGGCAGAAAAAAAACAGCGCATTATTATACAAATATATTTCGTACATTTTTCCGTTTTTTTCGGTTTTTCGAATTTGATGAGAAAACTCTTGAGAAAATCAAATGACCTACTTTAAGTACCACCCTACACCGATTTATTTTCAAAAAAGGTGTTACACGAAAAAATCGGAGCAAGTTCTTTAGTAGAAAAATTATCCATAGAAAAAAAAAATATATAAACATCTTTGTTAAACCATAAGCTTTTTCGCTCCACTCAGAATCTAAATTTATACGACTCGATTTATTTACAAATTTAAAAAAAAAAGAATCGATTAATAAATTTTTTGTTCATATTTAACTTTTATTTTGTTTTTCTAGACATGGTAAGATTTTCAAACCATTTGAACCATTTCTATAGGCATTTTAATTTTGCGAGTTTTGTACATAATTTGTATTAAGTAGGTACCTAATCTGGATAAAATTGTTAGACCGAACAGGAATGCTTAAAAAATTTGATAGGAAGTTCAATATGTCTTACTAAAAAAAAATTAGTGTAATTTAAAATTTTTTTTATAATAATTTTAATATCACATTTTGACGAAAATCGTAAATATTTTTTTTTCAAAACATGTATAACCGAACTTCGCTCTGAATCATTTTCCGTTAGCAATGGTTTATCGTTACTTACAGCTATTAATTAAATAACTTTATGTATCCCACGTTCCCAACTTTCCACCTACAACAGAAGCACACCCGTCCCCAGTATCAACTTATTTTTTTTATGGATTGAATATTTCTAAATTGGAATATATTCTTGTACGAACTCACGAACCCTGATTATAAAAACCATTAATTATTTATTTGATAATAACGGCCTGAATCATTATTGTACATAGGTTTGTTGTTGTTCATCGAAGTCAGATCGTACGGCAAGTTGAGAAACGACAAACGAATGAAACGCGAACGGCTATTGGCTAATAATAAGACCCGTTTCATACAACTCGAACTTCCGCCGTCCAAAGCATCTAATAACAAGTTTCAAAATAGATTTTACAATATTTGAAAAAAATAATTAAAACACCGATTATTACTATTGTATAATTTTACTAGAAAAGCCGGTAATGCTTTACTATTGCTTGATAATAATGTAAATAATAATAATAGTTTTTTTGTCCGTGACAACCAAATTATCATACGTATCATCAAAGTAACTCATGAAAAAATAAAAATAAATAAATAACTCAACATAAACAATTAGATATTTGTACCAAAAGTACCTAAAAACTCATATTTTATCCTTTGGGGTTGAATTATACGAGTAGTACCTAAGTGTAAACTATTATAATCACCTACATAAATTTATGCATTCTACAATAATATTTGCAAACAATATATTTGAATAACTATATAGACATGTACTATATAGTAACTTTTTTCATTATTATTATAAAATGTATATCTATATAATATTATGCTCAAAGAGAAATATTAACACTCCGGAATTCATACCTATATTATACAACCATAGACATACGAGCAGACCTATTATTAACATGCTAATATACGTGTGACGCGCCTACAACCTATAACCTGACTTTGCATTATAGGTAAAGTTGCGAAATGTTATGTCACCAAGCGGTCATAAATAATGGTACCTATCTAATTTTATGTTCTTTAATTCTATATTATAATAATATACTATAGTTATCATTATTTTACATGCCAGAGCTTTTTCTAAGGATTTTTATCTACTGCCCAAAATACACTGAAAAGTTTATTTTATGAAATTCATAGGGACTTTAATATTAACCCTCCCCCTCCCAAAAAAAAAAAACCAATTATACATTGATATTTCATAATTTTGACAACTGCGTGAAAAAAATAGTAATAAAAAAATACTTTTACTACAAACACTACGTGATGTGAGAATACAATTAAACCATGTCAATTTTTTACTTTTATTGTTCTTATACTTATTAGTTATTACAATTATTGAATAAAATATAAATACCTAAATAATAGAATTATATTTTTTATTTAAAATTTTCTTTTTATTGAGTGATTTGTATCTTCTTCCAGAGCATCTCTTTTTAGGTTTTGAGGTATAATTAAGACTTCAAAAATTCCATTGACCAACCTTGTTCACATGCTTTGGGAGTTTTTTTAAATCGACGGTTCGATGAGTTTATCCATAACAAAGTTGCAGGTCTTGGATCCTATAGTGTTAACGGTGGCATGTTAAAGTGAACGAACAAATACTCATTTTCTGTTCCAACAAGAAGACTTAGACGATCTGAAGATTTTAAAATATTACTAGTACTTATGAGACGTTCTACGTCTACATTGTGTTGTTTTGCTACAAGAATTCTAGAAATAACTATTAATACTTGAATTAAATATAAGCTGCAAGATAATCTACTAATTTAGTCATCGACATTTTGCGTAAATGTTCGATTTCCTTTAATTCTAGTACTTCTGCATACTCTAATGGTAGTTTTGTTGTGTCTAAATCACTTCCAATAATTTGATGAACTTCTTCTAATTGAACCTGAGATAATTGTTTAAAATTTATAAATGGTTTTAGAACATGTACTAGCTTATCATTAATATCAATTCGTTGTAATAAAAAATTAGCCAAGCTTTCTACAATTTCCTGACATACAGCATTAACATTTCGATTTTCTATCACAAATAGATGATGTTGATTTCGCCTTTTTAAAGAAGAATCACCCTCAATTAACTTAATGCTTTTTATTGAATTTGAACTTTGATCTAATTCATCTTGAAGTGCGTTTATTCTATCAGCCAGTTTTTCTTTAGATTTAACTATCATTTGTCCCATTGTAGTCGATTCAGCGATTTCAGTTGTTGTCATTTTATGTAGTATAGAACCTTTTAAACATTCTTGGAGGTAGGTTTGTTTTAAATGATCGATTATTGTTTCTGTTCTAAATCGTGTCCCTAAATCTTGACATATTTTAGGTATTTGTGTTTTTTTCGAAAAAAAGTTTAACTAGATCAGGAAATGGATAGCAAACTTTACATCTTATAAAGTATCTTTCATTTCTGTGCATATCGAAAAATACTTAGGCGTTTGAAATTGAAATTTGATTTTTATCATTTACTATCTGAGAAGTTGATGCACTAGTGTCAAAATGTCTAGTTTTATTATCAAGTTGTGGTTTTGTTGAAATCGAATTTGTTAAAGTGGTTTTATTTTTATTGGTTTCTGAAATTGAAGTGGTTGAGGTAGATTTTATTTTAGGTTTAATTAACCAATTTTTCAATGAATTTAAAATCATATTATTTAAGATTTTTAACCTAAAAGAAATGAATTTATGTAATTTGTAGTAGTTACATGTAGCCCTAAATCCTAATAAATATATACCTAATAAATAAATAAATATATCCTAATCAATATATTATTATGCTAACAACAAATTATGAGAGACCTTATATTAAATTTTTTCTCTAAACTTATTCTCTTTACTAGTAATTAATTATCTAATACAACTTAAGTAATAATAAATAATAATAACAATAATTATTAATAATTATTAACCGATCGTGATTCACCACTCTGCAAACAAACGACATACACTAATGAAAGACTGGAACGTAATAAACTTATATTTTATAAGTTAATAGTTTAATACATCAATAATATTAGCTGTATTTAATACTTTTTTCGTTATCTATTTTATAAAGAATAACTTGTGTGTTGTCGTTGCGTTCGAAAAGCATCGGCCGTATACTCGCGTACTCGCATCTCAATCGCATACACTCAACTCTACCCCCTGAACCTTTTAAGTCTTAACGTTTTAGACTTACACGTTACGCGTAGGCACTGAAAAGCCACGGAGTCCACGAAATCCACGAAAACCATACCTATGATTTTCGCACGACCGCCACAAACGAAACTAACTTTATTTATTTCGCTAAATTTATTACTGGCAATAACTTGATATCTGCAATTATCATTTAACCAATAGGTACCTTTATTTGTGGAGCATAATATTCTGGTAAAAATAGGTTAACATCACGATGGAAGGGGATATATTACTATATTTACGGCGACCGGCTGACACTTTTTACGCATAAAAGAAAAAAAATCGCCGTTAGATTAGCATAAGGACTACAGTATTAAAACACTAATAATGTCCTTCGAAATGAAAAATGTTTTCATAACATTTTTATAATGAGACCAATCAATAAACTGTTAACGCTATAATCTCCATACACATCATAGTACCTAGGTAGGCAGGTGCCAGGTAAGTAATATAGATAATCCACAAATCATAATTCTAATAAAATACGTAGACATATTAAATGACACGACGTCTAGCTGTGTATTTTATGTACACGTGGTTGTTTGTGTCGTGTCCTATATGAAACGGCGTTGGTACCTATTTTAATTTATCACCAACCGTGCTGACACTTTTTTTGTGGGGACCGATCACGAAACGTGACAGTGTAACCACATTTTCATGGCGCCACATCGTATGAAATCGTTAATACAATTCAATATCAATAACAAAACAAATATCAAATCAATATCAAAACAATTTATTTTAAGTGATGGTACGATGCGCCACGTAAAACGTAGTCTATCCTCTGTGCAAAAGCTGGGCTTACATTAGGATAATATTCGACCGACTCACCAAAACAAATTGCTAAATCGAGTCCTAAATTTCGTTTACATATAACACAGTCCAGTAAAGTTGACTATAATATAATGTAAATCATTATAGTCAGTAGTGCAACTAAGAACAGTAGGAGAAACGGAGGGGGGGGGTTGTTTTGAATATCTAGACATGCACTTCCATCCGTTCAATATGCATTTAAAGGATACATGGAAAAACCAGAAAAGTCACTTTTTTTCAATCTGAAAAAATCAATTTTAATTTTCAAAACGTAATAATTTTTTTTTTTATAAAGTAAAACCTAAAAGGTTCGAATTAAATTAAATAATAAACTTTGAAATTTACTAACCACAGCACAATAATGTCATATTATATAATTAACCACTGCTAAAGTCGCGTACTAACCCAACACTTGTCTGGTTATCAGTTGACTTAGATGTTTTCTTCCCTGTTAGCCTAAACTTCTATACTCTATTCAACGTAAGTTGACCTGCTTCCGCGTAAAAATAGAAAGAAAAAATGATTTAGAAATAAGGAACAAGGAAATAGTTCAAAATAGCAATTTTTTGCTCTTTATTGAACTTACTGAAGATCATGTGACTGAGTTCGCAAATTACACGAAAAGTTCGAGAAGTCATGAGTCTGTCGGTGTATAATACCTCACTTTGCCGAACAGACACTAGATAACAGTGATATTTCATTGATAACGTATTTTACTAATGTCAATGGTGTCTATTAGTGTTTACATCGGTTTGGTACATAAACGAGTGTAATTAACAAATCAAACTCGGTCGAGACATATAGCACCGTTTTTTAGCCGTTTGACTAAAATATTTGCAAGAATCGATACTGGAATTAAAATTACAAATAATATTTTAAGTATACAAAATAATATATCCACATTTTCCAATCGAGAAAAATTTATCAACTTGCTTTAATAACTCACGGCAGTAGAACACTATCCTGTAGCGTAAACCCTGTGGTAGGTACTTACCCTGTTATTGTGATTTACTGCTGCCACGCCGGTTGTTAGCAACGTATTTTTCAACAATGAAGACGTGTGTAAACAAACGAAGACGATGTTTACCGTGTATATATATAATATATATTAGTGTGGTTCCTATATTGATTACAGAAATAAAGAAGTACACGTACCTACATTATAAATAAGCACAAGATATATGCAGGATAATTCAATTTACATTTGTGTACACAGCAATATAAATCACTGCTAACGTAAAATAATTCTTATTGAAGTTCAGTTGAACTCGTTTAAAACTAAATTAAATTATTAGATATTTAAATTGAAAATTGTAACTAAAAAAATAATAAATAATAGCCGTTCGTGTTTTGACAAATTTGAACAAGGTTTAAACCTTGTTAGGAGGTGATTTGGATACTAAGTCATTTTGGCTTAAACTTTAGATCGTATAATAATTATATACCTACTCAAATGACGGTTTCACTAAATTAGCCGAATTTCCAAACGCGTGAAAATGTGGATACCGCTATTATCTTGATATTTTTATTGGACGTCTTGAACACGCCGAAAAGGCGACATCCGATAAAACTAAAAAGCCTATTTAAACACATATATATATATAATATGTATAGCAAATATTAATATATATATATATAATATAGGATTGACACGGTGTGTGGTGAAATCCAGTTGATCCCGGGCTATGAGGCGATGTTATGTCTGACGGGCTGGCTTAAACGACGAGTATGGCAATTGTCACAGGGTTAGTAAATACACATTACACACATATTATAATACACATAGAGATATTTTAGTAACTATGTATATATTATTTACATGGTTAAACCAATATAGCCGTTTCCGTCTATAAAAACGAATTGATAATCATTAACTTACCTTTAATAAAATCTGCATTCAGACCACATGCAAAATTTGAAATGGAATGAAAATAATTGTAAAAAAAAAAGTTTTTCCATCATTTAGGTATCTACTTACTACACATACATACACCTACAACTACAACTACCTAAAGAGCCTATAATAAGAGAGCGGCCACCGGTGTCGTCATTTATGATTGGTACCCGTTATCGGTGATAAATTCGTCCGAAAAAAATTATCAATTAATATTTTAATATTATTCTAAAGGTTTTCAATTAGGTACTAGGTACCTATATGCCATGGTATTTTCGTAATTTCGTTTATTTTCTTCGAATAGTATACCTCATATGCCCTAAGATACAATACGTTTTTATTATTTAAATACGTTTTACAGACCTGCAAAAACAATAATTAGTTACCTATGTGTATATACGTACTTATATTAGTTAGGAGGACATACTACACGAATTTACTATCTTAGTTCAACTAACGGGCAACATAACAAAAAAAAGAAAGGTAAGATAATGAGGACGGATGCAGCCACTGATTTAGGTGTAAAGTTGTAAAGGTAGACGGAAATTTAATGTATATCTGTAAGCAACCATAAACCATTGCTTACAAAAAAAACGATTCTGAGCAGAGTTCAGTTGATAGTGATGCTTTGTCAACAATATATATGTAATTTTATATTCAAATAATTAAATAGGCTTTATATATTTTCTTTAATAAAATTTGTTTAATGTTGTACCGATTTTCCCAATTTTTCTAAGTTTCTCCCGGTTTTCCGATGTTTTATCCCGGTTTTTCATATGTGCTGGGAAAATCGAAAAATGACCTCCCTAAGTACCTCCCCACGTCGATTTCCTTTCAGAAAAGGATGATATCCGAGCAAGACATCTGGGTAGAAAAGTTGCGCACGGGTAAAAAAAAAACATCTTTGTGAAACCATAAGCTTCTTCGCTCCACTCAGAATCTAAAACATAAACATTACGTAGACCAATTATTTGATTAGTTTAGTAATCCTTGAAGTAAATATTAGGTAGGTACTGAATACTGAATGACATTTTTTAATGATCAAATTGTGTTTTGTGAACTGCCTATTTGACATTTAATTATTAAAAATTGATTTAAAAAATACAGAGTGTGAATTAAATATTTGTAAACCGATAATTTATAATTATTATCATTCTCAAAATCATTCAAGTCATCTATCTCAATAGGTAACTGGTAATTTCTAAACGATATCCTGTCCCTGTGCATTTTAATTATTACCGATAACTAGATCTTAGTCCATGCTTAATGTTTAGGTGACCTAAATTTTCAACTGTTTAGTCAAAATAATTTTACCTCCATAAAACCAAATACAACAAAACATAAAATCAAACAATTTTGCTACAATTCACTCCGCGCCACACCGCTCTATTAATAGATGCACCACCATTAATTAAATGCAATTTTCTTTGGTTAGCCAAAATCACACTCTATGCACCACCACTTCAATAAAACTTCATTGTGCCATAACAAGGTTTTACGCGAAACGTCGTGATTCAAGAATTTAAAATGCCCATAAATAGCTCAAAAGTCTTGACAATTACTTTTAACCGATTTACGAAAAAAATATAAAATCGAATCTTCACATCACAACATTAATATTAATACACTACATATTATATTCATGGGTGGACCTAGGAATTAGATGAAATTAAATGTATTTTTAGTACAAGTTATAATATTTAAATAATTTTGTACAAATCATATTTTTAAATTACCTAAATGCGAAGCGGAGGGGGTTACAGACCTCATACCTCCCCCCTTGTATTCGCACCTGATTATATTATTATATTGTTAAAAAATTTTTGAAATTATGGTAGTTAAACATTTATTATAATAAGTGAATTGTTTATAAGCCTAGAATTTATATGCACCAGTGTATTTTTTATTTGTTTCTACATCCAAATGCAGTTCTAGTGAGTAATGTCTATGATTTGTATAATTCTGATAAAAATGGTACAAATTTTATTTTGCATGTTTATACATATTTTGAATAAAATGTATATTTCGAAATATCTTGAATAAAATAAATATATTGTATACTCCAAAAACGCAAAAATATTTTATGGCATATTTAGTTACACAATATAAAATGGAATATTATTTACAAAAAAATACTTAGTCATATTTAATTTATACCTTCTCTGAATCGTATTTATTTTCGTATGTACCTATTTTATCTATTAAGTCCAGTGGCTCAATTAGACCACCACCTTTGGAGTGCTAAAATTATGAACACGTTAATTTTTTAACCGAACAGTATCGCTTCTGAATTTGATATAATATAAATCCAACCACTTAATTTAACAAGTGAATAACACTTACACCCCTGGAAATTGCCCATGAAATTAATACTACTATCAACCCAAAAAAGGCAACCGATTTCGATGAGATCAGTCTACGCATACTTAAAAAATTGTCAATGGCCATTATTCTTTTTACTAAAATATACAACGCTATTCTACAAATTTAACATGTCCCAAAGCAATGAAAAAAGACACAATTTATTATTTTAATGAAACCAGGTAAGCCACCAGAGTGAGTTCATTCATACAAACCAACAGCGCTTCGGCGAAGTTTGCAAAGCTCTATGAAAAGCCTCTTCTAATGCGATTAAACTACTAATAAAAGAAAGACACCTCGTACTTAATCATCAACTTGGATTCTGAAACAAACATTCAAACATCGACAAAGTTCATTCCGTCACTAACTTAATTAGTAAGGCACTGGAAGAAAATGTTAATGCTGCTGAGTATTTCTAGATGCTCAAGCTTTTGATAAAGTTTGGCATAAAGAACTACTCATGAAACTACGAAAACAATTGCCACACACCTGGTGCGCACTTCTTGAATTTTAATGACCAAATGACAATTTTGAATCATGCATGAAGAAATGATAATAAATTATAGAAATATATTGGCTTAAATATCATAAGGTAGCGTCCTAGGACCTATACTTTATCTGCTCTATACAGCCGATATCCCTACCAACAACTCAATGATCGTTATGTTTGCTGACAATACGGTAATTTTAACAACCAGTAAGGATCAGCTGATTGCGACTGATAGCTTACAGGCCTCAATCGACAACATCTTCAACTGGACAAGACGTCCGATAATTCAAATCAATAGTGACATTTTGATGCACGTAAATTTTAATTTGCGCAAAACTGAGAATAACTAAGTATCACTAGATCACACAACAATCTCACAAATAGATTAAACTAAATACTTGGGTATGCACTTTGACACCCATCTCAATTGGAAACATCATGTCCGTTAAAAAAAGTTACAAATCAAGGAAAAATTGTCCAAATAGTACAATTTATGAATTTTGAAAGACATTCAAAACTAGATCTTTCAAACAAACGTCTATTGCACCTACTTAATGATAATTAAGCCAATACAGACTTATGGAATACAACTGTGGGGTTGTGAAGACCATACGATTTAGTATAAGATTCTTAGACCAAGGCCGAGGCCACTCTATTAAGAGTGAGACTCCACAAATTTTTTTTTTTGTACATTAATACACCAGTATTTTTTTACACCTTTGTAATATATTAATATAAATATTTTAAATTGTTGTAATAAAAGCTTTCATATAGCATTTTTTTTTTTATAATCTATATTTATTTTGTTTTTCTGTATGTAGAGACTTGAAACTTGGTAACAATACTTATATTGGGCTTACATATATATATCATTTTATAGTAAAAAAATTAAACAGGCTTTATATATTTTCTTTAATAATATTTGTTTAATGTTGTACCGAATTTTTCAGTTTTCCTACGTTTTTCCCATGTTTATATCGAGGTTTTTCACATTTACTGAGAAAATTCTTGGGAAAATCGAAAAATTACCTCTTTAAATTACCTCCTTAGTGAAATTTCTTTTTTAGAAACCTAGTTATCATTTTAAGTTGGAGCAAAATTGCTGGTAGAAAAGTTGTACACAGAAAAAATGAAGGCCGTAATAATAATAATAATAATAATAATATTTTAACTAATACCTAAATTTCATATATTTTCCGTTTTCCCGAGTTTTTCCATTTTAATAAACAATAAATGACAAATTGTTTGCTGTCAATGATAAAATCTGAACAAACTTGTATGAGTCACTATACAAAAACCATGATGTTACAGTAATTTATTAAAATATTTAGCTCAGAAAGCTGCCATTATTCTGGACTTGTCTCCCTTTGCACTAAACACTAAATTTAGCATTTGATATTTCCATAACGGTTTGATGGACTAGTCTCATTTTTACACAAAATATATACCTATACCTCAATTTAATATAAATATAATATAATATAAATAAATATAAATACGGTAATAACTCTATTTCGTTATAAATTGGAAATTTCCCATTTTTGCAATTAGTGATACTTACCTATTATACCTACATAAATAATAATATAAAACTACATATTTTATACTTATTATTATACTGGTACCTACTACTAATAATAAATTGTATTAACATTTACCTATAACGAATTTATGTAAACTGCACTACAGCATTACGAAAATATATATATACATATATATTTCGGGGGGAGGGGGCACGTGCCCCTAGTGACCCTGATTACAACAGTATTATAATAAATCGAAAAATCATAATAATCCACTATTATTTAATGTTTTCATAAATAATTTACCCTTAAATCTGCAATTTGGACTTAGATCCGTATGAAATATAAAAATAAAACAATAAATAGACAAATCATAATAATAAATAAAAAGGTTATGAAATATAAACAGTTAAGTTAGAAAATCTAAATGAACCTAAATAGAAAACATATGTTTATAACATTTGTGTTATCAACTCCAATAAAATATATCGATGGTATTATATGATATGAAAGTGGGATGTATATTACAAAAATTGAAAATGGGTTTTACCTACTAGGTATCCGTTATTGTAAAGTATAGTTTCAGTGCAAGACCCCTTTTGACATTTTACAGTTTTTCAGAATTTTTCATTTTGACTAAAATGTAGACAACTCAAAAATTGAAAAAAGTTTTTGAAATACCTATTATTATTTTTTAATTTTCGAAACATAACTGAGTAGGTAGTAAAACGAAAAATTTTAATTTATACCTATTTTAAACTTTGAATATAAAACTTCTCACTATTGAATTCCAATAAAATTAAAACTTTCATTTAATAGTTTATACTATAAAGTAATTTAAAGTTTATTTTTTTTTAAATATTTTGTAGTTTTATGTTCTTGAAATAAATTTGTTGTCATATTATATTTAATTAATTGATGATTGAAATTGAAGTGAGAGCCACATCAAAATCTATAGTGAGCTACATGTAGCATATCAACAATTGATTTCTCCTTTATAAACTGCTCTTCAACCAATTTGGACTTAATGATGTTCAACAATGAGGCGTTTCTAAACTCAAAATTAATAAAATCCAAACAATCCAAATGTCTTCAACAAATGAAATAATCAAAGCCCCCAATTATTTCTGAAATAATAATTCTTTATTTGAATAGAACAAAATGTTGCCAAGGTATTCTACTAATGCATAAAATCCAATCTTTACAACCCTTTAATTTCAGAACTGTCAGTTCCTTAAAGGCCCTTAAATGAATCCTTTCTCCTACACGCCACCCAAAGACCCATCAACGGATAACACCTTTGCCCAAGCTCTCCATATTTAAAATTAACATAATACAATTTATTTTATATAAACCTATAAAATCACTTCTGCTTATTGTAAACAATTTTTTAACAGATTATACAAATTTTTATTTAATTATAAACAAAACAAAACAAAAACTCTAATTTTAAATACAAAATTATTATTTTATAAAACATTTTTTTAGCACATAAATTATTTTTAACTTGGCTCATCAATTTATTCTATTTGAAAAATTGAAATTTTTGTAACCTAATAAATATAATAGGGGCAAATTTATTTAAATACAAATCACAATAGTTATAATATATAATAATTTCAAAAAGCCCTAAAATAACTACAATATACACACAACATCAAAATTATGTAAATTATGTAAATTATCTTATGCATATACAGAAAAAAAAGTGGAACTATACTTTATAATAGTACTTATTTTAAGGGATACAAACTGTAAACTATTATTAATAGTGTAAACATAAATACTAAATAATAATATGCTTTCTGTTTCAAACTATAATTGAATATTAGTAAATTTGACTTTAACATATGATAGATTTGTTTTTCCAAAATGTTTTTTCAAAGAGTCAGTCTTAAAAAATATTTATTTACATGTTAATGTATTATATTCAAAAATGTACATCCCATTGGTGTTATGCAAATAGTGATAAATAATTGTAAAATGTTTTTTATACAATTTTTATTAAATTTTGCTTTTAATCAAGAAATATTTATTCAACTATTCAAAACTATTTATAACACAACTTGGAGACTTTTTTAAAACATAAAAAAGTAAAATAAGTCATTTTTTTTTTTTTTTTTTTAAACATGTTTTTATAGTTACACTATTTACATAATTGTAATTATATGTTTATATACTTATATCTGCTACTTTGCCTCATGAAATAATAGAAATAACAAACAAATTTATGTTACTGGATTCAGTAAAGAAGGAAAAAAAGATAAAGTTATAATGATTATGTTTTTTTAAAGTTATAACTTGGTACTACTTTATAGTTTTTAATGGCTCTTACAAGTTTTTGTGAGTTTTTGTCAAAAATAATCATTGGTATACTCACAAAAACTTGTAAGAGCCATTAAAAACTATAAAGTAGTACCAAGTTATAACTTTAAAAAAAACATAATTATTATAACTTTATTTTTTTCTTCTTCTTTACTGAATCCAATTAATTAATTATAAAACACAAGAAATCGAATATGCTATGTTAGGCAGTTCTTACCCATTACTATAAAATATGTTTGACACCATTGTACTGAATAAATGTTTTTACTACAGAAAATAACTTTTTGAGTTACAGTTAATGTATCATATAGATCACACTGAATTAAACTTCCATCCTTCTTTTCCAACTGAAACAAAAAACCGTCCCATACCTTCCAATGTAAGTTGATCACTAAAAAATATCAATATTATTTACAGTGACATTTGTCTAGAAATTTTTACAAACTGTTTTATCAATATTCTTATAGCCTCAGTCATAAATTTGTTTGTTATTTCTAGTATTTCATGAGGCAAAGTAGCAGATATAAGTATTACCTAGAACAATTAATAAAATAAAAATGTGTACCTATTGTATTCAAAAATAATTTTATTATTAGGGCTAGAGACTTATAGGAGTTTACATATTTTTCAATAATCATTCTAAACATAGCTAAAGGATATAGAAATTTGTTTCATTGTACTAGGAGTTTAAAACAATCATTTTTATTTTGCACATTTTGCATATTCAGCTGTTTTTTCCCTATAAGAGCATATTTTGTTATATTTATATTTTAAGAGCATATTTCACATATTTTATTAAAATTAAAACAATACTCAGCAGAGAATAATATTTTATACATACGTACTATACAACATTTAATATGAAGTTTCTAGAAATTGGAAAAAAATAGATAATAGATAAAAATAGATAAATTATAATGTAATCTATAACGTGTGTTTTCCAAATCATATGTGTGTTGTTAGTGTGTGATGGTCGATAAGGAATACGCTGTCAGTTGATGTCAATTTGTCTATTAGTATCCTATGTGTTTTCTTTTTGCTTTAATATACCTAGTTAGTCTGTTTGTATTGTTTTTTGACGATTCAATTAAAAATGCCTAAAGTAAAACCAAATACATGTAGTTGCCTACAGTCATATGTTTCAGAATTTGGAAATTCTGTGTTTTTGATTGATAAATCAGTACTATTTTGTTAACTTTGTGAAGTTAAAGTTAGTGCTCAAAAACGTTTTACTGAGTTACAATATCTTAAAACCGAAAAACATATCAAGTCAGTTAATCACACTGATAAGCCAAAAAAAAGTCAACAACTTTTTGAATTTAATCTGCCAACTAAAAAATGTCAGTTTAACAAAGATTTATGTAAAGCTTTGTTATTTGCTAATATTCCTTTATACAAAATAGAAAATGTAAAATTTAGAGCATCTTTACAAGAATATACAGGAAAAGAAATTCCAAAGGAAGTTACTCTTCATAGAGGTTACATAGATGACTGTTATAAAGATACTTTAGAAAAAATATGAAGCCATGTATCGAATAACAAAATATGGTTATCCATTGACGAGATGAAGGTCGCTTCATAGCCAATGTTATTATAGGAGTTTTACTAAATGATGGACCGGGTGAGATATTTTTGTTAAATACAGAAGAATTAGAAAAAGCCAACCATCAAACTATTTTTAAAGTAATAGTGTAAGAACTGCCCAACATCGCATATTCGATTCTTGTTTTTATAATTAATTTACTGGATTCAGTAAAGAAGGAAAAAAAGATAAAGTTATAATGATTATGTTTTTTTAAAGTTATAACTTGGTACTACTTTATAGTTTTTAATGGCTCTTACAAGTTTTTGTGAGTATACCAATGATTATTTTTGACAAAAACTCACAAAAACTTGTAAGAGCCATTAAAAACTATAAAGTAGTACCAAGTTATAACTTTAAAAAAAACATAATTATTATAACTTTATTCTTTTCTTCTTCTTTACTGAATCCAATTAATTAATTATAAAACACAAGAAATCGAATATGCTATGTTAGGCAGTTCTTACCCATTACTATAAAATATGTTTGACACCATTGTACTGAATAAATGTTTTTACTACAGAAAATAACTTTTTGAGTTACAGTTAGAGTTTGAAAATATAAGACAAATTTTAGTGACGCAGTGCAATTCATTTGGGTAAGATTTAAAAAATTATTAAATCATTAAAACAATATGCATTTAAAATTGAATTTTTTTTTTTTTTTTTGATCTGTTTAAAGGCAAGCATAAAGAAGAAATGAAAATAATAGTGTACCTTTATAAATTGTTAATTTTTTGTATTTTTAACAAAAAATAAAAACATTTTTAGAGCATATTATGGCATTTATGCATATTTTGATAGCATATATGATAATTTTTAAGTGCATATTGTAAGGTTTTTTAGGGGATAAAGTCCCTAGCCCTATTTATTATACTTGGGTAGTGTGTGGCAAAAACCGATATACATCATATATTTGTTCCTTAAATTCTTTATTCAATATTTCATCTGCCTCTTCCAATACTCTTGTTTTAATGTTTTTTGTACATAATGCTTTATATCAAATCATATCTAGAACATAACATTTTTAATTTAAAAAAAAAATGTATTAATACTGTAATTATTATTAATATACATACCAAACACATGTTCAGGTGTTCCTGACACAATATGTTGACTAAAGTTTAATTTCCTTATATCCTCGTCAAAATTTGTACCATCAATGCAAACATGACACTGAATATTTAAATATACTCTCACCTAAATAAATTTTAAAGTATAATTTAGTTAAATATGAAACTAATTTTCGACAACTTCAAAATAAGTAAATAAATATAATTCTTCGTATAATTTAATACTAAAATACTTGTTAATAAAAATAAATGTTTAATCAATAATTTACAGTTAAAATTTGTAATTTACAAGTCAGAAATAGCTGAATTTTTTCAATTTGGAAAAAAATAAATCTCAATTATTAAAATTGAAATATCTTAATTTTTTGTTTTTATCATTTTTCTAAATTCATAAATATTTTCTTTCAAAATGTCTTACATCTGAAATGTACTATCAATTTTTTTGACTTAATAACTTAACTTTAACTTTGGGCATAATTTTTATTATTCAAAAATTTGTTAAAAATATAATACATACTCACCAGAGATTAATAAGGCAATAGAATAATAGGGTATTTACACCTTCGTCCATGGTGATGTAATTACAAAAATGGAGCCCCACAATACAGAGTGTTCCACATAGATTCAACAAATGCAATAACTTTTGTTCTGCTCAATATTTTTAATTTTTGATGATAATTACTTAAATCTTGTACCAATTCCTTATTTTTTTTTATTTTATAAACATATATATGTATATATTTATCATTTTTATAAAACTTAAAGCAAAGTTTAAATTTTTAAAAGTTTGNGTGTTACATAAAGATTCAACAAATGCAATAACTTTTGTTCTGCTCAATATTTTTAATTTTTGATGATAATTACTAAAATCTTGTACCAATTCCTTATTTTTTTTTTATTTTATAAACATATATATGTATATATTTATCATTTTTATAAAACTTAAAGCAAAGTTTAAATTTTTAAAAGTTTGTTTTTACAAAATCTAAAATAACTATTTGATAGTATAAGATTTAAAAAAAAAATTTTAGTATTACAAATATTTAATGATGATGAATCATTAAGTTCTGTAATTTTTAGAAGTTTACAAAAATCATTTACAAAATTATTTTTCATACAAAAATGTGTGTATGATATCATTTTTTTATATTTAATATAATTTAAATTGTTTTTAATTCCACTATCAAATAACATCAATGATTCAAATTTTTTGAAATTCTTATGCTCAAAGATTTTCTAAAAAAAAAAATATTTACATTTTAATTTTAGTTTTAAAAATTTAAAATAGTGGAATCAGAACAAGACTCATAATTATTACTAACATTTTTCTTTTTTTTAAATATTGAATAGAACAAAAGTTATTGCATTTGTTGAATCTTTATGTAACACCTGTACAATAAAATATAAATTTGGCCCCTTCACAAAAAAATAATTAAAAAAATCACACTAAGTTTAACCTAACCTAACCACAATAAAATATACTGTAGTTTGAATTAAATTAATAGCAAATGTATATCATGTATTAAAAGGTTCTTGAAAGTCTCTTTGATCGGAAAACATGACACTGCAAATTATCCAGAGACATACTCCTTGTGCATGTCTACACACTGTAGAAACGCGATTAACAATTACTCTCTTTTGTCATCATTAACAAAAAGAAAAAAAAACATTAATGCGGTGATTATAGTAAACATTTATAATGCAATTTTATCTTATTCTTCAGAAGGTAATGGATTATTTCCTTAGTATGTATGTATTTTTGTATGAAAATACTCAAGTTGTAAAATATAGAAGTTTATTACAAAACTATCATAGTCCCAGTCTTGACAATAACGGTTAATCAAGTTTCTACAATAAATATGAATAACTAGCACTTTATCAATCCATAAATAATACTCTAAAAATTGTCTTTTTAACTATTTCCATAATATTAATTCACAGATAGGTATTATCAATATTTGTATTCTAACATATTATTATAACTACTATTATTACTACTAATGCTAAATTAGACTGATTTATTTGAATATTGTATATAGATATACCTTTTGGATTTGTACAGTGAATTCTCTTGTCAACGATAAGCATAAAACTTGAGTGTCCCTTAATTGTGAGTCTGTGGATTATAGCATAGCAATTAAATTAACAGGTATGGGTAAGGCCCGTACCTGACTGAGCTTCAGCTATGACATCAGGTACTTTGATCATTGGCCTGATAGCTCTTTGTTGTATAGGCAAAGAACATTCAAAACCTAAAAAGAACACCCACTTCATTATTATAACATTCAAGTTTCAAGTCAGGATATTATGGTAAAAAAGTTAAAATATCAAAAAACTAACCATACCTATAGTCTTCCTTCCCTTTTAACTTATCACACTCTGAGATCAGAATTTCCAATTTACCAACAAAAATATAATTTTAGGATGACATCAAAAAGAATTACACAGGGAAATCAAAACTCTAACTGTTGAATGTTGTTTTAAGTCGCTCTATGAATAGAAATTATCTATAGAATTTTTTGATTATTTAATTTTAGTTTTGGCTAGAAAAAGGAAAATCGAAAATTGAACTGCGGGTTGTTTGTTTCATAATGTATATTTTATTGTTACTCAATATTTTTAAATTTTTGATATTGAGAGCAAGAACTTCAACCTTGCATTCCTACATAATCTTAACAAATGGTGACTACATGAGTACATGCAGACACATATACAGGGTGGGTTGGGACTCAACCCCTCCCCCCCCCCAAAAAAAATGAATAGCTATGTAATTTATTTATATAAATTTAATATTTTTTTTATAAATATTGATTATTGTAAACATTTTTTGAACCCCCCCCTGAATTTTTTTTTTATGTACGTACCTGAGTATATGCTACGAATAAGATCTTCCTAAAGATGCGTATTATTGAACGTATTTTCCATTTCTTCATCTATGCTAGTCTCAAACTCCATGTGCGTTAAATCGTTGACTAACCGATTCGTTTGTTTGCCTTCCATTGTAAATATTATTTTATTTTCGTTTCACGTGCAATTATTAAGAAACAATCAAATATCAGCAAAGAACTGAGAATTAAACATCGTAAATGACTGTCAAAAAAAAATGTAAACATTGAACAACGTTACCGACTACCAGGTACGCTAGAATGAGTGCTAGACAAACGAAAACAATATTTGGCGTCATGAAGTGTTCATTTAATTATAATGATATCTTTGGGTACATAAAAAAATCTGGAATGCATAAATCTTGAAAAATAATTGTCTACTAATCCAGTGTCACCAACTTCAAATAAAAAAAATCTGAATTTCTTTACACAATTATATATATATATATATATATATATATATATCCCAATTTTTGCCTATGTACTTAATAATAACACCCACATTCCAAATTTTTATATTCCAGGTTTGTACGGTACAAATTTCAATAACCGTAAAACTCTAGATTCAAGATTTGTACTTTCCAGGTTTGTATTTTCCAGATTTTTACACGCTCCCATATCTTTATATGCAATTTGGATTGTGGCACAACATGTAATACGATTTGTTCCCCCCGAGTAATGACTGTGATAGGTAAACATAACCTCGAAAAAACCTACTTGCTTCGCACTATGGCTGAACCACAACCATTGTTGTAGGTGTGCAAAGGTGAGTGTTTGATTATTTTGATTACACAGGTGAAGATATAATGCATAGCTATTCAAAACTTAACTTTTGTTTTTTACCGACTTTAAGTTATACGTCCTTTGATGTTACATCGACGTACCTACCTACCTACTTATGTTTTGTAATTTTGTCTGTGGGTACTTATAAATAAGTAGCAAGTACCTACTTATAGAAAAAAAAATGACGTATTAGTCATTACTCATTACCTAATAAAAAATAAAATAAATTTCGATATGTTTTCGCCGTGATATCGACAATATTGGTCATACCAATGTTTTAGTTTTTCGATGTTCTAAATATTAAAGTATAGGTCTCGACAAATTTTGCATAATACATACATAACCGGGTGACTAGTCTAAACAAAAATGATTTAAGGTGTTCTACGTTTGATAAAAATGCAACTAAATTTTAACCATATTTTCTATTTAAATTTCCCAACAAGGTTTTCTAATTTTCTCTTGTGTGTCAAAAAGTCAAACGAGTTTTAGGACCAATCAGAAGATATTATTAAAAAAAAATCAACAATTGACTAGGTACATTATATTATTACATTAATTTCGCTGGTAAACAAATTGAATTAAGATACCTACAACAGCAGTTACGTACTTGTGGGGGGATGGCGAAGAGAGCATTCGCCAACATAGTATCATTTAGGTAGCTAAGTGGTATTATGAGTAGGAACCCTAAACAAAAAGCCTGGGGACAATAGGTTCATTGACAAAAAAGCCATTTTGAAAAAAGTTGAGTAAAAAGTCCACTCTTTTTTTTTATTGATGGACAAAAAGTGCTCGGACTTTTTCACATTCTACAACAATAATAATAATAATTTAAAATAAGTCACGTTTTGTAAATTAGTCAATATAACCATCGATCACTCTACAATAATACAAATTATAACAATTTTCAGCTTACCGTTTGAAGTTACTAAAATAGCCGGATATTTTTTCGAAATTTTATTTGAACATTTTCACCAAATACTCAAAACAAGTTTATGACAAATGTGAATATCCATTAAACATTATATTTTTATTTTCCTAATATGGTATAAATATAGTTGACAAATAATTGATTTAATAAATGAAAATTTATCGTGGGTAAAAGTAATAATAATAAGAAGTCAGAATATTTATTTTAATAAATGTTTATCGGATTTTTTGTCTGACAATAAAAATGTGCTCGATCTTTTTGTCCGATAATGAAATTAGTTCAGACTTTATGTCTAACTTTTTTTAAAACGGACTTTTTGACTGATAACCTATGATAGTAGGGCTATGTTACATTATAATTACGTAGGTAGGTATAAATTATATTACAATAACTTGGCACAATTCTTGGTCCCTTATTGTTCATAATTTGTATTAATTATCTCTTGAAAATTCACACTAATTTATAAATACTGAAATTCTAAGTTTTGCTGATGATACTGCAATTTTATTATATGATTGACCTATATTAGGTCACTTTAAAATACGAGGCAAATATAACTCTAAATAATATTAATATTTGATTTATCAAGAACAAATTGAAATTAAACTTATTCAAATCTAAAAATATTTGTTTTATAACACTTTAAATCTAAATCGTTTAACAGTCTGTTTTGGATTCTCTATAGAGCGAAGAAGCTTATTTCAAAACCCACACGTCAATTATTTAAAAAAAAAATGTGTACAATTTACAGAGTACAATGCACACGACCAGGCACGTATACAGGGGGATTGGGTGTTCACCCCCCCCCCACCCCCTCGAAAATTAATAGTTGTGTAAATTTACTTATATCTATTTAATATTTTTTTATAAATATTAATAATACTGGTAATATTGATTATTGTAAATTTTTTACGAAACCCTCCAATTTTTTTTTTTTTGTTCACGTGCGCGGATACACCAAGTCGAAAAGACACAACACTAAACGCAGTCTAAAGTCTCAAATAGTATATCTACCTATCTAAAAGTAATTTATCGTGGATGTGTTATTATAATGGTTGTTTAGCTTAAGTGTGGCACAGTAAAAATTTTTACAGCGCCCCAGCTATAGTATAATTATTAACTGTTGTGTTAGGTTATTTAATATTTATCGACTCATGCCACAGGTACTTTGCCATGATAATGTTAAATAGAAACAGATGCCTACGGTAGGTAGCAGTTCAGTGGTGTAGTCAAGGGTATATGCGGGTATACAGCGTATAACAACTTCTCAACTTTTTGATTGATGCGTAGGTATACTTATTATTGTATAGGTAATGTGTGATGATGGAGGCGTACATCAATTGCGCATCACTATTGTTCTTTCAGAAATTTTTCATAAAACATTTGCACACCGTTAAATGGTTAGAAATCATTAATTTGTTTTAATTAATTCATTTTCGAAATGTTCAACTATAGAAAGGCTGAAAGTGATTGGAAGTACCTAAAACCGCAGATCGTTTCCTAACTTTCTGCTTAATATCCAGTATTAATAATTTTTACATTTATTGATTATAAAGAACATATTTTCAAATACAGGTGAGTGTTATAGGTATAGAAGGTGTAGGTATTTTTGTTTTAAAAATAATATATGTACACATATGACATATAGGTACCTATTTTGTACTTGTTCGATATATTGATGCGCGAATGACGTATGCTTACTTAATATAGTAGTGGGAGGTTAATGGACGGTGCGCAAATGATAACCGTTGATGCATAGAGTATAGACATAATCCAATATTAGTGTTTCTTTCAGGCATACCCCCCTTCCTTTCCCCGTAGAAAATTTGAATAATAATAAAAAAATATAATAGACAAATTTAATTTTGATATCAAAGGTGAATGACCTACAATAATATATAATGATAAAAATCAACACAGTGCTAAAAATAAAAAAATAAAATTATATATACCTATACTATATATTTCTTTTAAATTTAATTTGTCTGACAAGTACTACTACAATAACTCCAATACACTTATGGTATGTTAGAGATTATTACTTAATAAAATGGTTTAGTTCTATGTCAGTTCTTTCAGTATATTTTTAACTTTTAAGTTATATATAGGGATGAATGCATCATATAGGTATAGTGTGTATATTGTAACTAGTTTGCTTATTTGTATCTGCCTAACCTTAAAACTGAATTATCTCGTTAAAGAAATGATGAAAATTAAAAATTTCAATAACTACTAAAATATTTTTAAACTAATACTCCATCCATTTATGTCATTTTTAATATAATTTGCAATTTGAAAATCTAAAGTAAGTAGTCGTTTCACCATCAAAAATAATGGTGACAAAAATTATGGTACCTAATGTAATATTTTAGAGCTGATTTTTTCTTAAATGTTCAAGAAAAAAAAAATTCTTGTAAGAAAATCAGTTTAATCAGAAAAATTGAAAACAAATTCAACGACAAATCCACAAATCTAATGATATAATGACATTTTTTAGTCACTTTGAGAGCTTCCAAACTCATGACCCACTTTTTTAGGCTTACATTTTCCGCGACCCACGTAAGGCTAATTACACACCCCCAAAAAAACGTTTNAAATTCTTGTAAGAAAATCAGTTTAATCAGAAAAATTGAAAACAAATTCAATGACAAATCCACAAATCTAATGATATAATGACATTTTTTAGTCACTTTGAGAGCTTCCAATCTTTCATTGATATACAAGACACCGAATTAAAAAAATATGTGGTTACTTATTTTATAATGTCCACGGTTACACGTGTAGATAACCGTGCTAATGCTTAATGCAGAAGCTATACTCGCCGACATTAAGTCATTTCATTTTTTTTTCGTCATATCTATGCTTGATAGTGGTATACATAGGGTTGGAATTTTTTTTTTAATTCAATGGTAACATATTTTTATTTAAATCGTCATCATAGCTATTATTTTTTTATAGAATCAGACATTTTTTCACTTTTCACAATTAATTGAAGTTTTAATATTAAAAGAAATATTAGCTTTACGCTTTGGGTACTATGGCTATACACTATATACTGACGACACGCGTGAAAGGACGATTAATGACTAGGTATTGTGAGTATTTCCTATAAATTATAATCAATACGATAAGATTAAACTAAAGAGATATCCAAATTTTATAATTTTCTATAATCTGTACAAAAAAGTAAATATAAAATCTAAAAACAAATTAATATTGTTTTAATTTTAAACGCTACAAATATTTTGCTCCAAGTGGTTATATAAAACTCGGGACTTTCTTGTCCCGCTCGCTTGTAAGACGGGACACGGGACAAAAATTTAAAAAAAACGCATACAAATCATGAAATATGCGTCCCACGAAGAATTGAAGCGGGACGCGGGACAAGTATATTAAAAATCGGGAATGTCCCGCCAAATCGAGACGCATCCCAACCCTAGGTATATACATGTCACATGAAAGTCAATTGATCTAAATTGTGGAAGTTGGAAGAATTACGAAGATGTGGTATACACTGAATTATAACAGCTTTATGATCTCATTTACTTTTTGTCATTCCCGTTACGACAGTTTCGGTTGAAAGATCTTTCGGCAGGTACAATGAATAAAGTTCTAACAAAGACAAGAAAAAAAAATGCTACAAGGAACTTTAATCATGTATTATTGTGTGTCAACAAGTATTAAAGGGCGGGCTTGGCGTCTCAACAGAAGATTTCTAGAACAAAACGGTGGATCTGTACGCAGCTAAGAAAAATCGGCGAATTCGGTACTTATAAAAAATATTTTATTAGATAGTATTTTTTTTTATTTTTTTTATGTACATCAACTTCATCGTGTGTATTTAAAATAATATTGATGTAAAATAATAGAAATAACACCATGTGGCATGTGTGTATGTTAAACTTGTGAGATTTTGCGCATTTATTTATATTGTTCACGACCATAATTTCAGAAAAAAGTAATTATTATCAAACGGTTTATTTTTCTTGACGTAATATAACCCCCCCCCCGGAGAAAATTGTCTGAAAGAAACACTGAACACAATTGGTATTATACCTGTACTACTATATACTGTACACGGGAGAACAATACGGTTTCGCGTCCATACGAGAGCACGCGCCTGTCGAGTGTTTCGCTATATCGCACGGATTCTCGTCGTTCGGCTTTGCGCCATTGACATATTCGCATGTTATTAGTTTATAGTTTTTATTATGTTTGGACGGTGCCTATCCCGAGTACGTAGGCACGCTCGACGCACAGCGAACGCGATCCGATTGTCGTCGCGGTAAACATTGTCATTGCTCAAACACATAATTGCCCGACGCACCGTTCCGTGTGGACGCGTACGTAAGAAAAAGTTGTTCGTTTTAATATTACATTAGACCGATATAATATATTAATTAATAATTAGTAACTAGTATAGATAAAGTCTGAAGAATTCAGTATAATTTTCGCTCCATATATTTAATCATTAAACCTGAAGTTTGAACCTGTTATCAAGTAGCCGGGCACATTCTTATCACAATCAGACATCAGTCACAAAAGTGTAAACCATACCATTCATTACAAGTTATTAAATCGTTTCACAATAATTATTAATTCATTTATTCGTTGGTTGTTTTTGAGTATAGTCTGCACATTTGACATAAATATAAAAGACTTGAAAATAGGTACTTCATTAGAAGACTGCTAACGTGCTCGTATTGTAACTATCGTTTAAACTATACAGTCACGTTTTGCAATCCACACGATCATGGATAATTTATCTGTTGCCAATGGAATAGTAAGTATCTAGAATTGCATTATGATTGTTATTATATTTGTTTGAACATATCGTATTTAAAAAAAACTTGATTAACATATTTTTCATTCAAAAATATATATTTTTTTTTCATTCATAAAAATTACCTACGTTGAATATCAACAATACATAGCTTACTAAAGTATCACTTATTTAGTTAGATTCTTTTTAATTATATTTCTTCATTGTCACTATATTTTTTTGATTGAAGTTATTTTACATTGTAAATGCCAAATATTGCATTATAGCATCGCAAAGCACAACATTATAACCATAAGAAACATACATATTTCACAATCAAAGATTTTCAATTATGTTATTATACGTTAATACATTAATGTTATATTGGTACGATATATAATAATTTGCATGATTTGTATTCGATCCTACCCCAACTTATTGACCCCACTACAGGTACTGGGCAAAACTCTTATTATTGTATAACGGTTGTTATCAAAAAATTATTTTAAAAAGTGAGATGGTTGTTAAATATTAATATACTTTATTTATTAACAAGAATATTATTTTTTGACTACCTATGTTGATTTTAAAATATATTTTGTGTATTCAAATAAATGTCGTTGATGCTCCATTTTTTTTATATTTGGGGTAATGAGAAAAATAAAGAAACTGTACTAGAAATAATTTTTACAATTCAATTGTATAATTAATCAATAAAACTAACATAAATTAAAAACAATGGTCCTATGAAAAAATAGCTGTACTATACCTTGTTTTAAAGTAACAATTTAAAAACTGTCCCAAGTTGACTGGTGTATATTACTATATTTATTAACCAAATATACAAACAGGTAATATTAAATAAGATGTGAAGATAATTTTTTTCTTGTTTTAATTTCTTTTTGTCTATTACCAGGGAACATCAGAACTTGCTGTGGGTGCTAGCTTACTTTCAAGACCTGGTAATGAATTTGGAAATGATGTAAGTATTAATTATTGTTATTTTAATATATGTTATAATTTGCAAGTCTATATCACATTAAAATGGTATTCGAAACAAGGTATGTGTATCACCGCAAACTATTGTGGTGTATAGCGCGCAGTGTGCTACAACAGTGGTCTTCAACCTTTTTGGACTCATGACCCACTTTTTTAGGCTTACATTTTCCGCGACCCACGTAAGGCTAATTNCCCCCCAAAAAAACGTTTGTAGTAAAAAAAAAAAAAAATTAATTACTTAATACTTTGTAGTAGTACTATTTTAACTGAATAAATAAAATCTACATTATTGACAAAGTAAACGAAAAAACAAACTTGTTAATGGATACGTAAATATGACTACAATAATAATGCGACTAACATTTATAATACTTCGTCTTTAAACACACAATAATATTCGTAGATTAAGAAACTCTTCAACGATAACAATATAATATATTAACTTTATTACTAGCCTGGTTTACTCGTAAATTATTATATTCAATTTTATACTACGTAGAATCATACCAGTATATGAAACATATACTATGATTTGATATCCATTATAATATTATATTATAGAATATAAATTATATAATATTGTTTTTACATAATGTGTTACAATAATTTTTATACTGTATTTGCATTTATTAATTTTCTAAGTTTAATAATTAAACAATTATTTGTATACCTTATATGATTGTATAAACTTAATTTTTATTTTAAAAAGAAAACTCATCGCGACCCAATTTTAAAGTTTATGCGACCAAAAAATGGCTAAATGATCCATTGGTTGAAGACCATTATGCTACAACATACACACCAAATTTTTTAATAAGCCTCGATTTGTGTATCTACCGATCAGCGACAAATTCACATACACACTAATAATCTTTAAAATTTTGCCATCTACACTTTGTTAGATATGCAAATTGTTAGTAGATAGATAGGTAGGTAGGTATAAAATTAAAATATTTATAAATTACAATGTACCACTAATGTAATATTACCTATAATATTCTGTTAACATTTGTTATTTCACACAATAATTAAATCTTAAATATAAATAAGAGAAAAGTCAATACTAATTTAACAAATTTGTAACAAGTTTAGATAATGATTATAATAATAATATACAATAGGCACAATTTGATTAATTTAATATTTTTACAATATTACAGCACCCCCTAAAAGCTGAGTTCGTGCTTAAAATATAATTATTGTCTTAAATTAGGTTTATATTCCTGGCACCCCCATTTTGAATTTGGGGTCCAAACCCAGAGTAATCGTTTTTGCTTCATTAGTGTGTGGTGGTACACTTTATTCCATCATTAGTGCTCCATCACTTAAAAATTTATATCTAAATTACTTTAAAGAAAATTGAAAATTCAGACATAACTATTTTCAATTGAAAACTATTGGAGATAATTGAAATGTGTCCCTTTTTTATATATTATATTTGTTTAGAATCAGCTTATATGTTATATTATAGCTTGTTGACATATTAACCTTAATGGTTTACTGGTATATTATTTGATAGTTAACTTTTCACACCTTCATTCACTTTATAGTAGTGTTGCAAATAAAACACATATATTAATATCAGTTTCACAAATCCTATATGTGCTCATTGGGGACACTTCCTCCTGAAAAATTATAAAGTATGCCAAAAAAAATATATATATATATCTATATATGTTAACTAGTTTTCTGGACTTAAATTTTTATAATTATCAAATATTACCCAAAATAGGTAACTATACTTATTATAATGTTTATATGATATTCTTATTAAATATATAGGTGTTAATTAAAATAAAATAAAAATATAGGTAGGTAAACATAGGCTATTGTCATAAGCAGAACAAATTTTAAAAAAAATATTTATTGTTTTGTAATAATTATATAGAATATATAATAATAATAATAATAGTGTGTGTGTGTGTGAATTTGTTGCTGGTTGACTGTTGGATAGGTAGGTATAATATTATGGCTTATTGAAATATTTGGTATGCATGTCGGTCACACTGGGAACTATACACCATGATAGTTTGTGATGATCAACCCCTTGTTTTGTACACCATTTCATAGACTTTGGCGTTTCTTCATTAATTTTTCTTGTGTACCACCAAAAGACAAAGATCAACCATCATTTTTTTTATAGGAAAAAGTTGAAATGCTATGGGCTATTAAAGCATTCGAACATGCAGAAATTTATTTTAATGTAAGTACAATATAAACTATTAATAAAACATTATTGACCAAATTAATCTATAGTGTGATACAACATTTTTTTTACAGGAATTATATTATATAAATATTTAAAATAGTTGAAAATGTATAAAACACATTTTATGAACATTTATAATGATTTGTAAATTTTTTTATACCAATGTACTAAGGGGTGTTAATACTAATAAAGCTATAAGTAACAGCCATCTATAGGTATGCAATGCAGCACATTGGGTGATGAGTGAAATCTAAAAAATTTAAATCACTTAACTTTCTTCAAGCATAGAATTTTAAATAAATTAATGTTATTTAATCACTTTATTTGTTAAAAAAATATCTTCACATTAAGGTTGATAACAAGTAAAACAAGTATAGGTTTTTTTTAAAATTTAAAATGTAACTTCCACCCCCTCCCCAAAAAAAAATTCAAATCATTTTAGATGTTAATAAATCAAAAGAGTTGTTTTTATATATTTTAAATATTTATATGTTTTTATATATTTTAAATATTTATATTTTATATAATATGATAAAATGACTAACATAAATTTTGAGTCACATGGTATTTTTTTTGGTATAAATTATGAATTTTGAATCAACATAAAGATTTTCAAGTTTTCATCCGTAAATTATTTATGTTTTCTTAATTATTTCAGTTAATATGTTCAGTTGATCCAAAGTTGTTAAAGTTAACTCCACACGATGATAAGATTTATAACGAATTTAGACGACTTTTTCCTGATCTGCAACTAGACATTTTGGATGAAAATGATGTAAAAAGTGATGTTTCTAAAATTGTAAGATTTTCAACTTTAAAAACCTTAATATCCTTATAAAAATGTAAATAATGTATAATAAAATAATAAAGTAAAAACAAAATTATTAAAATGGTTAATACTCGTAAATAAATAAATGTATGTATTAAAATAAAATAAATTAATTAATGAGTATTATGATAAGTGTATTATTATATGATGAGTTTCGAATTAAAAATTCATCATCAAGTTACAGCCAAAATGTAAAATAGAATTGAATATAAAATATTAATTTATTTAATACATAGAAAAAAAAAATATACAAATTGGTTGTTTAGCGTAGAATATAAAAATAATTTATTTTAATAGGAGAAATTATTTTAAATTAGTTATCATTAGATAATATATGTTGAGAAATATAAATTATTTGGTTATTATTATTATCTAAAATGTATTGATATAATGAGATATTATTTTTAAAATCAGTTTGTTTCAAAAAATAACCATAATATAAATTTTGTTATTAATACAGACTTAGAAATATTAAATACCCAAAATAACATTTAAATTAATTCAGTTTTAGAAGAATTACACATACACAATGAAATAAAGAAAAATAATTGTAATATTTTAAATGTTCAAACCAATTTTAATAATAATATCTTATATCAATACAATTTCTTAACATATCTATGTCTAATAATAACTAATTTTTAATAATCTCTCTATTAAAATAAATTATTTATGTATCCTATGTAAAATGACCAATTTGGATATTTTTTTTCTATTTATTCCTTCATTTAATTTATTTATATTTAATCCCGTTTTACATTTTGACTGTGACTTGATGATGAATTTTTAATTTGAAACCTATTACATAATAAACTTATCATAATACTACAGGAAACACATTAATTCATTAATTAATTAATTTTGTTTTTAAATATGCATTTTTATCTATATATTTATTTACTTAAAATAATATATGTATACATAAAAAAAACAATCAGGTCTATAGACTATGGGCAATAAAATAATATATACTGTGTGCCATGAGAAAAGGCATATTACAGCTGATCAAAACTCATATATTTCTACTATCCACTACATGATCATAATATATATTTATGTTTGGATGCACAAGCCATGTGCATTCTCTTGTGGCATAGAGTAAAATATTCATTAGAATTATATTTGGATATTTTTATCCATAGTACATGAGGTTATTAATGTGGATGCCAAAGCAATAGTTATAGGTCAGTTTGGGAAAATAAAAGATTGTAATATTGCTTTAAAATTGTTGCAAATATGTTTGTTTATAATTGTTTGATATGAACAAATTAATATATGCATATTATAGGCAAAACCTGAAATCTTGCAAAACTTAGAAATGCCGCAAAACGCTAAGTGTTCGATACTTGGGCAAATTGTAATATTTTGACTTTTACCTAGACAAACCTTGTAGTGATCAACCCTATTTTGGAAAAACTGTTATGTCCATGCATTTCAATTTTTTTTAATAGATAATATTACATATTATTAGGTATATTAACATAAATATATTTGTTTATTTGTTGCTATACATATTTGAACTATGACATTTAGAACAACAAATAATATTTTGTTATTTGCATTTATATTTATATTGTCTATATACCATAAACCAACTATTTTCATGCAAAGACCACTTTATTAGTGAGGAGAGCGAGTATATTATAATATTATTATCATAATAGATACTTTTTTTTTTTTTAATATTGAATAACTTGTCAATATAATATCAATTATATTTTTAGAATATTAAAATAAAATTCTTAAAATCAACATTTACCAAATATCATTATACTCATTTTATTATTATTTAAATTTATTTAATCATATAATATGTATATTAAAAAAAATATGGTATTTATTGTGAAAAATTAAGATTTATGGATGTTACAGTTTTGTCCAAATGAAGTTGATCAATACTAGGTTTGTTCTGGCAAAAGCAGAAATATGATATTTTATGAAATTTCACCCAAGTACCATAGACAACTTGGAGGTTTGCCAGGGTATTTCTGAGATTTGGCCAATTTAGGTTTAAAATATATAATACATTTTTTTTTATTTATATAACATTTAGAGTTTGTATCTATAAACCATTTTTTTTTTCATTTGGAAATTAGAGTAATTGTAAAATAAATTACAATTATTACTTTTTGTTGGGATTAGGAAACCCCTCAATATTTTATGGTGTATTTTTAAACCCCTCTTAATTGAGCTCCAGATAGGCCACTGACTATTATTCCTTATAAAATGTCTGTTTCAATATATATATATAAATATTTTAATTGTACCAAAAAATATTTATTAATAATAAAATAAAAACAAAATTATTAAATGGTTAATACTTGTAAATAAATCAATGGCCTTAAGTATTATGATATGTGTATTGTACAATCCAGTTTCAAATTAAAAATTCATAGTGTAACTGTGATTTTACCTGATGATGAATGTTTAATTAGAAACATACAATACACATATATTAATTTATATAAATATTGATTTTTAGTATGATTTTAGTTTTGATATTTTAAGAGATTATGAGAGTATGAATGTGTAGAATTACACAAAATATTTTTTAAATACTAACATTAATTTTTATCTTGTATATCTAAAACTAATTTAAAATATTTTTCTTGCAGAAGTGGAGAAGATTTAGTGATCTCTACAAAAACATGGAAAACTACAATGTTGGCACATTAATCAGAAAAGATATTCGTGGAGGTTATGATGATGCAAATAGTTTTATAGTTGTAAGGATACAATTTTATGCTATTGAACTTGCTAGAAATAGAGAAGGATTGAATGATGTTCATTTTTTTGTCAATAATAGTGATAAATGAAATGTTGAACCTTAAATTTATCATTTTATTTTTAATTAATAATTTATGTAGCATAATTTGGCATAAGAATAAAACATTTTGTACTTAATCTTGTTAATGATGATTTAATTTACATGCACACACACACACACACATATATATATATATATATATATATATGTAAATGCCTAGGTTATATCTGAAAGAGCAGGGGTCTGGATTATATTATTAACCAAGACTGTATTAACCCAACACTTACCTGGTTATTAATTGACTATTTGTTTTTTTTTTCTGTTGGCCTAAACTTCTGGCATTCATTACTTTCTATTAATCTGGTTTTTTTTGCATTTTGATCACAATAAAAAATTATTTAATACCAATATCGCCATTTTGGAAAAAAGTGATTTTCATTGTTTTTTTCCTGTACGCTCCAAATATTTTATACAATATATTTGAATTTAAAATATTTATGAAAAAAAAAAAGAATTAAAACTTACAATAAACTTTGTATCAAATATTTGATCATTATTTTGAGAAATTACAAAATTGTATCCACCTAACTCAAAATAAGCACCTGAATATTTATAGACATTTGACATTTTTGAATTATTTTAGTTTTTCTTTGAAAATAATTTTAAATTCGTATTCAGTTAGTGACATATTAAAATATTTTGTGCTCCAGGTAAGCAAAAAATAACATCTTCGTCCCATTTCAAATGACTTCAGTAATATATTTGTAAAAAAAAAATGGACATATTTTGCACGAATGTGTAAGCCATTATTGTAGATGTGAAGTTGGAAAGGATATAGAAGAGAATTTAGTTTTTATCTTTATACACTGATTATTCATTGCTAATGAAAAAAAATTCTGCATGAAGTTTAGTTACACATATTTTAAATGGCTGTAATATTTACTATTCTCCTTAAAATTTGTATAAAAAAAAATATATGCATTCATAAATATATTTATGAACACAGAACACTACCAATTATATAAAATATCAGAATAATAATTATTAAAAATGAGCTCATATCAGCTGTAATACAATACATAATATACAACATATAACAGCTGTACATAGAATGAGCATGGACTAAGAATGTTATTGAACCATGATAAAATAATATCAAAAAGCATCAAGACTGATAATATTACTTGGGAACTGTTGAAGAGCAAAATTATTTGTAACCTTGGTTACATTATGATCCAATTCAAAAATTGCCTGATGAACATTTACTGGCCATATTCAAATATTACAAAAATATCCAATTGTAATTAAAACATGTCAAATTAATATTTATTGTCTATAATAGGTAAATTAAGTCTTATAAACATACAAGTTCAGGATGATTTTTCAAAAATTATTAGCTTTATTATATTTTTAATGCTTAAAATACTCTGTAGATATTGAGTATGTCAATTGACAATAACTTTTCAATTTCCTCATTTAGATATCTAGCTAATTTAGCAGTTAATGAATGTTTTCTAATTTGTTTGGCTTTCATGAGACAATAAATTTAGTCCATCATTTATGCTCAAATACCTAAAATTAAAATTAAATTAAGAACTACGTACCTATTAGATGAAAAATGTTAAGTTTTGGATAAATATAAACTAAATTATACTAAACCAATAAGCAGCTTCTATTAAATCTCCATGTAGAATATTATATTGAGCCCACTTGGTAGTTATTTCTTGATCTGGTTTTTCTTAGCTCAAGGTAAGCACTAAAGCTTCACAGAAACAAAAATTATTTTTAAATAACATTATTGTAGCTTCTTCAGACGTTTTTAATCCAATTTAATATGTTGATGTAAATATAAATACACAAATAAATATTTATGTGTATAATATTTAACTATTTGTCCATAAATTAAAAATTGTCAATTGTTAATTTACACATATTCATAACTAATAGTTGAAGGAACAGCCAGCTACTATCCATTAGTTTATGGTGTTTGTTTCAATCACATTTTTTAAATGACTCAACATTTTGATTCCATAAACTTATATTTTTGGTATAAGAAGTTATTTTATTTGATAGATTAGTTTTTAATAATGCATTATTTATACAATAACATATTAATTTTTTTTTTTTTTTTAAATAGTAATTTTCAAATAAACTTGATTTGTATTAATATGAATCCTTAAACTTTCACATTTTAACTGAGTTTGAAATGTTTAAAAATTGTATCCCATATATCACTACATAATGTAATCAAAAAATTACAAATGTTTAAGTACTTAATTATATTATTATCAAAAATAATATTTTTTATCATATTAATTAATATATTATTAGTATTATAATGGAATAATAATAAAGTAAAGTAATCTATTTAATTTTCTTTCTACATTTTATATGTTTGAAAATATTAATAGGATTATGCTGGTATTTTTATAGTGGAAAAATTAAATGAAAAATACTCTTGGTAAATATTTTAATTTTAATACCAAATAGAAGCAATTATATTATATTTTACATCAATATGAAGCCAAGAAATACTACTACAAACTAAAATGCAGTATAACTCTAAGACCATAACTAGATTAGATCAATTATAAAAATATAAACTAAATATTGTAATAGAACAAGGGAAAATTTAACTTTAGTGTGCTGTTCATAGGTGGTTTTTCTTCATAACTAATAGGAGGTGTGGTAATTAAATAACCTAACTGGTGCAGTAGTAAATTTGAACATGTCTATCTGTTTAATGCTTGCTCCACTCTCAGCTTAATGGGCATGATTCAGCAATTATCTAAGGTTAGATAAGTTAGGATAGGTAATCAAAGATTATTGTAGTGGCAGCAATAACATTGATTGTGTTGTACTGCTGTAGAACTCATAGAACATGCAGTCATAAAATAATAAAAATGAACCAAATAAATACTAAGATTTTGAATTTTATAAACATGCTTAGGAAATCCATTAATTTCAAATAGGTAAAAAATAATAATAATTTCTTCAATTTAAATGTACTAATAACTCTTAAAAGGAAATTATATTATATTTTATTTTATATTTCATGAACGTGCATGATGCCCTATAAATTAACAACTACAACATGATTAAATAGCATTAAACAATAAAAAAAGACAGACATACTTCGCACGTGGGTGCAGCCGCTGCTGTAGGTGGAAAGTTGGAAAGGTAGGATAAAGACAAAAATTTAATGTATATCTGTAAGCAATGATAAACCATTACTAACGAAAAAACGATTCTGAATGGAGTTCAGTAGATAGTGTTTATTTGTCAACAATATAACACATATAATATCATATTATGGCAAAATAATTACAACAATGATTGTTAAAAATATATTAAAATAATGAAAAAGGTTGTCAATGATAACCTTATTTTTAATTTTTCAATGTTTTTTAACCTAAAGACCGAGTTTTTCCTCATTATCTAGAATAAGAGAGTTTCAAAAAAAGACCTTTCTAAAGTACTATCCAGAGAAAATTTCCTTTCAGAATAGGTGTTATACACTTATACTGGATAATCAGTAGATAGGAAATAGATACACTTTTTGGTAGAAAAAAAGTTCACATAAAAAAATAAAATAAAATAAACATCATTGTAAAACCAATACATTTTCGTTTCACCCTACATCTAAAATAGATAAGAAATAATAAAAAATAAGTAATAATAATTAATTAATAAGTACATACATAAATAAATCGAAATATAAAGTAACTATATAATTATAAAAAGAAAAAAGAATACATAATAATAAATTAAGAATTAGAACGTAAAATTGACAAAACACCATACTTAAATCAAACACGAGACATATCAAAAAAATTAATAAACCTTCATAAAGAGTTTTAGAAAGATAAAGCTCTAAAGAAAAAAGTACCAACTGCTAAGTTAGTTTTATAATTAGGTACAGAAAAAAATACTGATGATCTCGTTAAATGTACTGAAATATGCAATCCAACTTGAAATTTATTTTATTTATTTATTTAATAATTCGTATGGCATAGACAATGTAACAATATATATATATAATTTATGTATAGTAATAAGCAGGTAGCAAAACAGAATATAATGACAATTGCTATAAACAACAGTATAAAAGTATAAAAGTATAATGACTATAGAATAATGTCCAGGCTTTTCACCCATTCGATAGCTTCAGGGATCGCGTTAAAAATGTCCTCGAGTTTTCCTCCGAACTTTCTCTTAGGGCACTCTCGTATGATATTCATACGATATGATATACTATATGATATTCATATTTCATAAATCGACTTACTATTGACGTTTGGTGATCAGCAACCGGTTGTTCTATTGTCACCATACCTTAATTAATACAGGGCCTTTTACTGTAAATTTCTATGTTAGAGTATATTTTAAAGTATCTAATATTATTGGCTGTTAGTAGATTTCATCGAGTTTAGCTTTTTTGCCTAATAATACTTTATTCATTTTAATTTTTTTTTTTTATCATTTTTTAGTAGTTGAACGTAACAAAATTATAAGTTATACTTATAATCAAACATAGTATCAAAATGATGCTATAATAATTAATTAATTTACTATTTGCACGTCTTGTAGTAGCTGATCATTGATTTTTAAACAAGAAACCATAACAACCTTTTATTTGATTTCACAACATAAAATCATATAGGTACTTTAAAGTTTCGTTTGTTTCAGATTTTTTTTTATATTTTACTATTGTTTAATTTACCTATAATAATATGAGTCTTTTTAATACACCTTTATTAGATAGTAATCTATCTAGTCTAACTGTTGACGAAAAAGAACTTAAAAACCATATTAACAAATACATCAATCATGTGGAGATATCCGATTGGTCTTATCATTTTAATCGAATTTTCATTAGCCCAGAAAACTCGTTTAATGTAAAATATATCATAAAGGTATTATAATATTATACACCTAATTTATTTGTATCATTTAAATTATTCTTGTATTCCTAACTACTGAAATTTTAAAAAACTTTTTCTTAACATATACTAATACTACAGTATAATATTAGTTAAGCATGTATTAGAATATAGTATAGGTATTTATTATTAACATAACAAAATATACGTATAGTTATTAATAAATATTTAAAACTAAATGTTTCACATTTTCAGTTTTTATCATCAAAGTTAGCCAAACATAACCAAGTGCTCAGAAAATATATTTCATTAGCGGGCTCGGATGATCAATTAATATCTCAAGAAAGACGATCTAAAACCATGTCTAAATCATCCGATTTATTAAGTGAAATTAAAGATGATGTTGACTTAGTTAAGAATGATGAAGATATCGTTATTGATGATATTCTTGATGGTTTAACATGCATGGAGTTTATTCGGTGAATTGTGTACGGTTGTCGACATTTTAAAATCATTAAATTAACATAATGAAATGCTTTAGATTATTGGATATAGAACCGGATAAAAGATTAAAGACAATAATGCATCATTATAACATATATAATACAACTTTTGATAGCATACCGGTTGATAAACTAGATAAATTAAGCAACAATATAAAAAAAAATGTCCCATATGAAATAGTTACGGAAAAAGCAGTAAACGAATCCCAGAACCATCAGGTAATTTGTAATTTTTGTTAATTCTGTGCTAGCACTGTTATCCGTAGGAGTTATATAATTTATTAATTTTATTGGTCATGAATGGTTTGTTATTTCCTCTATAGATTTGCTTTAAATATATACTATATTATATTAATAATATACTGGTAAATAAGTCAAGTATTACTCAATCTCACTCATAGAGAGTGACGTAAATAGGGAAATGCAGGGATGCGGTTGCATTAGAGTCCTAAATCTAAGGGACCGTACTACCTTTCCAGAACGTTGTTTTTTGTGATTAGTGAATATTTACGTGTTGAAAAAAATAATAAACCAAAATAATATCTTATTATATATTATTTACCAGTATTATTTCGATAAATAATAATTATTGATTCGAAATTCTTATTATAGTCAAACCTGTCTGTTAACCGACACCTATCTGTAATGAACACTTCTCTCAAGGCATAACATTTTAAGATCCCTGTAAAAAGATAGTGATTTTCACGTATTTCTATCTGTCTATAACGGACGGGGACAGTAATATCACAAAATAGGTTTAATAAAAAGGGACACTCTCGATGCAAAACAAAAACGTGATGGCCACTTTGCCGTTTATGGAGCTTATCAATTTAGTGTTATCAATAATATTAATAATATAATTATGTATAATAATATTAATATTTCTGAGATCATTTCTGAAATTATTATTTTCTTAATGTTTTAGTTAATATCTATAATTAATAGTATTGTTTGTTACCTTTTGAAGTTGTTAAAAACGTGTGGTGCCATAATAATTGATATATCCAGAGATAATAAAGCATTATCAAAAGGAAAAGATCTATTCAGGTTATTAAAAAGAGATATTTATAGCATGAAAGATAAAGAAAGAATCCTTGCAATGCAAAACAAAAGATTGATTGTGTTAATATCAACTGTGATGACTTGGGCGGGTGACAATAAACGCGTTAGTTAGTAATATTAGTAAAAACATTCAAAATAATATTTAAAAATAATTTATCGTTAATTTAAAAAGCGTACTGTGAGTGAAAAAGATGTAGACAATAGAATTCCAAATCCAGAATTTGTAGAGCATTATGAATTTGAACTCGACGTTTTCGCTGTAAACCAAACAAAAGGGGTAAACATATTTGCATTGTAAAAATAAGTAAAGACATACAATGATCGATATTTTTATTATACTATTTGTAGTTAAGAGAATTCTTGACGACAATAATCATTTGGTCGGGTCTAACTTATGGGTTTGAACAAGATTTGTTAAATTTTGCGTTCGATTCAGCTTGTAAAAATAACGATATACTTGTATATCCAATACCAACAAATCAAAACTACGTACCTGTAATGCACGTTGAAAACTTAGCAAGGTTGGTAATTTTAAAAACTATTAACTGCACATTGTTTTTTTTTAAATTGATTTACTAATTATTTAATTAACTTTAGGCTCGTACATAAAATAGTATCAGAAATTCATACACTGAAATGCCACTGTATTTTTGCTATTGAAAGCCCTGTAAATACATTAAAACAAATTATTACGGTAAGTAGTACCATAAATCAAAATAATTACAAATAATGTTAGTTAACTGTTTATAATGCGAGTAGTTTGAATATTGTTTTAGGCTCTTGATAAAACACGTGGCGAAAGTATTTCGACTTTTGTGTCATTAGACACGTTCATAAACAAATATGAGCTGACAGTGAGTAACAAGTCTATTCTAAAAAATATATAAATGATAAATGTCAGTATTTTTATAGGGTTTACATAAACAAATAATATCTGTTGATATTAAAGTTAATTCATGTATTGATCGATTGTGGCCCAATTTTGAGTGGTATGGAGGTAAATTGTCTATAATTTATAAAATAAAATCATTAGTCAATACATACAAAATAGAACATGACATTAAGGTGAACACTTACATATTTGTTTTCAAATTAATAATATTTAAAATTTTAAGATTATTATGTTTAATGTATATGTATATTATTATATTATGTATACCTATACACTTATTTTTTGCAGAATTTAAGAATCTTAGTGCTCGGTCCACCGGCTTCTGGTAAGACTACACTTGCGCGTAAACTTGCCAAACATTATGGTTTAATACATGTGGAATCTAAACAAATAATCCAGAATCATATTAGTGCAATTGTAAGTTAAATATTGAATAATATTATATACAATATAAATTAAGAATATATCAATGACGGATTAGAGGGAGGTGGTGATATAGTGATTATTACTTGAATTATATAAATATCTACAACTCCAAGCTGTAACTGGAAGAATGATGGGAAATCAAATTGTGTACGTTATTTAAAACATTAAAATATTACCTAGTGTACAGTAAGTACTAAGTACTTATATTAACCTTTCCACTGCTACACTATTTTTATTCTGTAAACTATCTATGCTACATAAAATAAATTATTTTTATCTGTTTTGTTTTTATAGTAATAGACTAAAAAAGAATTATAAAATGGAACTTTAGAGTTAAAAAAAAATTACATTACGTGGATAAAATTGTTAGACCGAATAAAAATGCTTGAGAATTTAACATAAGATGCAGAGATTCATTAAAAGTCGTACTTTTTGGGAAAAAAAAGTTAGAGCAGAGGCTAACTGACTTATCACTTTTTAATATTCATGAAATGAAAACATTAATATAAAAAATATTGTTAATCAAAATTTATTTTAAAGTAATGTCCGTATTTTTTAATTTAATATAAAATAAATAATCAATATTGAAATCAATTTAAAGAACATTGTTGAATTGTAGTATACATTTAAATAGTGATCATTGAAAGGTAGAATTAAGTATAGAAATTACTGATTTTATGCTTATTATGTTACGTGAGTGGATTTCAAGTTGATTTAATTTTCAGTATAGGTTTAACATCCATTAAAAAATATAAAACAAAGCCCTTGTCCCTCCCTTTAAATAAGCTTGAGATTGCCCTTGGCATAGATGTATGGGTTACATTTTGAAATAATGACTTTTGTATGCAGAGAGAAGAACTGATGTTACTTCATCAACAAGATCTAAATTCAACTTTGATAGACTTAATAGATGATGACGACCGAACTGAAGTACCCAAAAAAATCGATCCCACTGAAAGTAAAAAAATGTTGGAATTAGATCAAGAGCTTGAAAAATTATATGCGTCTATGGATGCCAACAATGGAGTATTAAACGACTTTTATTTTATTCCGTAATTGTTTTGTTTTAATTATTTTCAAAATTAATTTTCTCACGAAATGCTTTTAAAAATAATTTGACTTCCTCGTTTTATTTCTATACACTTATAGTTTATTAATAAAAGAAATGTCTCGTGTAGTTTCTACTAAACGTGGATATGTTCTGGATGGATACCCAACAACGGTAAATCAAGCCAAGCAAATATTCAACAAAATAAATACACCACAACAAATTGATATTAATAAACTACCTAGTAATCTATTAAAAAGATATTTTATTTTTACTTTTTTCATTGAGTACTGGAATAATTAAGTACGTATTGTGTTTTTATTCTATATCCGTAGATTTAACTGTTTGTTTAATACAAAAAACACAGCTTATTCCATCTACTACAGTATTTTCTAATGATAACAATACTGTTTCAAGTACAATTGAAACAAGAAGCTTAAAACGAAGGCTTATATTCTCAAAAGAGAATGATGTGGCTGATTCAAATTATGAAATGTCTACTACAACAAGCGTAGCTGTTAAAGCTGCTAAACCTATATTAAAAAAAACCCATTCTAGTATTGGGTCAACAAGAGATAAATCGTGAGATAAAATTATCTGTTTAAAAATATTTTGTTATATAAATTAAATCGATTTTAGTAAACATTTGATTTGGGATGTACAAGCCCATGATAATGTTTTGAAAATGCTTCACTATTATTATGTGCCAATAAAAACTGTTGATTCTCCTTACTTTCCTATGAACTTGAATTTTAAGATACCAAAAGAGACAGATATAAACCAGACTTTTGAGCAACTTTTAGATACAGTTGTTAACGAAATTAATTTAAATCAACAATACGGTAATTTAAAAACTATTACGTCAGTAAATGAAGGGTACAGGGAAAAAAACCAGAAAAGTCACTTTTTTTCCAAAATGACGATATTGGTATCAAATAATTTCTATTGACGTACATATCTTTTATGCAATCGAAACGCGAAAAAACCAGATTAGTCAAATGCTAGAAGTTCACAGGAAAAAAAAAGATAGTCAATTTATAACCAAGTAAATGTTGGGTTAATAAACGGCTATAACCTTGGTTAATAATATAATATGATATTATTATGTTGTGGTTACTACATTTCAAAGTTTAACATTAAATATAAACCGAAATTTTTACTTTGTAAAAAAAAATTGTTACGTTTTTCTCAGTTTGAAAAAAAAAATAACTTTTCTGGTTTTTCCTCTCTACCTACTCTTCAAATAAGTACCTATTTTATTAAGACGTCCCGAAAACTATATATATCTAATAAACTATATTTATATGATATGGTTATTATTTATTAAGATTAATGTTCAAATGTCTAATTTATAACAAAATTGTCATAGAATTTTCAGAAAATCTTAGCTTGAACAAAACAAATTCAATGGATGGAGAATTTAATGTTGAACATAAAATACACGTACTAGAACGACTTAAGGAAAAAGTATATACTATAAATTATAATTATTAATTTTGGTATGTCTAAGTATTGATGAGATACGAATTTCTTTTGAAACGTATCTATATTTACAAATTAATAAAAACTGCTGTAGGATTAGTTAAATTTTAATAGACAATTTAGAAACCATCTCCCTTCCTCCTCCTACCTGATGTAGTTTAATAAATAAATTCATTATATTATTACATTAGTATAAATGCACATATGACATACCTAGATAAACTTAAAAAATGTATGTTATTCTGAATTGTTGTTATAGATGACACTGTTAGAAGAATTTGAAAGGATAACAGATTTCGGAGGTATAGAACGGTTATCTTGTGAAGAATATTTAATGAAGTATGTCACGTCTACTTTGACAAAATTGATTGTTCAAGTAGCTAAAGTGAGACCACGGAATCCTGTAGATTTTTTAGTAAATGCCAATTATTATTCGACATAAACAGATATTGTGTTATAAATTACTAGATATGTTTTATCATTTTGAATAGGCTTATATGGCTCTTAAAGAGAATCGGGAAGGTTTGCCCGATTTCCCAGGATATTCTAAGGAAGGTGTAAGAATCAAGAATATATTGGAACGCATATTCCGCATGTATGGCTACGACGACGACATCATCAACTCGAATCCATTAATGAAATATTTAGAAGTACATTCTGTAAATCGCGAAGACAAGGAAATAAGTGCAGAACCATTTTTTGAATAATTGTTTTTAAAAAGCAAGGTTTATAAAAGTATCTAATATTAAATGTTAAATATTATTATTTAATTCAGAAAATAAATCTATTTATGAAGATTTGAAACTAATGATGGGCTATGTGTCAAATGACAATTGATTTTTGCAAGTTGATTTTGAGTTATTCCCGTTATAACCTCACCAGTGGCCTCAGCATATAGCTCTCGCGTCATTTTGCTATCATCATAATCTGGAGCAAAATTACTGATAAAAAAGTTGTTATTCATGTATTATCATATCATCCATATATCCATATATATATACCATCATATCATCTATATTTCTTTTAGAAATAAATTTATAGATGTATAAGTCTATGGGTATACAGTTATAAATCAATAATATATTAGTTATTATAGTTCACACCAGATCACACTGCATAACTGCAGGTTTTTAATGAGTTTTATGATAAGTACCTTTCCCAGTCGTGTAATTTTAAAACGTGCATAGATCCATTGACCTATTATGGTTAACAATACTAATGTGTTTATACTGTACACTACTGTAGTATGTCTAACCGGTTACATATTGTAATAGATAAAATAGTAGGGGAAAGGGGAAGTAGAATGTAGAATAATTAAATATATAACTCGATGAATACCTAGATCATTTACTACTTCCTATGATAATAGGAAATAAATATGAAATGCAAATTGTACAATGATATACTTACCTATCCTGGATGGAATTTCTTTAGCAACAGTATTTCTGTAGTAGTGATGTTAAAGCAAATCACGAGTAAAATGATGGTAATTTATTAACGCAGAGAAAACACACAACAGGAAAAAGAGCAACAAATGTCTTGGTACGAGAAAGGGCTCTGGGCTAGATGATTAGAAGAGGGAGTATATGATCAGTAAAAATGGGAGATTGTGTGTGTTGTCATCCAGTGGTCAATATCATTATATATTACTATTAAGACATTAAATATAAATTGACTTAATAATTAGGTAATAGAATTAATAGTGTCTTATATATTCAAAATGTGTACTAATATTATATCAATATACCAATATAAATAGCTAATACTAAAATTATGATGTAAACAACATTGTATATATCATTATAATATTTATCTATTTTGTTTCAATAAAATTAATAATTAACATACATTTTAAATATTATTTAAGAATATCAAAAATCGTGTTCCTAGATAAAAAGTATAAATAAAAAAGACAGACATACCTTGCACATAGGAGGTAAAAACCTGGCTAAGAAAAAAAACTTATGTAAGAAAAGTTATATTATCAAAAAGGGGTTCAATAATATCTTAAATTCATTAGTATAGAAATTGTTTTTAATAGCTTGTATTTGATGATAATTTAATACAAATAAATAAACTTAGCTTGGCATCTTCTAATATTTACAACTACTGTATAAAGATACAATACCGACATGAATATTTACATTCCCCATTTTATAATTTTTTAATATTATCATAATACTATTTAAGTATTTAAGTACAAACTATAAGCAGCCACCAACCTAAGTTAAATTATTTCTATTAAATTATTGCACTTCATCAAATATAAATAATTATTAACAATTTCTATATTAATAAATGTATGAAATTACTTAGCCTCTTTTTGATATCACAACTTTTCTAACTTGAGGTTTTTTTGAGACACTCAAGAGACATTTCTTTTACATGTAATTTATAGAGGGCTTTTGTTGGGATATCACAATTTTTTTTTTTATTACAATTTTGAATATAGTTAACCTGCTTCTTTTTATCAAGTGAAGTTTATGGGTACAAAATATCTTTAAATATCTATATAAATAAATAAATGCATATGCAATGCATTCAATAATTCATCAGATATAATCACAAAGTCAAAAAGTAAAACACAACTTTTTGACATTGTGATTATACATAACAATGAATTTTTAATTTGAAACCAGTTGTACAATACACAATTCATAATACACCAAGCAACATATAAATTTATTTATTTATTTATACATTTATTTACAAGTATTAATCATTTAATAATTTTGTTTTGCTTTATTAATTTATAATAAAATATCTTTGTTGTTTTATGGATTGAGTAAATGAATATATGATGTATAGCTATGAATGTAGCTTCTTATGAATGTTGCTGAAAACTGATACTATAGTAATATAGCGATAAAATAAATAAATAAAATTATTTTCACTGCAAACAGCCACCATCCCAAACTGGTTGAGGTAGTAACAATGTGTACAACATATTATACATTGTTGAATTGATAAAAATACTTTTGTATATTATTTAGGATATGATCATCTGATCAACTTGAAGTTTACAAAAGTATCATCTACATAACATGCTGATCAACCTATGTAAATTTCAAAACAATTAATCCATTAGTTTAGACTAGAGAGAGGTCAGACCACATGTAAAATGGATAATAACAGAATGAAAATAGGAATTCATGGAAGGGACAGGTTTTTATTTTTTTCAATTTTTTTTTTGTTATTACTGTGTATGAATAGCTCACACAATTTTAGGCAGCTGTGTGGGAGAGCTAGTAAGGAATAATATAACAAAAAAATTTGATGTAATACATGTTATTTAATTTAAACTAAGTTGTACACTACTGTATATGTATTTAATAATTACACTAAACACTCAAATAATATTTACATTATAGAAAACTAATATAAAGACAAATTTGTATTATTGACTATGTTTTAACTTGTGATATATTACAATTTTAAATCCTTATCCATAACTACAAATGATGGGACTAAGGTTTCATTGAATTCTGCAGGGTTTAAGTAATCATGTTCAGATACTGTGTCAAGAGTATCATCCAATATATCTGCTATTAAATTAGATGACTTTAAAATGGGAAGACGACCTACATTTTCAAAAACTTTTTTCTCCATAACATAACGTAAAGGCATATGCATACCTTGAGTAACCATTAACCCCTTTTTCAATGTTCTAGTTTCTTTTTCTTTGTACTGGAAAACAAAATAAAAATGGATTTTCAATAGGTACATTTAAAATAATATTGTACCTGATTCCCATTTCTCCGACTGACATAAATACTAGTTAGTATATTTATAATTAATCTAATTAGACTGTTAAATTTTAAAATATACACATTACAAATAAACTATCTGTATTATGCCAAACCACCATAAAAGGGTATGACATAATAATTTACAATTACACCTACCAACCAACAATTTAATTAGTATTAAAATTATTGTTTAATTGTACATTTATCAATGTATACATTTTAATATTTACTATTATTGTTACTAATATTAATATTATAACCTAAGTGACAGCCTTACAGGTAAAAATTGATAAGAAACAAAAGTATTATGTGGGTACATAATACTTTTATCTAGCCCAAAAACATACACATGTTAAAAATATAAACTGACATAGACAAACACAAACCCATCTATGAGATTGAAATTTATAACAAAGATTTTACACGTGGGTGGGCCACCATTATAGATGAAAAGTTTGGAAGGTAGAGAGAAAGTTTAATATATATCTGAACACAAAAATTAATCATTGCTAACGAGAAAGGACACTAAAGTTCAATTATACATGTTTTGAAAGACCATAATTTTTATGATTTGAAAATAATACATTTCGCAAATTTTCCGGTTTTCCCCATTTATTATAAAAACTCCTTGAAAAATCAAAAAAGTATCACTTCCTAAAAAGCTACCTAAAGTACCATCTCAGTCAAAGTCTCTTTCAGAAAAGGTACTACACTTAAAAATTGGAGCAAACATTTTGGTAAAAGTTATTCACAGAAAAAAAAATACCATTTTAATAATCTAAGATACATGTATTACTTATGTAAAAGTTAATTTTGATAGATTATTAGAGAATAATTAGGAAATTAAAGACAAAACTTTTGGTTAACAATAAGAGATAATATCACTTATATATTAGGGCATCAAATGTACTCATGTATATCACACTATTGTACTTGATACTGTCTCTAACTATAGGCATAAGTGCCCCTCCTAAAAAAAAAGGTAACCCCTAACATTTTGATAATTTTATTAGGTATAAACTTTAAATTATGATAAACAAATATCAGCTATCAATATTGAAACATTAGGTATAACAAAATATTATATTTTCATACTTGCCATTCCGGAAACCGGTAATGACTTATGCTCTCTATTATTGGTGGCAAAAAATGATGTGCATCGCCCATAATCATCACAACATCACTAATCAAATGTACCCGCAGAAAATGAAGAAAAATATTATAGACATGCCATTTTCATTCCATGGCTAGATTCTTTTATTAGCAATATGTCCTAACGATTTTTAAAGCATAAATGTATTATTAAAAGTTCTAAGTGCCTTCTACCAACTGAAAATTCACTTAATCAAATAGAAAAATCACAATATTTAAAACTTTTCGAATTTTACAAAAATGATATACCACAAAATTATGTTAATACTGCAGTAGCTGAGTTTAATTTATGGTACCAAAAATTCCAATGCCCAAAACATTTTATTACCACATAATACAATTGATGATTTAAACTTGTGTAAGGAAACTTTGTTTCAAACTATATTTATACTTTTAAAAATATTCTCAACATTGCCCATCTCGACTTTTGGATTTATGTACATATTATAAAATAAATACTATTAATATTTGAAAATAATTTAAATTAGTACCCCCCCAAAAAAAAATTCCTGGGTGCGCCCCTGAATGAAAATAGGTACCTCCTCCTTACAGCCAGTTTAAAATGTATTCATTAGAATTGTACATTTATCATGATTTTAGTCTAAAAAATTAGTATTTGTATAAATTATTGTAGTTTTTAATAAAAATAAAGTTGACTTAGATAAACAGTAATATTGGATAATAATTACTTTTCTAATGCAAACAAATCTATTACAGTTTAAAATGAAATAAAAAGTAACATTCAAGTGTACAATTCATTAATTTAAACTATATGAAATATAACTAAGGTAGAATTTTGACATATCAGAGTTAATATTTTATTTAAATACTTACATTTATCAAATTTTGTTGAACTGGATGATAAGCTTCTTTAAAATTCTTTGGTCTAGCGGTATGAGCTCTAAAAACATAATTAGATATAGATAAGTTATGCACAAATTTTAAAAATTACAGAAATTTATATGATTTTTCTCACCCTAGGATGGCAAAATTACCAAAGGAATTATCGACAAAATCCTAAAAACAAACAATTAAATGATAGATTTCTCATACGTAAAACAAAATATTTGTAGATTGATTTAAAAATAAAAAACTTACCATATTGTAAGTTTCGTGTAGTTAAATAAATTTATTAAGTTTTTATAATTTTATAAAACTTAAAATTAGAAATGTGACAACAAGAAAACATGAATTACACAGCAGTTTTATACAAAGTATTTTACAATTTAAGAAACAACAATTTTGACAATCAGAAAAATTGATAGGATTTTAAAAGTGGATTCACAATCACAAAATGTTGTGGGGTGTGGCACTTTTATGATCGATGGTCGTGTATATTCGTGCCGTGCCCGTGCGTTTTCAAAAATATACAATACCTAATGATACTGTGGCGAACCACAACGTTATCATTCTCCGAGAGGACTCACAGTTCTTTCTTCCCGCTGCGCGTCGCTCGTGGCGGACGTCGGCCACGCCCCTCGCCGTCGGCGTTTAACGGTTTTTGCACACAGCTCCGCTACTCGACTGCTCGACCGCTCCGCTCGCTCTCTCCTCACCGACGCCGTACGCGAAGCATTATTTCCGTCTCCAATCAACCATTATATATAATTGTTTTTCTTAATTAATGTTGTTTTAATTGTTGCGTGCTCGCCCTTACTTCCGTCAAAGGCCGTCAGCTGGTGAACACTTGTATTATGTTTTGATGTTGTAAATAAACGGTACTTTTTACCTTATCATAAACCTCGTGTCTTGGTGTAACCCGCCAAAATACCAATGATTGTTATCAATTATACGAATATTGAACTTGATAATGATAACAATAATAAATTCCAAATCTAAAAACATAAAATCCGTATTTCGTATATACTATACAGATTTATTATTAAAATATAAAACGTATTACTACAATGTCAATAGCACTCAATCGAAAATGGTACAACTGTGATGTACACGAATACAATAAAAAAAGACGTCCTAGGATAATGGAGACGGGTGCAGCCACTGTTACAAATAATTTAATGTAAGCAACGATAAACCATTGTTGACGAAAAAACCATTCTGAGTGGAGTTTAGTTAATAGTGATGCTTTGTCAACAATATATATATATATGTCATTTTACAGTAAAATAATTAAATAGGCATTATATATTATATTTAACAATATTTGTTTTCTCGAATTCCATGGTTTAACATAGCTATTTCGAATAACGTTTCGAAAATCAAAAAAATGACCTCTCTTAAGTACTGTAATCGTACGTAAATTACTCGTAGCCAGAGTTTAATAATACAACTCGAGTAGAATATTCTCTCATCACACAATTAGTAATCACCTCATAAAATAAACTATTATATATTAACTAATAATAAACTATCATAACTTAGGTACTGTAATTTTTTTGTGGAGCTATTAACAAAAGAGATGCAGTAAATGTCGGAACGTCATGGTATCTGTAGTCGAATCTGACAGTATACCACAACCTAACCATGTACAATAACGTGATTAAGCCAATCAGAGCGCTGCAAATATAGACGACAGGACATAATATGGTGTAGTGTGAACCCACCTTAAGAGGAATCCCCAACTCGACGTGTCGTTTCGTTTCGTGTATTTTGAACACGACATGTTCCTTTTTGATTGCACGAAATAATTCATACCCATCGTTCTACCAACAACCAACATTATCACTCACTATCACTATTAATTTACCATTTACCAAAAATGCGCGGTAATTATTATTGCACATTATGCTTAAAATATAATATCATTATTATATTATATTATTTATGAATATTTATTATTATTTTGTCATCAATATTTCACTGTGTTTACACTTTATTCAGGTTTTTTATTATTCACAGTATTTTCTGTCAAAAATGACGATACCATTGAATTATTACCTAAACAGTATCCACTTTATTAATATTATACAGTATTATACGAATAACTAATAATAATAATAATACCAAAATTATTTTACTTAATTACTAATATATTGCTATTTTTAATAGTTATGTTCTACTAGTAGATATTAGTTTTAAAATTAATTGTGCCACTTAGGTACATTAAAACTACTTAGTATTGCACTTACTAACAGTGGCGCAACCAGGATTTATTTTTGGAAGGGGTTTTATGAATTTGAAAAAAAAAAATCAATTTCTGGTGGTTTGGAGGGAGTAGGGTTTAATTAGGTTTATGAGTAAAATATTTAAATTGTTTAACTTTCATTTATAGATAACACATATTGGAAAACAATTTAGATTCGTATTAGTTATGTAATTAAGTATAATTTACTCATAATTACATGGTGGGCCATTTAAACCTTCGGGATATATTTTGGGAATAATTAAAAAAAAAAAACAAATTATTAATTTAGAATTATTTTTCGTTTATTTTAGACATGGAAATTTGTTTTGATTACTTTTTAAAAATAATATCACGTAAATGCTCGTTTTGCATTGTGAATTGTATAATGTGTTCGTTTTTCGACATTTCCCATCACTTTTAAAAATGTTTCAGACTGAATAGCGGCCATTTCCTGTCATCTATTATCTTTCAACGCTTCTAGTATCCGGGGCTTCTTGACATAAAATCTAAACTTTAAATAACCCCACAGAAAAAAGTCAAAAATAAACGAATAATATAAAGAAAATCAAAAAATAACCTCCTTATTGCACCAACGAGACAACAATTTTTACTAGGAATCATCGCCACTAAAGTTGATAATTGGGGCAATATTTCTGGTAGAAAAGTTGTTCACATAAAGAAAAAGAATAAACATATTATCATAATAGAATCATAGTAATAACTAGGGAACGGATTTGAATGCAAATTGCATTTTTTTCTGAATGTCAGAAAACATTGCTTTCCAAGCACAAAGTTCATTTCNTACATCAAGGAATTAAGAAATGTAACATTTATTTTGCATTTTTTGACATTTTTAGGGCATTTTTATGTTTTTAAGTCATTTTTGTATAGGAATGGATAAAATTCGATAAAAATGTAGATTAACATTCATTCTAAAAAAATAAAAATAAATATTTATTGTTTTTACCGATCGGATAAACCCTGACTCCAGACGAAATTATTGTTGACACACGTATATACATATATCCAAGTAAATATAAGAATCTATTTATCTAAATTGTAATTTTGTGTTACACTGTTGAGTTGAGTCATTACTTCATCAAAATTAATGTTTTTTGGGACATTTTTTGATATTAAAGCATTTTATTAAGGCATTAAGTCGTATTTTTTTAGGACATTTTTCTTATTTTTTTATGGTATTAAAGTCCGTCCCTAGTAATAACCATCAAATTAGAATTTCAAATAAATAATATCTACTATAGTAGGTACTAAGAAAGCAAAAGTTAGCCTGAAGAAGGTAGTGTTTATTTTCGGAAATAATGAATTATTGAATTATGTTAGAAAATTGGTGTGGGAGATGTGTAAGCCCCACGAGTTGGGTTGAGTTCAATAATTGCAAGGGACGCTAATTTTTTTTTATGTCTTATAGTCCCTCTTCTTTTATTTTATCACTTCGAGCACTGTTTCAATATCTATATATATGTTTAAAGTGGCCATTCCATTAAGTTTTTTTTGTTCTGTAGTGTTTCTTAAGTACATTTTTAGCCTCCTAAATGAAGAAAATGATCTTTATAATGATAGTTGTTATCACTTATTCATACAACTACGTACTACGTAAAATTCGTAAAAAACTAACAGACGTATTTCGAAGGGGGGGTCATAACCCCAACCCCCTCCAAGTTGCACCACTGCTTACTAGCACTAGTTTGTGATTTTATATCATAAGTACAGTTGTGTGAAGTGTTTAATACAACAAACTTTTTGCATGAATTGCATATCTGTCCCTAAAAAAATGTACGTTTTACGATTACATAACATTAGATATTATTTACCTTCACAAAGTTCATATTGAATTTAAACTAGTATTAAAGTTAAGTATTAATTCACATTTAATTTTAATTTATTATTAAATAAAAACACGAAAATGACGTTATCAGCTATAATCAGCGCATCCAAAAATTGAATATATTTAACTCCGCGGTATTCACGGTAACGTTTTAATATGTACCAATCAGAAAAGAGTATTTCACACGAAATGAAATGACACGGTTAAGGACTCCCCTGATCACGGTTATAGATAGATCTGCAATCATGCTACCATTGCTTAGGAATACCAGAGTGCGATTAGATACATTTTCTAGAGTCGTCGGCTGTCACCAGACTCGTTTAGAAAGTATTTGGGGCGTGTCAGTGAATTCCCCGGCACGCCTCTTTAGCATTCAGAAACCAGGTTAGTTCGTCTCTTTTAACGCACTTCTGTAGGCCGTGAAACAACAGTGATACTTATGGTTCAAACCATTTCTTACTTTGCGCCAATTATTATTAGATACAATTTTGACCTACTATCACGCTTATTAAATAACAGGGTAAATTACTGTTTATTGTGAACGTTTAATTTTATTTTATTTTTAAAAAGGTTTCCTCGAGTTGTATTTATAAGTCTATGCTATCACTAATTACAAAATTAAATAATTACACTAATTAAAAATATTATTATTTTTAACCTAAGTTAAGATTTGAAAAACATTATCAGAACAATGTATAACAAAATTGTTTATGTACTTTTCAATTCAAATTGGAGATTCTTTCTCTAATGTAACCTCATCATCATCAATATTTAACAGTTCAGTTAGTCCACAATCAAAAAGAAATTTATTTGAGAAGCTTATAGTCATAGCTACAATTTTGTTATTAACCATTTATTATAAAATGTAATATAATAATTAATGATTAACTGGGTAGTATCCTTATCTATTAACTTATGGCCTTCATAACCTGATAAAACTATAAACAGGTTAACATATTATAGGTAACTAGGTTGATAACTTCAATGAAATAGGCAGTGGTTTCTCTGACAAATTCCCCGGAAAGCGTGGATAACGTTTATGAACGCACTCTATATTAGTATCAATGATAGTTATTTAGGTTAGTTAGGTTAGTTTACCTGTATAGTTTTGTATTATTCGCTTCACTTGTCGCCATTTTGTTGCCTTTGTTTTGAGAATCTCTAAACGTTTTCATTCTTTTAATACTATTAGTCATTAGCCAACAGCCTTTCTTCAATCATTTGCGAAACTAAATAATCTAAGTATTCCAAGTGAGTATACAACATATGTATATTTTTATATTATACAACTATGTTATGAAATAAGTCTGTGATTCGGGGGCCTTTTAAAAGGTACTAGGCTTAGTGAAAGTATGTCACGAGGTTACCTATTGAACGACGAATACGCAGCTGACCTCGGCTGCGAAGCACTTTGCAAATTTAGAGATAGCAAATTTCACATTACACATCGGTTAATTAATGGCATTTACCACAATTTATTTAATGTTTGCTATCATTGAAATTTACATTCGAAACTGATGCTTCACTATACGTTTAATTAGTAGTTTGCACCAGAATAATAATTTTTTTTTTCGTAGTTGAATCATGGCTCGTACTAAACAGACCGCGCGTAAGTCTACTGGTGGCAAAGCTCCTCGTAAACAGTTGGCGACCAAAGCCGCTAGGAAAAGCGCACAGACAACTGGTGGCGTGAAGAAACCCCATCGTTACCGCCCAGGAACTGTTGCTCTTCGTGAAATTCGCCGTTATCAGAAATCTACAGAGTTGCTTATCCGTAAATTGCCGTTTCAACGTTTGGTTCGTGAAATCGCACAAGATTTCAAAACTGATTTGCGCTTCCAGAGTGCGGCTATCGGAGCGTTACAAGTTTGTTTTTTATTTATAAAACATTGACAAATACTATATTTATGTTACCGTCCTTTACATAGGTACTTTAATTTATTACAATTTCAATTTATGTATTTATTATTACTGTACCCAATAGACATGTCTTTATTATTTTTTGAAATCAATCTTAGTATTGGTATGCAATAATCCTCTAATTTTCCTTATTATTTGTTTTTCTCCTGATTTCTTAATGTGAACTTTGGTTCATCATTATTTGTTGCCTATCGTCCAAGTCTAGGAAAAATAAAAAAAATGTATGTTTATATTTCATTCAATTTTTATTTTAATCAAGAAATATGTGTATAAGAGTTCATTCACTATTTTTGATATTAACTGGCGTGGGCACAGGGTGTGGCCTGGCACTACCCAAAAATTGTACATAAACATTTTTTTTTTTTTGTTATTATTTTGACATTATTAAGACAACAGTAGGTACGAGTTATATATTTTGTAAAATTTCCATTACTTATTCTTAATTTAAAATTTAATTCATACATTTCGAATTCACTACTGATTTTATTCTTATCTTTTACGACTTACCAAATATACTAATTTAATTGAAATTACCCAAGTATTTACTTATAGAAACTGATTATTATACACTGTGTGATACACCTGTACATTGGAGTAAGTTTTCTAGGATAAAAGTGGTCTACAGTATAAAAAAAAAGTACCATTATAAAAAAATGAAAAAAGTCATCCAATAATTTTGGAAATTTTACTACGTCTAGATAAGCCCAATATAAATATTATTATCATGTTTCAAGTCTCTACATATATTTATAACCGAATTACAGCAAAAAAACTCTCAAAAATTAAAATTCCTTAAAAGCTCAAAAGTTTTGACAATGATACCTTAAGAAAGTAAATAAAAAAGCAATAAAAAAAGGTATCTTGTGATTTTTAAATTAAATCATTTTTTTCTGGTAGAAAACATCCGTGTTTTAATAAAATAATTATATTATGAAATTGTACATTTTCCCACATAAGTGCTTTTATTGGCGTAAAAAATCAAAAGTGACATTTCTAAAGTACCATCTAGACAACTTGAATTTTCAGAAAAGTTACTTCAAGTAAAAATCAGAGCAAGTTTACTCGAAAAAAACGTTAAAATATACATTTTAAATAAATACATTTTTTTATATGTACCTACATTTTTATATTTGTTTACACTCCATGTGTATACATCATTTATTTTCTTTTTAAATTTAGAATTTTTTTTTTTTTTTGAAAGTTAATATAAATATTTTATTATTGTATCTATCATGATGTAATGTACAATTATTTCAAATGACTTGATATACAATATACCTATTGATTTTTAAAAATAAATATAAATTATAAATCTAAATTTTTATATTTTTAATAATTTAATATTTATTTTAAGTTGATTTTTTATATTTTATACTAAAACTACAATAGTTATATTTGTTAATTTTCGATTATGGACTGCAGATTTCAACAACTTGCTCCGATAATTATTTTTGTAAAAACATTTAAAATATTATTGAATGGTCTTAAAATATATCGTAGGTACCTAGTTAATACTATATAATACTATGTAGTAATAACTTATAATATTAATTTTTATATTATAATAGTTAAAATAATTATATTGCCTTTATAACAGTTTCATATTTTTTTCATTTCCTTTTTTTCCTGACCCCTTTTTTTGATAGGCCTTATTTATTTATATTTTAAAAGGAAAACATTTTTAATTTTTACACACTATTATGCTTTCTGTAATTTATCCAAACATTCCATTATTAATTTCTTGATACTTTTAAATTATTTTTATTATTTTTTTTATATTAACTAGGAGGCCAGTGAATCATACTTAGTAGGACTATTTGAGGATACCAACTTATGCGCTATTCACGCCAAACGTGTCACCATCATGCCTAAAGACATTCAATTAGCAAGACGTATCCGAGGTGAACGAGCTTAATCTGTGTCCTATATTAATCAAATAATTTTAAATTCAGTTATGTCTGAATTGTTTTTTTCATATTATATTCTGCACATTTCTTTTCAGATTATCATAATAGTTAGTAAGTATTGTATTAATAATTAATTGTTTCATTTTTTTTTTTTGTTAAAGTTTTTAATAGTTTATCTTAGGGAACTTCAAAATGTATTTAACAATAACAGTATTATGAAATACCTATGTCACTGTATTGAATTTCTATTTTGACAGATAAGATACACAATTTTAATAATTATCTACCTAATAATAATAATGTGGTAAATTCATGTTTGCGTATATGAATAAAAATATTTTTTTTTTTTCAAATAAATATAACTATTGGCCTTTTTTATACTATAAAAATTAATAGATAATTATTTTTTAAAAAACCTATTATACAATATTGCATAGAAAAAAAAAATGTAGTTAAATCAAAATAAATCAAAATGTATATAATTTGTTTCATGTTCATTAGATAAAAGCCTAATAATATATTCTATTAAAAAATCTTCAAACAGTTTATTTTTATTTTTTGCTTGATTGTTGTAAATCGTGTATCTCTTGTGATATTGACTGTTTCATATGCTGGCTGTTCTTCAATCTCCACTTTTTTCTGTATCACTGTGTGGAGTTCTAATATTTGTTGGAAAATAAACATTTTCTGTACTCTTTTGATCTAGTAGTATGCTATTTTCAAATATCCTTTTACATAAGGAGGCCAAATCTTCCTTTACTCCCTGTTTACATCTATTGAAAATATAGTTAAAAGTTCATATAAATATCAAATAATATAAATTAATAGATGATAATTACCTTTTATTATTAGAAGTGTAACCAATAGATACTGATATTAATTATGTGAAATACTAGCATAGTATCTTCAGCGAAATACAGTGTACGAAATAAATAACGAACGCCTTGTTGTATTTATTACTTTAATTATTTTTTTTTTATAAAATACCAAGTATATCTGAATCTTTTAGTCACACAATTGAAAAATAAATGCGTAAACATAAAATGTATAGGCATTACATTACATCCACCCATCTTTTTTTTTGGTTGTGTATTCACAACCCAGGACAGAGATCAAAGATGAGGACAGAAAAAAAAATAAGTTCTAACAAAACTTGAAATTTCCAAGTTTAAAAGTTTAGGAAGATAGAGCTTTTGAAAAATTAAACTTTAAGTTAATAAATATCTTTAATCTTAATTGTAACATTGTTATAAATGCTGGAAAGTCAACTGAATTTAATGATATAACCTTTTTAAGTATTTTTCGTTATTTATATAATAAATATATTTTGTTAACATATTATGCTTCCAAGAATTAATAAAAAGTGTGTAGAAATTTGTATTTTTAAATTTTGTCAAGATTAAAAATAATCAAGTCTTTGAGTTTAGTTCACATTATTGTACCTATTGGCTATAATTATATATAGGTATCTATTTTACCTACATTTAAAAATGGATATATTTTCATCTTATTACAATTTCATGGTTATATTCAATACAAATTGCATAATGCATCTTATGAAAAAAATTATAAATTTACGTTTATAAACTAAGCTAAATCTTATAAAAGCTGTTTTATTGATGTATTTAAGTAAGTCATTTTTTATGTATTTTAGTCACTATTCTCTAAGTACAATACATTGGTGGCAACTTTGCAGCCGTAAACCTGGGCCTGCGCAATTTTAAAATACAATATTTTTATTAGTAATCTTTCTCATCCTAATATGTACATTATTTTATCTAGCCTATACACAGAAAAATATTTCTAGCCAAGGTCCCTAGATGCATCCAAAATGATTTTTCACTTTTCCCTATTAACTACCCGACGTGGTTTTGCACAACAAATCGAGGGTTATTTTCGATTAAAACAGTCTGAACGACCGACGTGACCTCACTAGGTCTCTAGTTGCACCCAAAATGCATGTTTTCAAAAATTAAAAAACAGAATGTCCGGTAAAGTAGACTTGTACCACTGTGGTAATAAGTGATAACAAACTTACGATGATAAGAAAACTATCAATGCTAGCTGTAATAACCGGCTATGAAAATGAGTTCGCATTCCTCTTGTGGAATATATGAACTGCACTCAGAGAGAGAAATTCAAAGTCAACCCGTAGTGAGAGAGAAAAAAATACATCTATCACGGCGGAAACGAAGTATTATTGAGTATTTACTATTTAGTTAGTAGTTGGTAAATTTTCCATGTTGAGTGTATTTTTTGTTTCATGTGAGGTGTAACTATACCTCACATAGAACAGTTATAGTCTGTCTCATACTCTCATGAACATATAATATACCGTCTCTCTCACTACATGTTGTTTTTTTAAAATATACAGGCAGGGATAAGGAACGCGCAGTCCATATATTTATATGTCTATGATATAAACCGTTTTTTTTTTACTATCTGGTACAATTAATATTTAAATTGAATTTAATGCTGTGATATTGACAATTTAATAAAATTACTCAACAAAATGAATACTATACTTATATTAATTATCGGGAAATGAGAAGTATAAGTAATAATTTATATAATTGATCAATATTTAATTGATATTATCATTGTTAATTTTGGACAATGGTGGGGATACACTGATTTCCATCATCAAATATCTATGGCTGGTGTAAAATAATCGGTATCAAGTGTTAGTAAACCGGTACAAAATGTATCGGTACACCATTTTGTACCACGGATATAGATATTAGTATAGTATTTATCACGGTTTAAGATATTTTAAATCGTGGTGTTTAATATGTATTCCATAGATACTACATACCACAGACTAAGATTAAAGATACTACTATGGTTTTAGAAGATTAGGACGAACCTACCCTCCGGCCAATTACAATATTTCCGCTTAATGAGAAAAAACGTTTTCTGTGTTGCCACAAAAGCGTTACCGGTAAGACTTATTTTGAGGTTAGGAACAGCTCGCCAAAGAAAATTATTCAAATTACTGAGATTATATTGTAATATTATTGTTTTATTTATGTTACATCAATTAATGTTAATAATTGATAATTTGAACATAATTTGGTACAAACATAGCAAACTACATAATTTTGTCTACTATTTAGTATACTTGACTATGCTATCTAATGGCAACAATAAACCTATTTTATACACTTGTATTTAATTTTTGATGTGTCTTATTTTAACTAAAGTAGTTTAGATGTATTTTGAAAATGCCTAATACAATTTGTTACTTTAATTATTACTCGGAGAAATTCCATTTTTAATGTCCCTAAAGATAAACATTTAAAGGAGAAATGGCTACAATTTTTAGGCATAGATCATTTTAGTGCTAACGAGGTTATTTGTGAAACATTTTCGGGATGATCTAATAATAAGATATTGTTAATAAATTAAAAAATGTTATTTGTTTAGTAAATATATTCGACATGCAGATGTGGATAGGTCCATATGGAAAAAGGTATCTATAAACCAAATTTAGCTTGTATGTATAAAAATGATTTGATTATTATTATAGCATTTATAGTCAATAATTTTTGACATGGAAATGTTCATCAAAACAACTTATTATCTAAGTATGGCTTGAGATAAAATACCATGATTATGACATTATATGTATGTAAATAATAATTTTAATAATAAAAATTTATTATAAAGAAGAAAATTTACAATTAGTGATAGACAAAGAGTACAGAATACATGAAGTGAGAAAATCTAAATATTTATCACAATTAAATTTATATCAAATTGAATGCATTTGTACATAAGTTTTTAACTAATAATACAATAAACAAAAATTACAAGTTATTACTCAAAACCTTTTTTGACTAGCTTGGTGTATCAAAAAAAAGTCTAAGTTTTTAATGGAATTGCTATTTAATACAATTCTATTCATAGGGCTAGACTGGATCTTACTTAAATAATTATTATAACATTTTTTAACTAGATCTTAATGAAGCAAATGTTTCATGTGTATAATTATTATTTAATTTGTATAGTTTATGGAATTTAAATGGTTGATTTTTTTGGAACAAATAAATGTACATCCAGTCAAATTTATTGACACAAGTATTAATTTGATATAAGTTGAGAGGAAAAGCTATCCAAAATTATAATTGATTTTTGTGAACAGATTCCACCATTGGATAAAATATTGTAAAATATTATAAAGTATTGTTATACAATTTAGTAATTGTAAGACATTGTGATATATAAACTATAATTAGTATAGTTTAATAATCCCCTATGATCCTAATATGTATTTCGATTTGGCATTTATGATCACTAGTACATAAACCTGTTCAATATTATCTTTGATATTAAATAGATAATCTAAGACCATGGATATTAATAATTATTGATGATAAACTGGTATGTACACACCACATGACATCGCCAACTCTACTACATGTACTGATCAATATACTTCTTTTGGTTATGATTATCGAAACATTCAAAACCTAATTTAGTAATCTCAATTTAGAAATATCATCACCAAGTCAAGTTTCAATTAAAACAAAATATTTTGTATCGATTAAAAGAATATTTAAATTGCACAGTTTAGTTAGTAAACCACGGACATTTTGACAATAACCCGAAAGAGTAAATTTCTCAGGAAAATAGGATACATTTCTTTTTACAATATTTATTGTAAGTTGATTTAAGTTTCCTAGAATCTTTATTGACATTGGGCTGTGGTGAATTGTTCAGTTTTTTGTAAATAACTTAGAATAACCTCTGGAGTACCCAATTCGAAAATTAGTTTCTCTAGGCCTTTTTTCTCTGATAGCTTGATCAAAATTAATTTATATTGGTCTGGTTGAAGCTTCGGTTTATCAGTGTCAATGCTTAAATGTTCCAGTGTGTTAGAATTACAGAGTCTAGATTTAGCTTTTAAAATTTGATTAACTCAATTGACATTTACTTAAAGGGGACGAGGTTTGTTTCTATTATTGCCAAGTCGAATTGTATTTAAGGCTTTTATGGTTAGATGTAAAGCAGTAAAGACTGAGTTTTATAGATTTAAATCATCCAGAATGTTGCCAGAGGTGGGTTCAGAGGTATTGAAGAAAATGAGGTTACATTTTTAACGATTAACATCTCTCATATGGAGTATTTCTTTTAAGAAATCATATTTGTAATTCAAAATTTTATCCTCAAAAGCAGACTTAATATCCATGTACTGTAGTTTAAAGTGTTTATTTGAATAATACTGAATTATTTTTGAAATGTATTAGAAAAAGGGTATGGGGGCAAAGTCTCTCATAGGTTAGAGTGAGTTTAATCTTCACAAAAATAAATTTTATATTTAATATATAATTTAATCTAATTTAATATAAAATTTAATCTTATATTAATTTTTCAATTGAAACTCTGATTTATTTTATCTATGAATAAAGAATAAAACAATTTAAACAACTTTTTAAATGTACTAATTATCTTTATTTTATTAAATACAAAGAAAGTTATACATACACATATAATAAGTAATTTTCTATAAAACTACAAATCTCAAATTCTATCTAGTTTAACAAAACTAAGTTGCTATCTAATTAAGCCTGTATTGAAAATTATATATTTACTAACTAAAAAAATTCCACAAGTTTAATTAATGAGTAGTTTGAACAAAGGCTTTGTACTTTATGTCAAAATTAATCAAATGAAAAAGTAAAATCTAAAATTTATCACTAGACTTTCAAATTATATTATTATAACAATTACATTATTTATTAAAAAATGTGTGTATATAAAAAAAAAAATATATTTATTATTTAACATTAAAACAACATAGAAGTAAATAAAATTGACTAGCTAAGGTTCATTTATTATTAAGAAACTAATACTAAAAATTTGTGAATTAAACAAAAAAAATTACAAAGGAGATCAGGAGGAATTAAAAATACATAATATAATAAATATTTAATATTATGAGAAATTTTTGATTAGTAACTAAAAGACCAGGAGCCCATTTGTCCAATACAATGGCCTAAAAAAGAAAAAAAAAATAGTATTATTAGCATTTCAAAACTAAAATTGCATACATATATTCTCATGGTATGTTTTTTTTAAATAAATTTAAAATTAAAGCAATTCTAAAGGCACTATTTTAAATTTAATTCTGGGTATTATGCTAATAAACATTAATGCATAAAAATAAAATTCAGCATAATAATTACATTTATAATTGAAAAGATGTTAATTATTTTAATCCATAACATGGAATTTCATTTCAATAATAACAAATTTAAATTAAGTAAGAAATCAAAAAAAAAAGAAAAGAAAAAATTATACCATTCATCCAAAAGCTAGATTACAATTTATAACTCACAATCTGCTCAAAATATTGATATAAAATGTTAAACAAAGTTCTTTTCTAAATATAGCAGAAAAAAATACAAGTACTGAAATACTAACAAATTGAAGCATTAATGGGAACTAATTTTATTATTTAACATTTTAAGAAATTATCGACAATAAAAATCAATTAACATAATATACTTACAATATTCTACTGCATATAAATTTACTCTAATATTTATTACTAGTACACTTATAAATTATTTAATTAAAATAACTTAATTAAAACTGCTTCTTTTTGAAACACCATCCTACACTAGAGTAATACAAATTAACCACAAGTAATTACTATGATCAGAAACTTACTTAATTTGTTGTTTGACATTATTCCACTTTTAAAATTGGTTACTAGTGTATAACAATCATGCATGAGACTGTGTACAATTTATTGGTACATATTTAGCTATGAATGGCTTATTAAAAAATTATGCTAATATGCATGCTAAAATATGTTTAAAATAATAATAATAATAATTTAATCCCTATAATATCATACCATCCTCATCGAATGTAGCCAATGTTAATTTATGCAGCTTATTACACAATCTAGATTGAGGCTCACACCTATATAAATATGCCAATGGTATTTGAGAACCTAAATATCATGTAATATGTTTAATAATAATAAATTAAATAGGCATCATATTATATATAATTACCATCTCCAATGGAAATATGTTCAAATCCCCCTGTTCTGTCAACATCATCATAATCATTCATAGCCAATTTTTGTCTGAAGTCCTCTACAAAGCATGTAATAAGTGCATCTATCATAACAGCCTAGAAATAAAAAAGTATACAAATTACCTAGATATTTAAAATCCTATAAATATTAGTAGTAAAAACAAATTAACAATATTTATTTTCTGAAATACTCTATGTAATATTTTTAATATTCTAAACAAAATATATTTTTACACACTAGTATTAAAAAAAAAAAGTTAACATGTTTCCTATGAAGGTGAATAGATCACTGTTGTAGGTGAGAAGTTGGGAATGTAGACAGAAAAATTAAGGTATATCTGTAACCCACCAATTAACAACTTTATAAACAATTTATATATATGTCATAATATGGTAAAATAATTACATATGCATTATATATTTTTTATAATAATATTTGTTTATTTTTGTACCATTTTTCCTATTTTCTCATTTGTCAAGAAAATCAAAAAATAACATACCTAAAGTATCAGCCCAGTTAGATTTAATTTCAGGAAAAGTGTTATAATTGAAAATCAGAGTAAAATTTCTGATAGAAAAGTTGTTCAAAATAAATTTTAAAAAATAAACACTATTATAAAACCAATATGAATGTAAGCAAGGAATCTTTTGCTACACTCAGAATCTAAAATACAACCAATTTATTATTTATGTACTTGTTTAAGATTTTAATAAACTAATAAGCAATATGATTTATTGTATATATATATATATATATAGCTTTAATATACTATTTACCCAATCTTATTAAAGAAAACAATTCATAATCTTTAAAAATATTCTTAATATTTTGTTTAGATTTTTTTTTTTTTGTAACAAAATAAAGTAAAATAATAAATAAATTTAGATATACTTTTATGTAAATACTACATAAATTTTCCTAACAACAAAGATCCATAATTACAGTAGAAACTACTAATTAGGAACCGAGGTGAATGTCAATTTTGTTTAGAGATAAAGATTGTTTCTAATATTTTGTTTCAATAACACAATTGTATCAATTATACATGTTCTTAATAAGCAGCTTCTACTATATATTAAATAATGTTTTTATTTTAGATTTGTTTTTTTGAAAGTCATTTTAAAATGTGTATTAACCCTAGATTACACACAAGTTTTAAAAAATAACACAAAGAAAGTAATATATACTTGTTTAGTGAAAACTTGCAAAATTTTTGAAACTCTTGTTCCATTTTCTAATACCAAAAATTGTAAAAATATACACGGTAAACAATTGTCTATGTTTTCTTGAGATGGCTTTGCAAATTCCCAAGAAAAATCTTGATACTTCAGGCCAAGTAATAAACACTAATAAAAAAAAAATTAAATAAAAATAATAATAATACAGTCTTATCATTTAAATATACAGTAAAACTCGCTTAAGATTTTGATGGTTCCTAAACATTACCTATATTAATTAATGTAAAAATCAACTGATAAGACACTAGGTTTTCTATGTATAATAGGATAAGCTGCTCTTTTGTTCAGCAATTTATGATAAATTTATGTAGTAATTGGGAAATAATTTCTTTAGGTGTACTTATTATATTTATTATTTTTATTTTATCGTATTATTAAATAACCAGTTTTTGTGGTTTAGTGTAGTGCAGTTTGTTGGGAATGTGTATCTATTGCTTTGTTATAGATGGTTCGAATGGACTAAAATGTAAAGCACTATTAATTTCAGACAAACTGAACATTTTAAATAAATTTGACTTAAGGTGTGCAGTATTTGAAAACTTCCTTGCTGCAATACACACCCTGAATCTGAAGCATGTAAAAATAAACTTTTTCTTTCCAACCAAAGGTAATTGCCAAAATGTATCTATTTAATATGTATTGATGTATAAATAATAATATGCATTTATATATTATCTGTTTAATTGTATTTAATAATACAAATAAATAAACTTGATATTTTAATGATTTTTTTTTTAATTTCAGAATAACATGCTCTTTTGAGCTTGTCCCTCAAAGAGCATCTTAAGCCAGTTTTACTGTAGTTATTAAAAGGTTATTAGTAAGTATTTCAAGTAATTATGAGAATTACATTTTCAACACAATCTAGTATATAAACCCCTTCTGTGTTGATGGCAACGATGATAGGAACATCTTTATGATTAATTAAAGACATAAGTCCTCGAACAGGTTGTTCAATTTGTCCATGAAAGAAAGCAGAACTATTAAGTATGAAGTAATGAAAAAATATAATTCAATAAAAAAACAATTTATGTGTAGAACATCATGTGAAGTATAGAAGCAAATATTTTATTAAACAATACAATTCTTACCCATAGAATGGCAACATGTAGCAACATTCTAAATATTTATGGTATAGTCTTCGATCAGATCCAGTGATTTGTATATGCTTTATATGGTCAGCAAGTCTAGAATGTGGAGAACTTTTTCTACTAAGATTCAACCAAGATGACCAACTTTTGTACAAATGTGAAGGCAAAAATCTTTCTCTGTTATCTCTAGAATTATTGATAATAAATATGAAAACTTTCTTGTACTTTCTATTACATTGATTCAATTAAATTATTTATTTTACCTAAAAAAATGAGATGTATATTGTGCTAAATTATTTGGCCCCAATTCTATACGGCACTGTAAACTTGCCAACATCAAACAGTGGTTAACTTCAACTGGGTAACGGCCTTGCAAAACATTGTATTTTGCTTCAGCATACAATAATTCAATAATTTTTTGATCCCTGAAAAATATTTAAATATAATGAATATATTTTTATTATATAACTAAAATATTCTAACTTAATTTTTTCTTCTTCTTTTCTTGGAAAAAATACATTTCTTTGGAAACTCAAAATAGGCTCTTTAAATATAACTTTTTTATTTTGAATACAATATTTTTCTTCGAGTGTAGGCCACTTTTGATAAACTGTCAACAATTTGTGATGAGGTTTCAACTGAATTTCTTAAAAAAAATTAAAGAATATTCACTATAGTATTTATCATTTATTAAAATTTAGTGTAGGTATAATCTTATATTAAATACCTAAAACATTAGATCTCAACCAAATTGTGAATATATTTTTAGCAACTCGAGATAGTCCTAAATATTGTTGTTGTATAATTATATCAACCAGGTCTGACACTGTTGTAATATTTGCATCTTCAATATCCATATGTAGAACAATATCAGCCATAGTATAAATATAAACAGCAAGAGCTATATAAGAAAAAAAACAATCTAGTATTATTAAAAAAAAATATACTGACATACTATGCATGTGAGTAGGCCACTGTTGTAGGTGAGAAGTTGGGAAGATAAAGGAAGAATTTTATGTATACCCGTAATAGCTACAATACACCATTGCTAACAAAAAAAACACAGAATTTAAATTTCAAAATTAAACCAATTTATGGTATACATACATTATAAGTTTACTAATACTTAGTTTTGGCTCAGTCAGTTTTAAGAACATATGGAATGAAAAATTAGGATTAATATTTGAAAAGAGCATTTTCCCAAGTCTAAAGCTATCCTATACTCTCTATGTTTATGTAATAATTAATATCACCAACAATAAGCATTTTATGCTGTAAAAAAAAAACTACATAGTATATGATCATTGATAAATTTAAACAACAAATATTGTGACAACTTATATTTTCCACCAGAAATATTGATCCAATAAAAAAACAACAGACCATTGTTGTTGTATTTTTAATCTAATTGGTGAGTAAAAAAGTCAGTTTTTAATTTTCAATATTGGTATTTTAATAATTGAGCATAACTGAAAAATGTAAGAAAAAACAGGAAAATATAGATTTTTCTCTGTGAACAACTTTTCTACTAACAATTTTGCTCTAAATTTATATGATGGCAATGTTTAAAAGGAAATTTCAATAGGGAGGGGTACTTTAAAGAGGTCATTTTTTGATGTTCTCAATAGTTTTCCCAGCAAATATGAAAAATGGTACAACATTAAACATATTTTATTATAATATATAAAAGCCTATTTAATTACTTTACTATAAAATGACATATATATTGTTGACAAAGCATCACTATCAACTGAACTCTGCTCAGAATCATTTTTCCGTAAGCAATGTTTAATTGTTGCCTACAGGTATACATTAAATTCCTGTCTTTATCATACTTTCCCAACTTTCCATCTACACCAGTGGCTGCACCTGTTCCCATTATCTTACCTTCTTTTTATTTATGTAACTCAATATTAAAAACTATACAGGTCATATTTAATTTAATAATTTATGTACTATTAAATCGGAGCTTGTAAAATGATAATATCACTCTAATGTACAACAAAAAAAAACTAACATAATTTGATATTGAATCCATTATCGAAAATAAAAAGTCTAATTAAAAATGACAAAATGTGAATACATTACAAACATTACATTCAAATAATACAAAATTTTTAACAAAGTATTTGGTTTTTTATTTTTAAAACCTTTTAAATAGGTAGGTATAACACTAAAAAACTTGTAATGAACATGAAATTTTAATCACATAAATGATAAAACATTCAACCAATAAATGGTGATAACCAATCCTATTTAACTTATTTGTTACAGTTTTAACTTAATACTTATAGATAATTGATAAACGGCATACAATAAAAATTATTCATAATATAGATTGCTTAATTTTTAAATATCATGCGTTGTAGAGGCTGTTCACATACATTTTGTTTAAAAAAGTGTAAGGTATATGATCATATAGTGCATGTTTGTACTATTCATACAGGGTATACCCTAATTCACCACATGAAAAATGAATATAAATGGTATACCTTTCAAAACTTAACTGATCATATGGCTTTTGAAATTTAAAAAAAGAAGCAGTTATAGCAGGGATACTGGTCATTGGTGGCGACTCTGTCATACTTATAATTATGAATTAGATAGGCTAATATATATAACGGTATAATAACTATGTAATTTGTTGGCATTGTTTCTATATACCATCAAAATGGCATGCCATACAAATAAATAACCAAATTAAAATTACAAACATTTTGGAAGAGATTGTGTAGCTATTGCACTCACTCAACATATTTTAATACAATCGTATTTTATCATACTATATTATACATTAAGTCTATGTATTAATTACTGTTAAACTTACATTGCATATGTTTAAGTTAGTTTCATCTAATAAGTTTAATTGTAAAAAAAAGTTGAATTTAAATTATTATTATGAATGTATTAGTTTCCTTGTTAAATATTGTTAACTCATAGGCCCCCACACGAACCTGTTCAATTGGACCCATTAACTTTTCAAAGAAATAAACAATAATAATAATAATAATAATAACAACGTGACCCTTACTGAATGCATACTAACGTTTTTTTTTTGGTCTGGGAGCTGTCTGGAATGCGAGCGGAGCACTGATTATGGGCCTGGAACAGGACTGTATTTGAATATTTGGAATGATATTATGCTGATGGGCGTGCGCTCTCTTGTGCTCCAGGGACCTTTTTAATTCTTTTCGCCTTGCCGTACTTGATGATTCCGTTCTAACAGCCCTGGTATGCGGCCAATTACGATTTTGTGGAAAGTCACTAAACACATGAACGTAATATGACTACTATTTATTACCAAAACGCTATTAATACAATTATTATATTGGTCATAACAAAACCGTCACATATATGAGGTACCTGTACTCATCGGGAGGCCGTATGAACTGTTGTCTATGGCGCGGATATTCAACAGGAACTATTGTGACATATTTCTCGGGTTCTATCATCCCGTAACAGTCTTTGATGTACGGAATGCGTTTACTCACAACAGATTGTTAACCAAAGCGTCTTGTGCGACGATAGATATTTTAGTAAGTATTAAAGGAAAAGTACCTCCTACAGACCTACATGGCTATATATTAACTATAATATTGTGCCATAAAATACTAAGTAGCAAGTGCATCGATTTTTCGACGCCCAATAGCCACTGATAAGACTGGTATATAGGTTGCACGACGGTCGACGAGTAAATTTCAAAATCAAACTTGCCACTATAATTTCGTGGATTTCTGATAAGAATGGTGGAACAGCTTTTTGGCGATTATTTCTTCTACATAATGCTCGTCTGTGTGGTATACTTTATAGTTAGTACCTATATAGTATATTATATGTTGTAAAATCGGTCAATGTCGTTATATTTATATTTTATATTTTTTGGATATAAAACCGATTGTGTACTGTTAGTTTTAATACTAGAATGTATGAGCCTATTATCAAACTTAAAGGTAAGAACATTGTCTGTTTTTGTACGTAGGTTTTTTCTCGGTGTTTTAACTATTAAGTGAGTTATTTAACATGCGAAATTTTACAATTTAAAAGTCGTTGAATTTGGATTAAAAATTAAAATTTCGAGAAAAAACATACGTACAAACACAAACAATATGCTTACCTACCCTTATGTTAGTTAATAGGCCAATACACTCCGATATTAAAACGAACAGTACAAAATAGGTTAAAGTGTTATTATAACGACTTTAACAATAACATATATTATACAGTTTAGTGATATAGTCGTGTGGCCTGTACCCTTGTAGGTTCACTGTTCAGTCTTCACTGGTGATTAATAAAAAAACGCAGTGTTTTAGAAACGGTTACTTCTCGATTTTATTTAAGATTTAAGGGCAGGTGCTCAATATGAAAATAATTAAATATTAGTACTCATTTACTATCGTCAAACGAGCCAACTTGGGGAAAAAATATTATCTTATAGTTTTACTTCCATAACGGCCTCTTATCAAGTGGGCTATATGTTAATATATACTCACCACAAAATATATTTGTTAAATTCAGAAAATTGTCTAGTATTTTTTAAAAATTTAAAATAATACTCCAAGTTAGTTTAAGTAAATGATAAAATAGGTTTTTCATAAGAAAAACACAAATGTCTCATGTTGTCGATATAAAGTACAACATGAGATAAGCGAACAAATAAAAAAAAACTAGAAGGAATAATTTGTATGGTTCAAATGCAATAGAAATTAATAAATCGAACCTTGACTCAAAAAAAATCTTACCATGAAAATACATTTAGATTAATTAATCTTAAATTTATTTACAAAAGAATTTTAAAACTGCCCCAAGTTGGGTATTTTGACGATATTTATTTAGCAAAAATACCTAGTTGAAAATATTGTGGTTAATACTTCTGCAATATTTACGTTTGTTTCGCCACTGTATAGATAAACATTTATATGTACTTTATAGGCTACTAGCATTATAATAACGAAACTCGAATACTCACTCATCTTATAATTGTCTATAATTTCTCATTATTTAGAACTTGCAATGACAATATATTGTGTACAAATTAAATATAACAATTTTTTGGTGGAATTTTTGAGTTGTTAGGTCTATTTTATAAAATAAATGGGATGCTGATGTAACATTATGTTCGCACCACCATAGTAGAAATCAATTTTGACAGAATCTAAAAGTTGAATTTGTTTAATGAAATTCTATGTTAAGGGTTCTATTACAGATCTTAATTCTTAATTCATAACTAAACAAAAACTATAAAAATCCTGTTAGACAGAATCTGTTAAATCATTTTACCTATCATAAGCCTAAAATGCACATTGAATAAATATCATCCATTGCTGACTTCTTATTCATAATTCTATCGTATCTATGAAAGTTATTTAATAAAAAACACTATATTTCGGTAGACACCTATACTATAAAGAATACTTATCGGTATAAAATAACATTTTAAAATTTTTATATACCTACCTATTTCTATAGTTCATACTCACATGTTAGAACTAAAGAAAATAATATTTTTTTTTTATTTTGGTTTTCCATATAAATAACTGATTCATTTACATTGCAATATTTTATGAAAATATGTGTTAGGTAATGCATTAACTTTATTTAAATTGTAGAAAACTTTATACAAATTATGTATTACTTATTAAAAAAGTTCACTGTATTTTTCACAAATACATTATTACACCTATAATACTTGCTTAAATATTTTTTATTTTATAGTTTGCTAACAAACCAATGTTAGTTTTCATAAATTCTTGTTTGATTACTTGTAAGTATACATTCAAATCTTTATTATGCAATTACAGTTTTTATGGTTCCTCTCATTTAAATGGTTAATAGCCAGAAAACTGCACTCTCCATGCACCCCAATTTTGTCAGTTCTTTCACTCAAAACACTTGAACAATGTTGTTTGCAATTAGATTTATACTTTGCATATAAACTGTTTGTAGAAAAAGTTAACTGTCCTTAGTTCCTAAGTCGTTTCTCCTTCCATACTCCTACTCGTCTATAAATATATTTTATCTTAACACTGATAAATCCAACAATGCTAGCAATACTTCCCCTCAATATAATTATGAAATCTATAAATAAATTAACAATAAATCTATTCATATCACCAACTTTTAACTCATTCAAAATATTTTATAATTGCATACTAGTTAATTCTTAGCTATAAGTTTATAGTTAATTATGAATTGTATTGTATTTTATTATAAACGACTATTATTATGATAAATAATCTATGTAATTGGGTCTGACCCATTTAAAATTTAAATAAATAAATATTAGCTGATTATAAAATATTTTTATTTGGATAAAACTTAATTCATTAGAACATTAATAAAAGAAAATGAGGTGATAAAATTTAGTGATATACATTTAGAACAAGGGTCACCAATTAATATTTAACATATACTCACAAAGGTTATTAAAAAATCATTGATATACTACATATACTCATCAACAATTTAAAAAAATATATATACTTTAAATATCTAATTGTAGTTTTAAATTATAACTGCGAAAATCCATGCAAATACTTGAATAAAACTTAGTTATACAAATTAACAAAATTATTTAAGGAATATATTATGGACACTTTTTTCTAAAAAAATATAGGTAGATTTTACAGTTTATTGCTTAAAGATAACCAAAATATTAATGTCTCAGAAAATAAGCTTTCAGTTTTCCAATAAATTAGACTTTCAGATAAATATAATATTATTTTCCAAGTAATTATCTCCCACCACCAGTTATCAACATTTGGTAAGTGGAATAAATATGATGGTTGAAAAAAAGATTTGCTCAGAATCTAAAATTATTCAGTATGTAATTAAATTACTAGTTAATAAAATAATAAAGTAAAAACAAAATTATTAAAATCGTAAATACAAGTAAATATAGTAAATAAATTACTAGTGTTCTATATATTTGGGTCTCATCAGCTACATATGAGTAGGAATACAATTTTAACATTTAAGATTATTTATTACTTTTTTTTTGTTGATACTGATAATGCCATACAAAATATATAATATATTTAAGACGTAGTATAAATATGAATAATATAGTAGAACATCTATGAAAAAAGTGTCACATTTTTTAAAATTGAAATCAATTTTTTTTATTCTTTTATGAATTTGTATAACATATTGTAATAAATAAATGTGATATGAATATGCAGTTCACAAAAAACATTATTCATTAGAGTAAATTATATACCTACATAGTTTATAACCTATAAATAAAATATTAACAAAATAATATTAATTTTTATTTTCCCAAAGTATGAATATAAATTATATTATAAATATTTACTTTTATGTAAATAAACTATTATTATTTATTTTTCCATAATAAATAAATAAATTTAATTTAAATTTGTTAATTCTATTATTATTAACTATAAATTTTTGTTGGTTAGTTCTAATTATGAACTATCATCATTGCGGAATCTAATATAATATTATTACAAAGTGTTCAATAAATTTGTTATTACATGAACTTTATGTATACTAAATCTATTCTATGTCTATAATGTACAATTTCGATTTAATTCATAATCTAGTCATCTAGTTAAATTTTGAATTAAGAATATAAATATTTATTTTTAAGTAAATAAAATATTATTACTTATTTTTTTTATAAAACATAAATAAATAAAATTTAAGTTTGTTGACTCTATTATTATCAGCAACTATAAACTTGTATTGGTTAGATCTAATTATGAATTATAGTTAACATTATTGTGGAATCTAGTATAATATTGTTACATAATGTGCAATTTATTTGTCACATGAACTATATGTATATTTAATCTATTCTATGTTTATACTATAAAATTTTAATATAATTTAAAATCTGATAAACTAGTTCATATGACATACATTTTTGATTACATAACTTATTTTGTTAATAAATTATGTAATCAAATTACTTTTTCTGACTTAACTTATTTTAATTTAAAATTCTAATATAAATGGCCACAATTTAATCATGTTTATAGATGAAGAAAATATATATTCAAAAATAAAATAAATTATTCATTATAACAAACTAAACATATAAATGCCAAGCTAAATTTCTTTGGACCCAGAAAAGCAGTTCTTAAGTAAATTGTTTGTTTTTGTTTTTATATTTAAGTTTTAATATAATTTTTAAATTTGAATTTCACAAATGTATGTATCTTCAAAACTAGTGTATGTAGTGTAATAGTTATATAGTTATATAGTTATACATGTACAAGTATATATATTTTCAACATTTGATTTTCTTGTACTGAAAATTATATAAAATGTATTAAGTATATCTTCCCTGGGACCAAAGATTTATTGACAAAAAAGTCTTATAATAATAATAGTGTGTTTAAAAAAATATCTTATTTTGTTAAAATATATAAATGAATAAACGTGTTTTTTTTATATAACTGCAATATAACTGCTAGATCAGAAATTAATGTAGTGAATAAATAATCCAAAAACTTTGTTTATCAGTTCCATTAATTTTAGAGGGTATTATTACAGAATATTGTGCAATTGAATTAAAGCCATCAATAAACATAGGTAGTCTTTCAATACGGATTCTTATGGTTAACATATCAAATAGATTTAACTGCTTTTGGAGTAAAGTGGTAGCTGATGCAACACTACTTATCGTACCGGTGATTTGTTTAGATATATCTTCAAACTGACCACTGAAAATAAAGATACATAAAAGTATAATAGATATTTTTAAAATTGATTTTGAGTTAGTAAAACTACATTTTTACAAACAAGTCAAATTATTTACTACTTTTTAACTTGATGAATTCTTATTTTTTTTTAATTGCAACCAATAACATTGACAACAATTTCTGACACGGAAAATATAAATATATAAATATCAAATATTTATCTCTGCATTACTCTATATATTTTAAATGCTAAAAAACACTATAAATAATAAAATATCTCCTAAAAAAAATAATAAATAATAAAATAGAAACAAGAATAATAATAAAAGATAATTAGTTTAATATGTATACATCAAAATTTTCTAAAAAATGTTTTGTACGAAAAAAATGTAAAACCATAAGTTGCAATTAGAAGACTAATTAAAAACTAAAAATCATTAAGAAAAACAACAGTAAAATGGTCGATTTGTAAAAATGTAATATTATGATTACTTCAAATTTGGTTAGGAAAAATGTTGACTGACAATGTCTGGTTCATGGTAAAAATATCACCCTGTATATAAGTAAATATTTTATTCAAATAATTAATTCACAAAAATATTTTATTGATGAAATATAAATACCATTTTAAACCAGTTCTTGGCACAGCAAAATTCATCATATTAGAAATTACTGTTTGACTTAATAGTGCTTGTTTTTCTTGCTGGAGTTCATTGCGTCTGTCATGCAATTCTGTTAAACGACCATTGATTTGTGCCAAGGATAACTTATTTTCTTGTATTTGTTGATTTTCCAAAATTTTTTTCTTTCTTAAAATTTCAGCATTCTTTTCAGCCTGAATTTCCGCTGTAGAAAAATAATGTTTGTAAAAATTAATTCTACCTAAATAATTATTTTATTTATAAATATAATTAAATTATGACAAGCAATACAAAATGTTAAATGTACCTTGTTTATTCTTCTTTCGGCGAGATATAATATGGTTCCGTAATGATTTCCATATTTTTTTGTTCTGAATTTTATTGTTTATTTTACTGTGTTTATTTGATATATTACCAACACGTTCTCCAATGTAAACAATTGTGTCAGTAAATGTCATGTTGAACAGTACTTGAAATACAATGAAAACAATATATTTTATACGTTTAAGAAATAAGATTATCTATAGGTAATATTAAACTAATTATGAATTATTAGTATTTCAATAATTTTTTTTTTAAGAAAATCAGAACCAGTGGACAATTTTATAATACATTTCGTTCTGTTTGATTAGACTCTGTAATCGTGTATCCACTACAATAACTGAAACAGCGAACTGCGAATTTTCAATAGCAAAGAAAATAATGATTAAATAAAAGAACTTTATAGCATTTTATCCAAACGAAAATATAGGTAGGTAGTTTTATATTTGTATTGTTGAATGTATATAAGTGGAAGTTACGAACGAAAATTAGAGTATGGTAGCTATGCTAGAAACGCGTTATCAATCAATATTAATATATTGATAAACAAAGACATAAAACAAAATGTCCATTCTGTTCTGAGGTTTCACTGTTCTTGTATATATTATTGTGGTTTTTTTTAAGGTGTAACTTGCCAACGTGTTTTGTATTTCTAGTTATAACTTACTACATTACATTTCAAGATTGATTATTTGAGTTGAGTTCAACTTCAAATAATTTATACGATACGACAGATAAGTAAGAAATAAAATCTTATTATGTTCATAGGTATTAAAATTTAGGTACTTTTCTGGTATCAACGCTCGTCACCAAATTTCGGTAAAATCCTTATTAATATATTTCTATGTTTCGATAACTAATATAATACAATTTTATGTACCTAATTTTATCTCATCTGTATTATGTATATGTATGTACGATTGGTACGATTAAGTATATCGTTAAATAACATTGGATAGATTATTCGATAACAATAGGCGTTTAAGAGATATACTATACTTTATAACTATGGGTATACTTATGGTTTTACTGTTTCAAAGAACAGCAACAAATAATATAACAATTTATAGAGCGAGATGGTCATTTTTCATTTTCAATTGTTACTGACGGACACTATTTGTAATTGCACTAAAAACCTCGATTACATTAGGAGAGTTACCCACTAGTCGATACCAAGTTTATTTCTTGCTTCTAAATTTGTACAGTGCAATGGCTTTTACTTTCAGTGTATAGAATACTCTGTCCATCCGCGACCTAGGCGATCGGCCTACTTTTGTTGTAGCTGCTCACTAACTAATTTAGTAAAATTACTTTATGTAACCAACATGGTTAGTAAAATTGCTTGTATTAATGTGTGTCTGTGATTAAGTTATCAAGCAATTTACTAGTTCAAGCGTAATTGGATAGGCAGTGAGTAAAAATCTAATGTAAGCTTCGATCCTCACACGCAACATTCACTCGTTTTTACATTTAGCATAAATACAATTACCTAACAACTATACTGACCTATATTATACTAGCCAAAGGTGTCATTTAAATTTTTTTGTAATACATTAGTATATGCAGATCACATTTCTGTTGTAGTTTTCAACACAACAGAAATAAAATGATCCCCATATTTTCCAACAAATATATTAAACCATCTGATAAAATTTAAATAATTATTTTATAAAGTTTTATTAAAAAATCATCACAATTTTAATTAACTTGATAATTGTGAAAAATAAATATAAAATATATAGACCAGTAAGGTGGAAGTTACTATAGCTATTATTCAGTTTATAATGAGCCAAATTACAATAATATTGGATTTTGAATACACAAATGTATTCCTTATGTGTTCCAAATGACACAATTAATACTGGCACTTAAATTCTAGACTATTAAACTTTAGTGTAGTAGAAAAAAAAGGAAACAAAAAAACAATTTTAAATATCAATGGTCAATTTTTTTCTTTATATGTTTATTCAATAACTCATTTAATATTTTATTAAAAGAAGAGTGGTAACTTTTTCCTCCAATTTGGCATTATTCCTAGTATCCGGTACTGTAAACAAATACTTTCAATTTATATTTAAAAATTTAATTAAAAATATATTCTAATAATTTTTCAAACATTCAAATATAAACTTAAGAAATTAATAGATGTATAATTTTTTTTTATTTATATTATATAAAATTTTATTTACAATCTGTAATTTAACATAATGGGACAATTTGCCTAATTTTTAATAGAATGTTACTGGTTTCAACAAGGATTTTAAGCACATTGTTTTGATATTTATTTAATCCCACCTAAGATTATAAGTAATACCAATTATCTATTTTAAGTCCAATATCTTCAAGAATTTAAATCTTAAAAAACCAATAGTTTATTTTAGTTCTTTATATTTTATTTCTAGTTTTTGATGTAATTAATGACAGTAAACAAATTGTTTAAAATTGTAATCTTAAATAAAATAAAAGTGTAATTAACATGTGTATGAAAATTAAATTTAATACTTTGTATTTATATTTCGTTTTCATTTCAGTATTTCACTAGATATCTTGTGTTTAAAATTGAGTCTGCCTGTCATACAAATCTACAGTATTATTCTGATCCTGATGAAACTTTGCACACTTCAAAACATGAAAGAGGTGGCTGTCTACTCCTTGTCTTGAACTTAAACTCATAAAGGGTGTCCCAAACATGATTTTTGATATTTTATTATGAACAATTTAATGTTTTTGGCTAATCTCTGGGTTAAGTATCTAAGTATTCTAAGTTTAAAGCTTATTCAAAATTTGTAAATTTTAATGTGTAAGTAAGAAGAATCTGGAAGTTTTATTTTTTCAAATTTGACCATTATACTGAACACAAATAAGTCAAAGATAAATATAAACTTATTTTGATAATCCAAATTCTTTGTGTTTTAAATAATGTTTTTAAAATCTTTTGTATTTTTGTTTATTATCTTACATAATTTGTTTAGGGTCATTTTATGATTTAAATTAGATGATAAATCACTTTCAAAATAAGTACCTATGTCTTTAATAGAATTTACTTTGTTCTGGAATAGTCATTAGTTTAATAAAAAATTATATCCATAATTAGTACAATAATATTAATTTTTTTTTTTCAACATATTTAGTTATACTTAATACTTAATTTGATAATTGAATATGGCACACTTTCTCAAAAAATTAAATATCCCGATTTTAATCTGAAATAAATGGCAGCTCTAATTTAATAAATGTAGTCCAATTTTCTATAGGTATCTACTAACATTTGTATTTAAATCCCTATTGAATTTTATATTTATAAAACAGTAAAATACATTACATATAATTTTATTATTTATAGATATAATCTTGTATCAAATAACTATTCCCTCAATAGAGTTAATTTTATTTTTAAATGTGGGTTCCTACTTATTTTGAAAATGATTTATCATTTAAATTAAAGTTTACAATGATTTTAAACAAATCTTAATATACTAAGTTTTATAAATAAAAATACAAAAGATCTCAGAAATCTTATTTAAATCTTATCTTACTAAAACTATATATGTCATTATTAAGATCTAACATTTAAATTTCTATACGATTCCTATACTATATGATTCCGATTATACTATCCAATTCTATATGATGCACTTACCCTCACCCCTAAAGATCTATGTTCTATACCCCTTTGCATAATCAACAGTTTATTATGAAAATGTATGACAATTTTAACTCAAGTACCCTGGTCTTCACAGATGGACCTGTAACATAATCTGGAGCTGCATATGCTAATTTTTTCCTTGAACTACATATACAGTCAATCTCCTTCATGGCTGAATGCCGGGTGATTTTAGAAGTTCTTATATGCATTAGTTCTTTACCCTTTGATAATTATCTTAATGTTTTTAATTCTCAAGCTAGTATTTTAGCCATCATCAGTACTCCGTTTTTTTTTTAAGTTCTCCCTCATGATCTTAAAAATACACAAATTTCTACTATCCCTAAAAATCAGATCAATCTCTTAACTTTTGGTTTCCGGGCATATAGACATAAAAGTCTATTAACACCATAGACTTATACTACATAAACCGTGCATTACAATTGTTTTGTGTGTATAACACGTTGAAGCCAACATTTGTGCGAGAGAGACAGACTCTGGCATTACTTTTTCAAGGAGTTCATAAAAAATGTACAATAATTTTTGATATTATATTACAAAACAACGATAACGAAATTGATAATATAATTACAAAATGATTAAAATTTTGGATTTTATTATGTCTTGATTATAGTGTTATCAGTAATCAATTAAATATTACCAGGGAGTATTATAAAATTGATTATAACCTCCTTGAAAAAGTAACGCCAGAGTCTGTTTCTGTCACACAGATGTTGGCTTCAGTTTTCATTAATGCGTGGTCTATATATTATAAGTCTATGATTCACATATCAATTCTGTGTCTTCATGTAGTTTATTAAAAAAACATAATAAATACATGCAAGTACAATAACTTTGATATATAAATTTAATTATGTTATATATTGGATAATTATATTTTGATTAAAAAAAAAAACATTTAACTCTAAGGTTGTATGGTTCATTGTTGTAGATGAGATATTGGGAAAATAAAGCTATTCAATTTGTATCCCTAGGCAATAAATCATTAATAACAAAATATATTCTGAGAGAATTTTGATTAAACATGTATACGATTTTCATCATTTGAACTTCTTTTCTGAACATTAAATATAAGAAAATAAGAACACTTATTAACTTAGTATTAAGTTTTCAAGCATTTCTGTTTTACCAAACAAATGTTATCTAGGTAAATCAAATGAAATCTAAAAGAACTTAAATTAATATATACAATTTTCAATCAGAATATTTCATTATTATAATTATAACTAGAAAAGCCTTATATAAGAATTCTGAGAAAATTTCAAGTCTGTATAATTATTTTTACCTGAATTACAACAAAAACAAAATAAAAGATAACTCAACTATAAACAATGACATAAACTTTCCTGTCTTTCCTAAGATTTTTTACTATTTTTTCAAATTATTAAGAAACAGCTTTCTTACTTATCAACTAGATCCAAATGCAACAAAAAAGGTATATTTTTGTTTTTTTGATTGAAGTAAGATTCCTGGTAGAAACTTGAATTGTATACATTTTAAATAACAATATCAGTTAGAATTGGTAGATACATATTCAAAAAGTATTCCTATTATTATTTAAATACTTATATTTATTCGAATACTCTACAACACTTCTTATAATGGTAAATATTTATGTATATATATATATATATATATATATATATATATATATATATATATATATGTATTAAATTATTAGTACTATTCAATTTTAAATTTGATTTTTGTTTGAGTTTAGGTAACAGAAAAGTACCAATAATTATTATTATTTTTATATGATCATTATTTGTAATTTCAATTTAGGTTTGTGTTTATATGCTGTAATTGTGCATTAGTGTGAATGATTGGATTATCAAGAAATTTGAAAGCTAAACAAATCACTGTGAAAATTGAAAACATGAAACGTAGAAATTACGGTGATTCTCCTCCTTTGTCACGTAAAAAACGTCATAGCAGTATTAACAGGTATGATATTAGTTCAGATGAAAGAGGTTCACCTGAGCGTGACCGTGAACGTGAACGAGCACGTCGTAGAGCTAGATCACCACCAAGTCCCAGGACATCAAGATATTCAGAACGCGATGAATTTGGCCGTTCCAGAGGTACAGATCGATCTCATCCAACATATAAAGTGTTGAGTGTGAGTGCTTTACATACTAAAGCTAGTGATGAACACATTAAAGATACATTGTATCGCGAGTATCGAAAATTTGGAGAATTTTCTGTTAGAATTTCTCATGAACTTGATGAAAGGATTGCATATGTGTGTTTTAGGAATTCTGAAGACGCTAGAGATGCTAAGCACAGTAAGCCTAGAATAAGTTTATTTGATAAAATAGCTTTAGTTGCACCTGTGTATGAAAGTCGTAGTTCTAGACATCATTATGAAGTAAGATCTAGACGTTCTCGCTCTCAAAGTTTTTCTCCAGAATACGAGCGGTATTATCATAGATCTCCTATACCTCCAGAAATACATCATAGACCCTATCCATCTGAAAGATTTTTCGAAAGGTTACCATATGGACTTCTTCCCCCTTTGCTGCCTCCACGAGATTTTAGAGAAATAGGTTTACCACAATTACATCCTCATGAGCTTATGATTCCTAGAGGACCAATATTACACCATGTGACTCCGCTTCATCCTCATTTAACACCATTACATCCGCTGTATGGACCTCCAAGACATTTTTTGCCGCCATTTAGGCCTCTTCCATCTCATCATCATAGTATTGATCGTCTTGATCGTATTGATCGTCTTGAACGTATTGAACGTATTGAACGCATTGATCGTATTGACCGTATTGATCGTAATGAACGTAATGAACGTATTGACCGTATTGATCGTAATGATCGAAATGTACATGATAAAAAAGATAAATTTCCAAATTATTTGCACCACATTCCACCAGAAGAAGATCCATTAGCTACACGTACATTATTTGCTGGGAATTTGGAAATTTCTATTTCTGATGAAGAACTCCACCGAATATTTGGTAGATATGGGATTGTTGAAGATATTGATGTGAAACGTCCATTACCAGGAACAGGTAATGCATATGCATTTGTACGTTATAAAAATTTAGATATGGCTCATCGTGCCAAAATTGAATTGTCAGGTCAATATTTGGGCAAATTCCAGTGTAAAATTGGTTATGGAAAATCTACACCTACCCAAAGAATATGGATTGGTGGCCTTGGCCCTTGGATATCACTTGCTCAGCTTGAACGAGAATTTGACAGATTTGGTGTTATTAAGAAAATTGAATATTTGAAAGGTGATCTGTGTGCATACATACAGTTTGAAAGTATTGATGCCGCTACAGCAGCCGTTAAAGAAATGAGAGGAGTATGTTTGGGTGGTTCAGAACATAAATTAAGAACCGATTTTGCGGATGGAGGCATGTGTAGCAGTCCTACATTAACATATTCATCAAAATCAAAATCTTCTCATGAGGATACCCCAGTAAATATTACAGACTTCCAGGAATTACCCAGACGAGAAGAATATCCATATGGTTGGTTAGAAGGAGAATTTCCTTCTTTTAGTTCTAGAAATTATAAAGTTCGACCAGAATACGTGGAAGAAAACAGAGATGTTTGTAACTATGATAATGGCCATTCATTTAAACCACATTCTGTTTCTGATATTGGTTCCCCTAGATCACCTGGTCGATCACCTGTACCTAGATCACCTGGTCGATCACCTGTACCTAGATCACCACTCCATCAAACAATTGATAGTGACATTGAATTGGAGGTTTTACAGCCTGTCACACCTTTGAGTTCTGTTTATACTCTAAGTGAATTGGCTTATAAGTGTAACGATACATGGCAAGGAAGCCTTATATTAAAAAGTTCTCAGTTTCCAGCTAAATGTCATTTAACATCTGGCGATCCAAGTCTTATAGAAGCAATGATGAAAGATTCATCTTCAGATGGTAAATTTACTCTACGTATAACACAACGATTACGTTTAGATGAACCGAAGTTAAAAGATGTTTCTCATCGTATAATGACAGCTGATATGCATGCTATATTTGTAGCAATGCCCCTAGCTGTAAATGAAAATCCTGACAATGAAGAGGAAGATGCTCTAATCCAAATAAGACCACTTCGTAATTTGGTATCTTACTTAAAACAAAAAGAAGCTGCTGGTGTTATATCATTGTTAGGTAAAGATTCTGAAACAATTGGTGTACTATACGCATTTCCTCCTTGTGCATTTTCGGCTAGTTTACTGAGACAGAGCGCTAACAATTTGAGTGATGAAACTCTAAAAGATGATCATTTGGTCATTGTTATCGTAAATGGAGGTATGATATAATTATATTTTTAAATGCATTATACTTAACAATATATTAGTATACTAGGTTATTTTTCATTTCTTTTTGAAATTCATAACAAAGTATATTAAGTTAATTTTATTATTTATTTAAATATTTAAAAATAAGATTATTTAGATAATATTATAGAATCTATTTTAGGTTATATACACATATATCATAAGATTTAATTTATTACATTTTTTGCTTATTTTTTTTTTTTAATTTGAAATTAAATTAATTCATAGCAAAACAATGTGTACTTACACATATTTATTATGTGCTTAATTTGTTTAAATTCTACTATTAATTTTGTTTATAATTAAAATTTGCGTACTTAGTTGAATTATTTGTATAATGTGTGGAGTGCATAATATAGTCTATATCTTGGTCTATATAGATAGTGTTGAAATTAGTTAATACAAAATTATTAGTTAATCCATAATAAATCAATATTGTATTGAAGTGGCTAACTATTTTGTAAAACTAATTTAATTTAATTAATACATTGTTCTATGGATAAGTGTTAATTTACATCATCTTTTGTTTTGTAAAACCATATTTGCCTAAAACATAGTGTGTAAATTGTCAAGACATCCAAAACCAGTTAATGTAATTGGGTTTGTGAAATTTTTAAGTGTAACTATAATTATTTAAGTTACTTTTTTTTTTTTTTTTTTTTTTTTTTTTACTATTATCGGATTTTGTGTTGATCATTATTTAACATAGTTTTGTAGTAAAGTGTAAATCGCGATTTTTTTTTTTTTTTAAATAAAATATTATTTCATTACATATAAATTATGTACGAACATAGTAATATTAATTTTACTAAGTTCAATTAGTTAAATAATTATATTAAAATTAAATATTGGTGTATTTGATTGTTGTATTTATGGCATTTCAACATTGATTACATGTTGTTTGTGACAGATATTCAGTTATAGTGTTGTGTAAGTGATAACTGATATCCAAGCTTATTTTATTTTATTTGAGATAAAAAATTTTATTTAATGTGTTTTTTTTTTTTTTTTTTTTTGTCAGTTTTTTCAAATAGTGATAATTTATAAATTGATGAATTAATAAAATAATTATTACAGCATAAGTGACTTGAGAAATCAATGCTTTTTTATTATAATTTATAAATACATTTTTCTACAGTTTAAATTTGTACTTGATGCCTGATATACTTTTAATATGATATCTCTAAGATTAATAATCTTCATTGAATTTCCTCAATGCGAAAGTACTAAAAATTTATATTTGTTTTCAGAATATATTGTATACTATATTATTAATTTGTTTTTTGAAGAAAAAATAATAGCAATAACTAAGAACCATATTTAAGTACACATTTTTTGGAAGGGGGTCCAAGGCATTTTTTCAAAATACAAAATTTGTTTCATATTATATAATATGTAATGTTAAATTTTTATTTTATAATGAAAAATGTTATTATTATATTAATTTTTATTTTTGGTTCAGATAGATTGAGATGGGAGCCTATAAAGCTGACAATAAATTGAAAAACAATTCTTTTTGCGGAACAGTATTTGAGCCAAAAGTATTTTATCCAAAATGTATTTCTTTAAAAATATTTTAACCAATGTAAAAAATAAAAATGTGTGATGGTAGCTAGTTACCATAATAGATAATCTGTAGTTAACACTATAGATAATATACCATGGTAAAGCTGTGGCTGTCAAATTTTATTTGCTTCTTCTTCTAATTTTTTGTTCATAAGTTACATCAGTTTTATAATTCAAAATTTTCTTATTAAATATTAAAATACATCAGCAGTTTTCCAAAAATATTAAGAAATCATAAAAAAACATAAGAAATTTGCATCTTGGTAACCAGTAGTTTCAGCTAAAATAGGTTAGTTGTAATATTTTCTACTGAAATACTGCATGTGGAATTATTTTTCTGTTTAGATATTTTTGAATGAAATAATTGTTGGTTTAAATACTGTCAACTAGAATGTAGTTTGGCTTTTTATTTTAACTCCCTCCTCTCATTGAGATGTATTATAAAAAAAAGTTCCTGTAAATTTAATTGTTCACTTATTGAAATTTATATTTTATTTGTATGTTATTTGTATGGGTATTATTTATTTCCTATTAATTTTTTGTTCTTTTTTAATACAGATTTTAAATAGCATTTAAGTCATTGAAATTTGGGTTCAGGTAGGTATATTATTAATAATTATTGTACAATTAATTAATTCATACATTCATTTTGAGTTTCTGAGTGTAGCAAAGAATGTATTGGTTTTACAATTGTGTTTGTTTTTAATTTTATCTGAACAATTTTTCTACTGTTGATTTTGCTCCAATTTACAATTCTAGCACTTTTTCTAAAAGGAAATCTAACTGGGGTAGTACTTTAAGTTAATTTTTTGATTTTTTCAGGAATTTTTCCAATAAATAGGAAAAACACAGGAAAATAGGTACGATATTAAACAAATATTATTAAAGAAAATGTATAATGTATATGCAATTATTTTACCATAATATGATATATATATATATATATATATTGTTAACAAAACATCACCATCAACCGAACTCCACCTAGAATCGTTTTTTGTTAGCAATGAGATTAACCTTTGCCTACAGAATATATACACCAAATTTAATCTTTACCTTCCCAACTTCTCACCTACTAAAGTGGTTCAGTATTTCAGAATTTTGATTTATATATTTATTAATTTTGTATTAGTTGTAATTCTTTAGAGATAAAATGGTTGTTCGTTATTACAATCAGGTGAGCTTGTTAATTTAATCAAGAAGGCTCAAACTCCAGTCTTATATTTGTCTAATATCAATATAAGTATTTAAGTGAAATGTAGAAGATTTAACAAATTTAAATATTGGTATGTACTGTATACAATTTTAAACTACCAGATAATATATAAATCTTTTATATTAGATTACCAAATAGGTAGAATAATAAAATTTAGTATACAAATTCGCTTTAAAGCATTAAACATATTTTAGTTAGGTTCATAAAATTAAATAAATAGATGACCCAGTACATTTCAAATGAATGGGTTACTAAAAATTATATAAATACAGATTTAGTAAGTTTTTTTTTTTCTATGCGTGACTTTTCTACCGGAAGACTTATTGGGATCTCTACGTGTATCACTTTTTCTAAAAGAAAATCGGTAAAGGGAGGTACTTTAAGGAGGCCATTATTCGATTTTCTCAAGAGTTTTCTCATCAAATTTGAAAAACTGAAAAAAAAAATGGAAAATATAAGAAATGTAAGTATTAGTTAAAATATATTACGGTTTTCATTTTTTCTGTGTACAACATCTACTTGAACTTTTACTCCAACTTTTAAACTCTTTTAGCAATGTTTCTAAAGGGAAGTACTCTAAATAGGTCATTTTTAGATTTTCCCAAAAGTTTTCCCAGTAAAAGTGAAAAACTGGGAAAATCGGTACAACATTAAACAAATACTATTAAAGAAAATATATAAAGCCTATTTAATTATTTTTTACTATAAAATGACGTATGTATTGTTGACAAAAGCATCACTATATTCAAAACTCCACTCAATCGTTTTTTTGTAAACTATGGTTTATTGTTGCTTACAGGTATACATTAAATTATCTATAACAGTGGCTGCATCCGTTTCCATTATCCTAAGACGTTTTTTTAATTATACTATTCTATATTTACTATCTACGTATTATCCAGATTTCTTTTTAATTAGCCTAGGTACCTAACCTACCCATGCAGTATGCATTTAAAATTTTTAAATAAATTATTTGTTTAAAATATATGCCCATATTCTTACGGGAGAAATTTGAATGATTTTAATGAAAATTGAAAACATTACAGCAAATTAGATTATAGGCATTAAGCTTTTAGAACTTTGAGTTTTAATTAATACCTATCTATTTTGAAATTAATGGTTAACTCGTATATTAGGTTTGAAGGTTATAGGTAACTGTTAACAGAATTAATTTCACAGTTGTACAGCGTCATCGTCTAATCCGTGATTATACATGATTTCTTATCAACATAGAAAATTGGTTATTGATCCCTTATTTTTCGTCAGATAACTTTATATCCATATAACTTTTTATTATTATTATTTTTTACCTTCTATAGCTCTGTATGAAATCGTTGTCCATTCATTTTTTTATTCATTTCAACATAACAAGTAAAGATAGCCGATGGACACGTTCAATATTTTGTGTATAGACTTAAAAATGCAGTACTGAACGAAATCACAATTGTCTTCTCTGAAGTGAGTACCTACCTAGTGCTTACTTAATTTGCATCATTGATTTAATCATAATTGATGAGCATGCAATTACAAAGGATATTTTCCTTTGTTAACAGCTCACACCATTCCTTATGATTACGTTATTATGGCCGATTGCGTCGATGGAAACTCCAAAAATGACAAGAATGAACTACATTCTGATTGGATTCAGTGCATTTGCGTTGTCACTTTTGACTTAGAATTCGGACAAGCGATGGAGGTATGTGAGACCATTAGTTAATTTTGTTCAAATAGTTAAATAGGTACAAGATTAATTATTTGTATTGTGGTGTTCCTATTGGTTTGTTCTAGTTGATCTATCCTAATAATGTCAAATTATCCGAAGAAGATAAAACAAACCTTTGTTACCTGGCATTTCCTGACTCTAACTCCGGTTGCATGGGGGATACTCAATTTCATATCAAAATCAAGTGCTCTCAACCCTTGAATCTCAATCAACGCCATATCACCTACAATGCCAAATGCCCAGTGTTTCTACAAGCTGATCATCGTTGCTTGTATGGATTTGTGTTTTTTCGGCAAATCAAAGATCTGTCTCTTCCACGAGGATATTTTCAAAAAGTATGTTTTTACTAAAAATACAAATAAGTATGCTGTATACTAGATGATTCATTTAAATAGGTACATTCATTATCTCGGAAAGTATTAAATTTTTCCGAAATTTGTTCTCTAGAATATTTAAGAAATAAGTAACTCCACAATTTTATATATATGTTATTTTTAGGGATGAAATTACTATCTACTATTGATTTTCAAACGTTAACCTATATTAAAAATTCCATATGTATTAGTGGTGTATTATTAACATGCCATGCGCCATATCACCACACAAATGATACTCCCCTACTCTCCTCCAATCCAATCTTAATAGGGGAATATCTCGTTAACGGATCGACAGAAATCAAAAAAGTTCAACACTCAAATTTATTTTAACTAATATTTCATCTATTTATGGAATTTTTAATACAGGTTGCTATTTTAAAATCAAAAGTAGGTAGTCGTTTCACCCCCAAAAATAAAGGTGACAAAAAATAACATAAATATAAAATTATAGAGCTTTTTGTTTCTTAAATGTTCTAGAAAACAAATTCCGAAAAAAATTTAATACTTTTTGAAATAATGAGTGTACCCACTTAAATGGATCACTCGGTATTATCCATTACTTAATTTAATAAATTTATTAATTAAATTCTAATATTATTGTTTATGTAGAGTGTAATAGTTTTATCTAAGATGCCATTTATAAGTTTGTTTAACGAAGTTTGTGGGACAATAGCACCAGAATATTTCAAACATGGAATTACTAGTATTGAAGTTGCATTTCACGATATTCAACAGTGGCCAGAATTATATGTAGGGGAAACTGTTAGCTTACCATTATTGGGAATTGTTCTTCAAGTTTGTATACTAATATAACAACTATGCCTAGGTAATAAACAATATTAATTTAATTTTAAAACTATTTTATTTAGGCTCAACTAATATGTGATAATAATAAAATCTGCACTTCATCAAATTCAATGGTTCCCAATTACCAATTGCCTGTTGTTGTATCCTCTTTGTATGAGTTAAACACATTTGGGTGCTTCTCATCCGTTGTGCCACAAATGCATCTTTTATGGGAATTGGTGTTAACAAATGAACCAATTATTGTGATGACTTCATCTCCAACATGTTGTTCACAGGTTGTTCAAGCTTTGGTCAGGTAAAATTTGTTATTTTGTTTTAATAAGTGTAATGATAGTTGATATATAATTTATTACAAATTTTTTTTTTATAAATTATTAGTTTAATAGTACCTTTGGCATATTATGGAGATTATCGGCCATATTTCACAATTCATGATAAAGAATTTAAAGACTACACAAACAAAAACATGAATCCACCACCAATAATTCTTGGTGTTACAAATCCATATTTTACAAAAACATTACAACATTGGCCACACATTGTCAAAGTCACTGATACTTTAAGAAAAGGTAAATATTTATTTTAAAACTTAATCAGAATTTAACTTAAAAATATTTAAAGTTTGACATGATTATTTTAGGTAGTATTTAGCTTCTTTAATGTCTTAATTTTAATAATATGAATTTACTATTGTACATTTATCTACTTGATATTTAGTTAAACTTTCATATAAATGTACATTCAATATACTTTACCTTAATGTGTTTCAAAAAATTCAACTAGTTAAATTGAATTAACTTAAATTCTGGTATTATGAAATTAGTATAGAAACTAAAGTGATTAATATTTTTGGCATGAATTGAATTTCAAATTATGTTTTATGAATGTATTCTTTATAGTCTATACTATAAAGTGAACTTTTCATTATCCACACAATTAGGTAGTGCAGCCACTGCAGATAATCTAAAGAAAAAAAATGACTAAATCAGTCAAAAGTTGACATGTTTTATTACTATTAAATTATTACATTTCATTTTTTTACAAAAAAAATCATACATTATTTGTAGTTCTTAAAATAACACAGTTCCATGGAAGATTGAAAGATGATATTTATGTTCTAAAAATACCTATGATACTAACAGACTATCATTTTGAGTTTAAACCTCTTCAGTTTTTTGTAAAACATTGCTTTGCAATCACCACCAATAAAGCACAAGGTTAAACATTAAAACTAACAGGTATCGACAATTTAGATCCTTGCTTCACTCATGGGCAATATTTTTGATTTTCCTAGGAGTTTTCTCAACAAATGTAAAAAAAACTGAGAAAAACAACATTTAACATATATTATTATAGAAAATATAATAATTATATTATAATGCATTTGTAATTATTTTACCATAATACGGCATATATATTGTTGGGCTATCGGGAAATTCCAAAGAAGCTGCTTTCTAACAAATTAAAATAGGCTGATAGATTACAGATTGTAATATTTTCTGTTTTTATATAAAAAAAATTTATCTGTGTGCAACTTTTCTACCACAAGACTTACTCGGATTTCTACATGTAGCACCTTTTCTGAAAGGAAATCGGTGTGGGAAGGTACTTTAGGGAGGTTTCGATTTTCTCAAGAGTTTTCTCATCAAATTTGAAAAACCGAAAAATATAAGAAATTTAGGTAGGTATTAGATAAAAATTGTATGGCCTTCTTTTTTTCTGTGCACAATTTTTCCACCAACAATTTTGCTCCAACTTTTAATGATAGCAATGTTTCTAAAGGGAAATTTCACTAGGGAGGTACTTTAGAGAGGTAAGTTTTCTATTTTCTCAGGAGTTTTCCAAGCAAATGAAAACCGGGAAAAATGTAGGAAAACCAGGGAAATTGGTACAATATTAAACAAATATTATTAAAGAAAATATATTTAGCCTATTTAATTATTTTGCTATAAAATGACATATATATTGTTGACAAAGCATTACTATCAATTGAACTTCGCTCAGAATCATTTTTCAAAAGCAATGGTTAATCATTGCTAACAGATATATGTTAAATTATCTATAACAGTGGCTGTACCCATCTCCATTATCCTAGGAGGCTCTTTTTTATATTTCTACTGTTGAGTGTTTATTCTAAAATATAAATTATTGTTAATAGGTTCTATGCATGTTTTTTTTTAAAAAATTTCAATCTAATTAACAAATTTGTTGAATTATATTTATATTTTTATATAGACACCCTGAATAAGAATAAATTAAGAAAAGGATCAAATCTGAAAATTTTAGATGCCAAACCTGGAGTTTATACAGAATATAAACCTTACTTACATAAAGACAAAGCAATTTTGAAAAAATTATTCCGAGGAATGCAAAATAAAAGACCAGAAGAAGTTCAATCAGCATTGTTAAGACGCCATTTCTTAGAACTAACCCAAAGTTTCATGATACCACTAGAACGTTACATGTCAACATTAATGCCACTACAAAGAAATATCTCACCTTTTAAAGTACACAATATTTTACATAATTCTGTACACACAAAATTAAAGAATTAATTTTTTTTTTCTTTTTAAAGTCTGCTCCTAAACCATTCCCATTTAATCCAGATAACTTTTTAGCTAGTTTAGAGTACGCTGGACCTCAACTGACATGTGGAATTAAAGGTGACTGGAAAGGACTTTATAAGCAATTTTTCAAGTCTCCTAACTTTAGTGCTTGGTACAATGTCCGTTATCAAGGAATGTTGATGAAATTACAAGTTTTACAAATTGAGGCCCTTTCTAGTGTGGTAAAAAAAAATTTAATAACTCTTAATGAACCATCCAACTAAAAAATTCAATAATTATTTTATTACCATAATAAATAGAATACAGTCTAATTAGCATAATGATACAACTAAAATTTGTCTGTGACTATTCTTTGGCTATACCCTGTTTCAAAAGAGAACATACAGCAATTTTCTGTTAAGAAATAGCATGTCCAATATGTCTATAGTTGTGACCCATATTAACTTGTAGGGATGTGCCCAACCCAATGGAAACTGGTTACCAAAGCTGTATATTCTCTTTTGAAACTGGGTATAGTTATGGTGGTTTTTAATATTGAGCTTGACTATATATATAATTAAATAAATGAATGAATGAATGAATGGCCTGGAGTATTATAAAATGTGTATTGTACCAATTTCAAATTAAAAATTTATTGTATTTAATGTCAAAATGTAAACTGCAACTACATATGAAAGAATACACAACAAATTTACAAATTGGTAATTTTACATAGAAATAATTAATTTTAAAAGGAGTGATTATTTAAAATGAGTTATTATTAGACATAGATATGTTAAGAAATATAAATTATTTGGTTATTATTTATTATCTTAAATGTATTAAAAATAAAATAAAATAAAAATAATATCATATCAATTATGATATTATTTTTAAAATCAGTTTGAACATTTAAAATATTATTAAAATTATTTTTCTTTATTTCATTTTGCAAGAATTACACATGTAATAAAACAATAAAACTTAATTAATGTTAATGTTACTTTGAGTTTTTAATATTTCTAAATCTATATTAATATCAAAACTTATATTATGGTTCTAAATAATGTTGTCAACTATTTTAGTATGAAATACAAAAATAATATGTCAAACAAATTTGTTAAAATTCTGAACAATAATACAAATAATGTAAAAATCCCTTTTAAGACTAATAATAATTTAATCAAACATATAAACAATAGAATTAAAAACTTCACAAAGAATCCTCCATTTTTTGAAAATGGTAGTATATATAAACCTAAATGTTAAATTTATTTTTTCATGTTCAATTTACTTTTTGACTTTGTGATTTTACCTGACGATGAATTTTTAATTAAAAAAACGTTTAATACACATTTCATAATACTCCAGGCCATTTATAAGTATTAATCAATAATAATTTAGTTTTTACTTTATTCTTTTATAATACAAGGCAATATTTATCGGTTTTTGGTTTAACATAAAATAACTGCTAATTAACTTTTTTTTTTCGAAAGACCCTATTAAATGTTTTTAACCCTGCAATGCCCAATTTTATTTTTTTTTACATAAAAATTATTCTTCTTAACTAATTTTGATGAGCTGAGGGAAAAAGTATTTTAAAAATCCTGTGTTTTAGCTTGTATTATAAAATTGTAGTTTTATAACTAATCTACTGAGTTATTAATTATTTGTGTGTTATTAATGTTCATATAAACCTTGTAGTAATTTTAAGTTTCATTTTCGATGATTTATTAAAATATATTTTACTCAAAGCACATTTTGTAATTCAAGAAAATAAAAAAAAAACACATGAGAGAAAAATTACAAAATAGAAATTAATAACATTTGCATGTGGGTATCAATAAAAAACATAGATCAGGACTTAAACTATACATTAGATGGCTCAACAAATTTTTTTAGTCAGTATGTAGTGTGGAAACATTATTTTAACATGTTGCATATTTGCTAATGGACATAGAAGAGTTAAGAGTATCTGATAATTTTTCTATTTGTATAACTATATCACATTTTGGTTTAATATTTTAGAAAGAAATAACACGAATGTAATAAATTTACCAAATATTCACTGTGAGCTTGTGTGTTATTGTTTTGATGATCATGACATCATGTACCGATAGATTATCGGATTATTATAAAATTATAATTTTAAAGACATTTATAACTTTAATACAATAAGATATTCTTATGAAAAATAAACATGCATGCTATAAAATTCAAAATAAACTTATAGCAGCACCACAAAATATAACAAGCATTCTTATGACAGTGTCTTATGAGGGTAATATTAAAAATCACCCTAATTAGTGAAGAGATAGTCACGAACAAATTTTAGTAGGATAATAATATGTACTAAAATTTAAACTGAAGCCAATTTTTTGAGTTGGTGGGTAGTCTTTTAATTCTATTTCCTTCCTCCCCCCCCCCATCTTAGTGCTGTTATTATTATTTATTTGATTTTAGGATATTAAAAAATGGCTTGAGAATAAATTGGAAGTAGAAATTGTGGATATGATATTGAAAATACGCCAGAAACTGGATGAATGTGAAAACTTGGGATATTCATTGAATAAAAGAGTCAAAGATCAGTTAAAATTGAAAATGGATGATATTATTTGTTCATTGCCAGATGATTTAAAAAATGTTTTGTCAAATAAAAATTCATCTAATAGATGATATTACTTCTGTATGTATAGGTAGTAAAGAACTTATTTATAGTTTATTTATTATTTATTTTAACTAACTATCTGTTGGTTTTAGTAATTGTAATTTTTGGCCATAGTTATATATATATCTTACATAAATACTAGAATTAAATACCTTTTTATATTTATACAGGAACTGTTTAAATATTTAAAAAATAATTATTGCCCAAAAGCAAATTCCAAATTTTTGCATATTATTGAGAAATCAAATATTAGTGTAGAAACTAACTTTATATGAATTTTTATATATTGTTAATTATAATATACAATTCTTCCAGAAAATGTTAGTGCGTAAGTATCAAATTGATATTAAAATATTGTACATGTTGTTAAGATCTAAATGTAAAACCATAATTATATAAAGAAATGATATGGTTATAAACAACCAAAATAAATTGTCATCATATTTGTGTTGTGTTTTTTATTATTATTAGTTATTAGGTATTGATATTATACATTATATTCTGACTTGTATTCAATAATAATTTTATATTTTATAAATATATAAATTTTTTTACAAATATATCAGGTAAGTTCTAATTGAAAAACTAATCGTACAGATTAACATTGTTTACAAACAAATTACATTGATTTTATTAATGAACAAAAAAAATGCTTGCAAATTTAATATGAGATTTATTATAAGTTTTAATTAGTAGTTAATAAAAAAAAAAAGTGAGTTCAATGTAGTATTTTATTTTATTTTTTATAATAGTTAAAATCAAATTTTGATGGAAATTGTAATTATTACGGTCTTTAAATACTTGTATAACTTGTATGGTTCATCATTGGTTACAAGTATAAATTAAACAACTTAATGTAGCCCACCTACAACAATTTTTTTTAAAGTTTGTACAGCAAGAAAACTATAATGCTAAGTCTGTTCTTTTGAAATTGATCAAAAGATACCCATTCATACTGTTATAGAACTCATAGATAATATGGCCACAGTTCCACAAATGGCCTTGTGAGTTAAAGCCTAATTGGTGTAAGAAGGAAAGGAGTAAAGAACAGAAATAAAGTGAATCCAGTGAATGATAATAATGCAACTGATTGGTTATAAATAATCAACATATTATATGTTTACATAAATTATATTCCAACTTCTCAATTACTTACTGAATTTGATTAAATTTTACAGATTTCAATTTCACTGTACAAAAAAAAAAGTTAGGTTGGTTAATATTAATAACATGCCTTCATCAGTATTGCTTTCACATTGGTTGTATAAATTAAAAACACCTGTATTATTTATACTTCATACTAAAGTTTCTTAATTATTTTTACATTTAAAAACAATATTATCTTTGCCCAAAACAGACCCAAGAATTAGTATCTTCTAATTTATACTAGATTCTAAAGTTAAAAAACATTCCTTAAACAGTGGAGTAACCTAACCACAGGGTGATATTAAAAGAGGTCAACTCCACCACTCTAAAAAAAATTGTAGACATTTGATAGAAAAAAACACATTTTTATTTAGAAAACAAGATCTATATTTCTTTTTTGTAATGTTTGAAAATATCAATGCAATTAATTTTTGAATATTAAGTCATGTCAAACTTGTTGGGTGATTCCAACCCATTTTAAATCTTAGCCAAGCTTTTAAACTATAAGCAAATTAATAAAAGTAGCAGATATGACTAATATAAGAATATACAGTGTAAACCCTAGGAAATAAATAACATAGAAAAAAGAACACATGCTTTAGTCCTTGGTTAAAGGAATAAATGAAAATAGGAAGCAACCTATTGCTTATTTTCTTATGTCAAGTAGTTGTACTGGTATTGATTTGCAACACACAAATATATCAACGATTAGTTCCCTTTAAAAATATTAAAGCTTTTATTACAGATCAAGGCGCAAATTGTGTAAGTATTTCTAAAAGCTTTTATGTTACTCTTAACAAGCTATATTTTGAAGTAGATGGAAAACAAATTGTTTTCATTTTTGATCTACCTAATCTTTTAAAATCTACTCTCAACATGTTTTTTAAACACAACTTCAAAATTATTGATTCAATAGTAACTAAAAAGCACATATTGATTCTTTTCACAATTATGATTTAGAAAAGTAATCTTCGCTTGGTTTCAAAACTAAAACATGCACATATTCATCTAGGACTATTAGAAAAAATGATAATTTACTTAGCTGCCCAAATTTTTAGTAATAGTGTAGCTTTTGATATGTTTATGACTTTGAAGTCTGATATTTTGCCACCTATTGCATTATGGACATTATTATTTATGGACAAGTTATTGGACATAATTATTTTAAAGCACATAATCTTAAAAAATGCAATAGCCCATTTAAAAATATTAAATCATTAATTAATCATTTAAATAAAATGGCTGAAGTTTTTAGGTACATAAAAGTTATTAATAAACTTATTAGACCAAATATTAATAATAAGATGAATTTTCTTAATGGTTGGTTAATTTCAATATCTTCATTAAAAAGGCTGTGGTATTCCTTAAATCCAAATAAAAATAAAAATGATGTTCTTTATACTAAGTGCCTAAATCAAGATTATTTAAAAAAATTTGTTTGTTTTTCCGTCAACAAATGGAAACAATTTTAATCTTGCACCAATTGAGTTTCTAGGTAATTTAAAAAAATTGTTTTCCAAAAATTCCAGAATGTAATGCATTCACTTATATTTGTGGTATATTTAATAAGGAAATGTTTAGAAAAACATATTAGTCAGGTTTGTACAAATTATACTTATTAACAAAATTAGTAAAATCAATCATTTCTTTTAAGTTTCTTTAAAACTTATCCTATTGGGGACACTAAACATTTGGAAATTTAATGATCCCTTATGATGACTTATATAATTTCATGTCCAAATTAGAAAATATTTTATTGACAGCTTCCCTTACATTTCTTGTGAAAACAGTGTAGATACCAAATTGAAGCACAATAAATGAGTAATATACCTTTTAATCATCCCAGTGAATCTTTTAATAAAATATTTTTAATTTATTTATTTACACCTTAGCAGTCTAATTTCTAAACAGTTTTAGTTTCAGAAAAAATATTAAAAGCTAGAAAATGAACCATTCTGAAATATTTATAATTACCTTTTGTATCATTTGTACTACTACTCTACTCCATTCATGTAAACTGAAAATAAGTAAGTACTCATCCAAAAATCTTAATCAATAAAATACTTAATAAAAGATGTAATTATTATTAAAACAATTTTGTTTTATAATTTCTAAAATACACTGTCTCACATAGAAATATCCATTAAAATATCTCCTGAGATAATAAATATAATCAAATTCTGTACAAAAACGTAAAAAATTGAAATATAAATATTTGTAGTCCTTGTATCTTTGTAGTATACAAAAAAGGGTGCTGGCACTGCTGGTGAGAAGTTAGATGATAGGATATAGAGGGGAAATTAATTTGTATCTATAAGCAAAGATTAACTATTGCTAACGAAAAAACAATTCTGGGTGGAGTTCAATTGATAGTGTTGTTTTGTCAACAATATATATACATATTATATCATATTATTATGGTAAAATGATTAAAATTATATGTGTTTCCATGACAACAATGATTGTTTAAAAAAGATAAAAATAATTAAAACTTAATAATAAAAAATAAATAAAAACGGTTGCCAACCTTATTATTAATTTTCCAATCTTTTTAAACCTAAGAACCTAGGTTTTCCTCATTATCTCGAATGCTAATGAGAATTAAAAAAAAAGACCTATTTAAATTATAAGTACTACCCAGAGAACATTTCTTTCAAAAAAGGTGTTACACTTGGTAATCGGAGTAAGATATCTGGTAGTAAAAGTGTTAACATTACAAAATAAAAATAATAATCATTATTACTACTCTTAATATTGTTTATTTATAAAATAAATAATTACCCAATGATAAATTGTGTTTTATATGTATCTAAGAAGTGTCATCTGTATTCTTTAGTTATATGAACATTATGAGATTAGTACAATGCTTATTTAAAATACCTATTGTTGAGTTATTACTTTTTTTTTTTTTAACTTAATATGTTTATTATACTACACATAATATATTGTTTTTTCTGATGATACACTTATTAAGGTAAGTAGGTAATTTATAGTTATCTTAGTTTAATATAACATAAATAATCAATAGGTACCTATTTAAAGTAATTTAAATTACATTTTTGAATTTTATTATACATTTGAAAATGTGATGATTGAACAATAGAATTAAATATGTACATTTTTGATTTTGTGGTATAAATGTGATAAATAATGCGATTTCAAGTTCATTTTAATTTTCAGTACTTATAAGTTTTGCATCTAAAGGAAAATGTAAAATGATAATTATACTTGGTAATTTTTTTGGTTAATCAAATGTATCTAAATGTTTATCCTGGCAAAAAAAAATTATGGATAACAAAAATACTAATTATTAGTAATTTTGTATTCATTGTGTGAAATATACTTTATAACTATTGACAATTTTGTTTTAAATTGAAACCAACGATAAATTATCAATATTTTAAAAATTAAATGGTTAATCCTAAGTAATTTAAGTACATCAATAACTTTTATCCAGCAAAGTATAGTTTTAGTTTTTCTTTTACAAAATAATACTATAATTATAGTTCAATTTCTCGTATTCAGTAAATTTGATAGATCAATTGATAGAATATTTAATATTATATAAACACAATTAATTTAAATAATTGTCTAACTTAATATTTAGCACTAATATTTTAATTATCTGAGGAATGTCACACAAAATACTATAATAATTATCCCATGTAAATATAATTGATTACTAAAAGCTAATAATAAAAAAAAGTATAATTGATTTAATATGAAAATATTTCTAACTAGATTTAAATAATAAATTGCAATAATATTATTGCCATAAACCAGCGTAATTCCCAGACATATCAGATGGCAATGGTCCTCCTGCAGAAAATAATCTTGTCCCTGAGAAGTCATAGCAATGTGTATAAATTGCTGGTGTATATTTCACATTTCGTAGACTTTCTGCTATATTATCATCTTCATCAGACCACTAAAAATTAAACATAAGATAAAATAAAATAATAACAAGTGCATACTAAGTGTACAAATTATAGCACTCACAATATAACCTTGACTTGTTCTTAATACAACTACTCTACTTGTATTAGCATTAGAGATCTCTAAGTATTTTGCAGCACGTACATCATAGAACAACATGGCACCAACACCTGTTCCAATTGTCATTAAATTATCTTGAAAACTTAAAGATCTGATTACTGAAATAAAATTAATTAAAATAGAATTATTTAATTTTTTTTAGATGGTTTTTTTCTTTATAAAATATATCCAAATTCGATTTAGGGGTAGTATTTTTTAATTTTATTTCAGAAAAGTGTTCTTTATATCTTATTTTAAAATTTCTATTTGTCTTTCCTAAATAAAATTTATTATAGTTACATTTAAGTTAATACATACCAGCATTTTCAAAAAAAGGGGAATTTTGTGTGAAGTTTTTAATTCTATTGTTTATATGTTTAATTAAATTATTATTAGTCTTGAAAGGGATTTTTACATTATTTGTATTATTGTTTAGAATTTTAGAAAATTTGTTAGACATATTATTTTGATATTTCATAATACAATAATTAACAACATTATTTAGTGAGTTGTGTATTTACTTTATCTTTAATAAATTTATGATTTTTTTTAATAGTATTTAAATTTAAATTATTCTTATAATTTATATTATAAATAATACTGAGCTCATGTTGATAATTATGTTTATTTAATGGAATACATTCAAGCCTATGGAATTAGTTTGTTTAGGTTTCCTAAATACTAAAATCAAATTTATTGTTTATTATAGAAACTGTAAGATCTAGGAAATTTAATTTATTATTCATTTATATTTTGAGTATAAATTGAATGTTTTTATTTATTTTGTTTAAGTAGTTAACTACATTTTTTTTATATTACACATACACAATGAAATGAAGAAAAATAATTTTATGAATATTTTAAATGTTCAAACCGATTTTAAAAATAATATTTTATATTAATACATTTTAAATAATAAATAACAATGAAATCATTTATATTTCTTAACATATCTATGTTTAATAACTCAATTAAATTATTTCTATATTTTATGTGAAACAGCCAATTTGTATAATTTTTTTTTCTATTTATTCATTCATTTATTTTTATATATTTATTTACTTTATTTAAATGTAATTACTTATTAAAAATAATATTTTAAGACATTAAAATATACAAACCACATCCTGAATGTCTTCCATAAACCTTCTTTACAGCTTGCAACATTCTCGAATCAAGTAGTAATGCATATGGACGACATCCTATTGCATATAAACTGCTATCACTTTTCAATGACATACAGACATTATCTTGGTTACTTGGTAATCTTCTTGAAAATCTCTAAAAGTCAAATGAAAAAAATGAGACAAACTCCACATTTGTGTGGGCCACTGTTGTAAATGAGAAATTTAATGTATATTGGTAAGCAACAATAAACCATTGCTAACGAAAAACAATTCTGAGCAGAGTTTTTCAGTTGATAGTGTTTTTCCCATTTATTAAGAATAGTCCAGGAAAATCAAAAATTGATTCTACAGTACCTTTCCAGACTGATTTCCTTTCAGAAAAGTTGCTACACTTAAAAATCAGAGCAAGATTTCTGGTAGAAAAGTTGCCCTCATAAAAAAAGCTTAGCTTTATTCAGAATCTTAAATATATATATATATATATTTATATATTAATATCAATATAGTAAAATATTGGAAATTATTACTATTAAAAACTAAAAAGTTTATAAAACTCATTTTTGAAATTAATATCATATTCTTTGAATTGTTAAAGAATAGATTTAACAAGATCCACTATTTGCAAAACACAAAAGAACAAATTAAGTATTAAAATGTGTATTAATTACTACAATTAGATGATAAATGATATTCTATCAATGGAGCAAGCTTAATTAATACTGAACCAATACCGAACAAATAACAGTAGTGTTAGTTTAAATGTCCATAAACCAAAACACTGACAAACTTTTCAAAATTAAAACTTAAACAAAGTGCAGTTTTGTTATTAAAAATACTGATCATTGATGGATTTGTGCCAGCTTTTTGTCTAGCAGGTGCATACCTATTGAACATTACATTTTCTTTTTATTTAATATTTATATTTATTTTTAACATAGACTATATTAACCAAATATGATTTTTGCTAAGAATATAGATACTTACTTATTAACTCATGGCCAAAATAATATTATTTCATTTCAATATTTAAACATTTTAAAACAAAGAATTAAAATAATGTATAACTATTGTAAATAATAATGTGTAGTATATTAAAATTTCATTCACTTGTTTAAATCGTTCAACATCCCAAATATGAACATATCCATTTAATGATAATGTAGCCATTTCTTTTAAATTCTTATTGAATATGATTGCACGTATTTTTTCTGCTGCTCTACAGCTTTTTATTACTTTAGGGCTAAGAAATTGAGTGACTGGTTGTATGAGATCACCATCAATATCATACTGTTCTTCATATTGATCTTGAATTTGCCATAGTGCAAGATTGGTATCACGAGATCCACTGACAAAAAATTCATTATCTAACCATTCTATGTCAAATACCCAATCTTTGTGAGCGCCCTAATGAAATATTAATTTAATTTAATTAATAATTTAAAACAAAATATAAGAAAAAATTCAATTATACCTCAGCTAAAACAATTGGATCTAATGTGGGCAATCTGTATACAGCAATTTCATTTGAATTATATGCACCTGTAGCTAATAATGACCTACATGGGTTTATTTTTAATGAATGAATACCAGTTAGTTGATTTTCTGAATCATCAATACGTCCTTTAATTAATGGTATTTGGTCCAGATCGTGTGAATCAACATTATAAACCATTAACTAAAAACATAAAAGAAACATTTAAATATATTCTAGTCAGTTCAGTGGTAAGTACACCCTCATGTTACATAGGAAACACAAAATTACATTTTTGAGGATGACAATAGATAGCTTAATTGGGCAAATACAGAACTAACGGTTAAATTTTATTATTCATATATATTGATGGTTCATATTAAATAAACAACAAAATATACGGTAGAACATGATCTGCTGAATTTTCAATGGATTAGTTCAAAAGATAGTAAAATACAAAACAAAGAAAGCACAAAATAACTTAGTATGACATTGAACTGCATGCTCAAAGTTATAGATTTGAACTTGATGAGTGGTGCAAAATCATACTCATTTTAAATTGAAGTAATGTCACTTTTATCTGTTTTTATGTCTTTTGGGAGAGTGAAAATCCTAAAACTCAATGGGTTAATACAATTACTATTTAGCGCTACTGATGTTAACAAGGTCATGATAAAGAAAGAACCCCATACATTTGTCCCTTTTCATTAAAATAAATTAGTTTAGTTGTAGGTATCTACTAACTAATTCTTTAATAAGTTAATAGTGAGTAAACAGATACCTAATATCAATTGAATATATTCAAATAAAATTGTATTAATAAAAGAAAAACATCAAAAAAAATCTAATTGTTTTATTGACAAATTTTAAGTTTTACTAAACACTAGGTAGAAATCTTTTAATTTAAACATTAAAAAACTTAATGCAAGTACACTATATCTGTTTTACTTACTTTATTACATTTTGTTCCAAAGATAATTTGTTTACTACTAAGCCATTTTGAACAAAAAACTTTATCCATTGTTTTTAATGGTATAGATTTTTCTTTTAATATATTGTTTGTCAATATATGCCGGGCCCAATGATTCTGATTTATTGAATGATACTCTCGCATTCCATATTCTCTGGTTCTTATATAGTCAACAACATTGTATGAAGAATTTAATATACTGCACAATGACACTGTACTTTCTTCTTCATCAGAATCTTCATAAAAAACAAAATCTTCTGATCTATCAGATGTTGATATTGATCTTTCAATTTGAGTTGCTCTCAAATGTGCACTACGATCATCAAGACGAGATTGATATGCACAAGGTGGCCGTGAACCAAATATTGGAACACGATTAGTTTTTGCCATTCTGGAACCTTTAAATAATGGTTAATTAATTAATGTAATACTTGACATTTAAGTCACATAGTAAAAATCAAACAAGGTTAGTTAAGTAAATTATATAAATTAATAAATATAAATTTTCTCGGGAAAAAATGTTATTATATTATTCTTTAGGGAGAAATATTACAAAAGTTCATTCAAAAGAGTAAATATTTGATATATGAAATTAATATTAAAATAAAATTATATAATTATAAATACTCAATAAAATATTGAACAAATTGTGCAATTATTACAGTATTACATTAAAAAAGAAGAAGTCATGGGGCGTGGTTTGTCATTGTTACCACCAGTAAACTTATTACTGATAACGTTTTTGCAAGTTGGTATAGTAACCAGGTTATAGTAAACCTGGTTACTCTTTTTAGTAAACTAGTGAATTTTGTAAGCGTCTATTTCGAGTTGGTAAGAGTGTTTACGGAACGCTTGGTTACTAAAAATTAACCTTGATAAACACGACTACATGTCTACATAGCACGTGATATTTGTAAATTTATAAATTTTAATTTTAATTCTCGTTTCTGGTGTTATTCATTGTTTAAATACTAATTATTATGTAAATTAGCTCAACTCTTTAAATTGTTTACAATGTTATATACTGACGATTTTGTCACATCAAAATGCTTGCATTGACCCTTACTTTCCGAAATACCAAAGAGCAATAATAAGTTATTTTTATGAAATAAGTGCATTAAAACCAACAACACCTTGTTGATACAGTTCTGGTGCAACTTGTTGCAAAAAATTAATTAAATTATAAAATGTGTGTGGTATCATACGGTAGTTTACATGAAAATCATATGCACTGGAGTACGTTCAAACACGTTTTCCAGAGCTGTCAGCTGTCAGACTCGTTCAGAAAGTATTTGGAGCGTGTCTGGAAATTCACCGACATGCACCTTTTGCGTTCAGAAACCAGGTTAGTTCGATGAATAATTAGTGTTACCATTTATGGTTGACAAAAAGAGGACATTTTTTTCAAGATCATGAAAATAATTAATAGGTACATTTTATTTTTTTATAATGTACCGATTATAATGATAATATGATTTACATAATATATTATTAAGTATAAATTATATTTAATTTTACACATTTATTAGATGGCATTTAGATTTAAGAAATTAAATTAAATACTTTAGAATTTCTTCGTAATTTAGAATTATATATGTACTAATACTTTTATCATATGTTATTTCATTTATATAGTCTTTATTAAATATTTGTATATTAAAAAATAATAATAATAAAGAATATCATAACTTAAATTATAATTAAAGAGGTACATTAAGTTTAGGTATTTTGTCAGCCTATTTTTTGTTTTTCATATGGGCCATGGTAGGTTTCCGCCTGGAGGTAATTGTTCATCAGCCTTTGTGACCAAAGGCATAGTGGATGGTTTTTTTTTTATTTCAATAAATGTGAATAGTAAAATATCATTTATATTTATATTTTTTAAGAAAATAAAAAACGATTTCAATTCAGGATACATTTGTACAATGTGATTAATTGCAGGGAATAGAATTAACCACCTAGTTTTTGTATGATAAGATAAATTTCGGTAATTAATATTAACAAAATCACAGAACTCTTTTAATGTTTCAGTTCTTACTGTGTAAGTTGAAAAATAATTGAATATTTTTAAACCGATAGAATCAATATCTATGTTATCTAATTAATCAACACCATGATGAATGGAATTATGTAATATATGTGCAGGACAGCCAATACTAACTAGTTCCTGGTTGAGATTATTTTTCAAATTGGTATATATATTACAGCTTTTTTTTCTACTTATACCACCAAAATTAGTATTTGTGTTGTCACCTATAAAAGCTACACATTTGTCACCTAACTTATATTTATTTAACATTTGTATGAGTAATTCAAAAATAGTTTCAGATTTTTCAATTAGAGTATTTTTGAAGTCTAGAAGTTTAATTTGTATTCCACTGGAAACTTCAAAATATTTTACTAATACTGGAAACATTTGTGTACTGCCATGATTGCTACCATCGCACTGATGTACTCAAATATGAGTATTACAACATTAATTGAATTTGGGCTTAAAAAATGACCAATAATTGTCTAGGTTTTAGTTGGTGCACAAGAAAGCTTTTTGCAATATCAGAATCATCACACATTTGTAATATCAATGCAGGGGTACAGTCCATAAACTTGTAATTATTGTGATGTTTTATAGTATGAAATGGTAATGCTCCTTCTAATGTCCAAATTTTAAGACTTTCGGTTAAATTTTTACTAATTAAAAAAATCTGATACCTTTCTTGAAGTAGATGATTTGATCAATCTTTTCTTGTGTTTTGTAGTTTCAATATGAGCAGTTAAATCACTGGACCATATGAAAAATATTTGTTAATAAATTTATGTTATCTGGTTATCATCATTAACATTTAGTTATACACTTATATATGAGACTTAAAAAAAAAATCAAATAACCAACCTTTATTTGCAACAGAAATGTATGAATTACAAATGCAGCATTTTGCTTCATAGACATTTTTTCCAATTGTAAACGCCAGATACTCAACTTTAGGTTTGTTAGAAAATTTATATTTTCTTTTAGATATCTTTTAGACTTTAGACGGCAATACAGGACCACACATATTAATTTTGCAATAATTGATATTATAAATTGTAATTAAAAATTATATGAGATATGATATGATATATTATATTTAGTATTATAGGGTGTTGCTATAAATAGCCAGCAAATTTATATTATTTTGTTTACTCCAAACAGCAGACTTACACTATGGATTATAATTTGTAATCTCTTTGATAATAATAAAAATGTATAAATAATAATGTGATTATGACCATAATCTCGATCGTGAACATATTTTATAAATATATAAGTTCATAAAAAAAACCCTAAAATTTTGCAATACTGAACGCCCCCCCACCCCCGAACTTTTTTATATAAGTTTAAAAAGAAGAAAAGAGGATGTCTGATAACCCTACGGATAGTTCGTCTCTTTTTACGCATTCCTGTAGGCCTATTATTTAATACAATTTTGACCTACTATTACGCTTATTAAATAACAAGGTTTCTTATTGTTTATGCCATGCTTCATTATAACCCGGTGGGAGTAATTCGTTTGGCACCCAGCTGGAGGTACTGCTTATCTGATTTCTCCATTTCATCCAAAGGACGACCTCCTTTCGGCTTCAGGGTGTGTTGACGAGATGATTATGGTATAGTTCATGAAACTCTTCTGTGACTTAAGATGAGAGAGTAGTGAAGTTTCACCGTAAATAGGTTGTCATGGGTCTGGTGTTATTTTCGTTCTTTCCCAGTCCGCGTGCGTAGACCTTAATGATGAGGAAGTTATTCCCGATAGTATGTATCAGATTTAACCTATGTATTTTCAGGCATCCGGTTATGCGTCGGCAAGAATCGTTAAGTGCAACATCGACTTTTTAGTGTGTGATGACTTATGATAATTGCTCTGGAAATAAAATACGTATTCTTCAATCACATGTAAATGATTCTTACATTTCACATCATGCAGTGTGTATAGCCATAGTTTGTATACAAAAATACAAACTAGAATGGTACTGTCCAATTTCAAAAATTGAATATGCACGTGAAATTCGTCCATTATTTTAGAAATATTTGATCCCCGTAAACCAATATTATTCTCGAACGTACTAGATGATTAATGAACATCATCTGTCCAGTGTAACTATTTTTCTAAGAAAATTGACAGTTTTTATATAAATATTCACTAATCAATAGTCATTTTTATTAAATAAAATATAAATCTTACACGTTCGTCGACCATCTTGAGAATAACGAAAACAAATAATGATAATATTATTATCTTTCCCAAATTTGATTTGTACCTATAGGTACTATGAATTTGATGTAGTAATGTAGTAAATGCACTACTAACCGGAATAACCGGATTTTCGGACAAATCATTCTGTGTTAATGACCACGAACAGTCATTTGCATCTATTTGCATTACCGTAATAGGTATTGCAAACGACTATTACAATTTTTCTGAAATAAAATTGAAAACCTGTAAATAACAGGTACCTAAGTACAATTAACTCTATTAAACACCAAAAATTAATTTTATGTGTACTCTTGGACCTTCGAATTTCCAAACAATTTTTCTATATTAGTATTTGCAGCCCACATTATTTTATAAATTATAAGAAACCTCTGTTTCGAGTTTCTAGACCCAGTGATACGGACCGTGAGACGATGAATCGGTCAGCACATATACCTTAACTTATTATATTTTTATGTATTCTTGACCCGATGTTGTACCTCGCATACACCGGCTGTTTTCATATAATTTTCAATCGTATACAACCGTCAATTTATTAACTTCCTAGTCGGGTGACACAGCTGAGTGTCGACCCATAAACGTTAATTTCAATGTCATGTTTATAATTTTTGTCAACATTTTACTACTGTATAGATTGTAAATATTTTTTTTGATAATAAATGAAAACAAAAAATTCGTTTTACACTGGAACTGATCACAATAATAAGCTTCCGCCTTGTTACCTTTATTGTCTTATGTAGGTAGCCTAGCTCTTTCCGTTCTGTTATTTCAATAATTTTCTTTCAGGCCGTGTTTTTACTATATTTCTATTATACTTAGCTACTCGCCACGTTTTACGATATTCATTCTAATGTCTAAACATGATTAGAAACTACTAATGATTTGTCATATAAGGCGACCTTTCTCTAGTAAAAGGTATAAACATTTTATTACTTGTGAGTTGTGACTTTATATTTGTGCTGTTAAATCATAGATCGATTTATAACTCCCACATCAAATAAAAAAATTCATTTGGACCTCGACCAAGTAGAAGCTCAAAATGTGGACAACTCAACAACTCTCATTTCTACTCACGTTTCACTTAGAAATTCACCTGCATTTTATTATAAATATTTATTTGACGAATTTTAGAAGTTTCAAAATGTAGAAAATCTTAAGGTGACAGCTGTTTGTCAAAACTGTTCTAAAGTTGTTAGTGAATCCACAAAAAGAAGTAGTAATTTTTTTAAGCCATATAAATGTAAGCTTAATTATTTCAATTTAATTTAATTAAAAAAAAAATTAATAAACTACACTTAAATACCTAGTTGGTTTATGAAGTATATGTAGGTAGTTTATCTTGTTGACACAAATTAATACTTAAGCAATTTTATATCAACACCCCTCATGGTAGTATACTAGTATAGATTAGTATCCCCTTATATTTTATTAGATTTATAAAATTTATATGTTACGGGTAAAGTTCAAAAACGGTTAGTGTACATATTACTCGGGTAATGTGAACCTCATTTATATGAACAGTGTAATGTATACATTATCCATCTTAAATATGTAGTATCCAATCAATTCATACATTATCCGGTGTGCTGTGGATAAAGTAATCGTATAACTATAATCGTAAACTTATAACTTATATATTTGAACAATTTTACTATTTACTTAATTAAAATTTAAAAATGAAATACAATTATTTATTAGAACAATTTGAGTTCGGATGATATTTCGAATTACAAAGTATTCTCCCGGATTTGCATTTACATGTATTTGTTAAGCATTTAGTTTTACATAAACACTTCTTAAAACCTTGACCACCGGAAAAAGATTGTACATTAGCTATTTCACGCAAAGATTTTTTTGTGGCTAAAACTTCTTAAATATCTATTTATGGTTCAGAACATACAGTAAATTGATTTCTGGAATAAAGTTGATAGAGTGTCATTTTTATTACCATTTTTATAAAAACACTAATAAAAATTTTCGCGTTAAGTCATTTTAAAAACCTATTATATGTACGACGCTTGTATTAAGACGAACTACCACTGTACTAAATATTATTCCGTGTGTTTCTTCATAAACATTTATCTACAATCATTATTTTATCAAAGTACTTTACCCACTCAGTCGTAGATAATGTGTAAAATACCCGAGTAATGTACGAAATAAACGTTTTATAAATAATATTTTTACTTTATCCAATAGGTACAGGTAGTGTACATATTACCCGGATAATGTGAACACTAACCATATTTTGCCCTTTACCCGTAACATATATACTAATTATCAACATTAAATATCCAAAAGTACATAGTTTTATGATTTAAATAAAAAAAAATATCATATACTGTTGCTATTATGGCTTAATTTTCAAAAAAAAAATGTAGATATTAGGTATGAGGTATAGGCTCTTTATATTTAATAATATTTGTTTAATATTGTACCGATTTCCCTGGTTTTCCTACATTTATCCCGGTTTTCATATTTGCTTGGAAAATTCCTGAGAAAATAGAAAAATTACCTCTCTAAAGTACCTCCCTAGTGAAATTTCCCTTTAGAAACATTGCTATCATTAAAAGTTGGAGCAAAATNAGGCCATACAATTTTTATCTAATACCTACCTACATTTCTTATATTTTTCGGTTTTTCAAATTTGATGAGAAAACTCTTGAGAAAATCGAAACCTCCCTAAAGTACCTTCCCACTACGATTTCCTTTTAGAAAAGGTGCTACACGTAGAAATCCGAGCAAGTCTTGTGGTAGAAAAGTTGCGCACAGATACATTTTTTTTTATAAAAACAGAAAATATTACAATCTGTAATCCATTAGCCTATTTTAATTCGTTAAAAAGCAGCCTCTTTGGAATTTCCCGATTGCCCGATAGCCCAATCCGTCCCTGGTAAATACTTTGATAGGTATCTATGCAATTTCAATTAAGCCTGGTATTCGAAAGTTTTGAGTATTACATAAGTCAACCACGCAATGCTTGATGAATCTTTCCAAGATTTATTTATTTTATTCTTTCTTAAAACGCACAAATTTAACCGCAAAAAAAAAATTACGACAATTCAAATTATGTATTACCAAACTGCGCTCAGGATCGTCTTTCATCAAGCAATGGTTTATCGTTGCTTATAAATATAATTGAAATAACCTTATGCATCCTACATTCCCAACTTCTCACCCGCAACAGTGGCCGCTCCCATCCTCAGTATCCGCTCTTTTGTGAATTTAAAACTATTTTCTATGACGTTCACCTAAGCTAAACAGCGGTTACAACAGAATTCGTTAATTTTTAGGGTTTACGTTAGAAAACGTTATCAAAACTTGTTAAAACGTTATAATAACGTTTCCAAGTCCTGTTAAGTAGTAAATAAATAGGTGTATTTATCTGTTTTTAGGACAGTATACAAATGATAATAGTTTGTAAACATTGTCCAAGTGACAAATGGCGCTGTACATCATATATTATCGTATACGGATTCGGCCATCTAGTTTTTATATATATATATGTGATCATGAACATTAGAGTACTTTTATATTCATGTCTGTGATGTATTTTCTTTGGTATCACATTCCTATAATTGTCGGCTTGGTTTGAAATATTGTTCATCGATAATTGATTAGTATGCTTCAATATTATAATATGTTACGGCAATATAATTATATATGTATATGCCTATATATCCATATATACCTGTATAATAAATTATATACACCTTTCCCCCCCCCTTCCCCGTTGGCAATTTTTACGGGAATCCTTGTCTATCTCTTGTCATTTTTTTAATTCGAATAAGATTTCTAGTAGAAACGTATTTTGAAAATAACAAAAAACAGAGCACATCACAGTACAACCATTCCTCGCAATGCTCAGAATCTAACAACAAATGTTTCGTAAAAATAAAACGTGCACGTTCCAAATTTTGTGATTATCTCGAATGTACAAATTGTTTACGGTGTTTACATAATATCTGCGAGATAATATGTGTATTATCATTTACTTATTAGTAAGTATGTCGTTTTCCCAGCGCATCGATGTTATTGTGTTTGTTTATTTATTGTTGGCATAATGCTATTATTATATGAGAATTTCGATTTTTATTTGATTATTGAAGTTTGAACTTCTTGTCCAGTTATTTATTAATTTCAAATTTGTAATTTTATTATTTCAATTTGAATGCTATACTTGTCAATACTTACATTTTGCGCCTCAGTCTGATATTTTCGAGACAATTTTGGGTTATGATTTTCCAATAAATTTAGTGATAATAATAATACTGTTTTATTTTTCATTATGGTTTTAACAATTATTCCCAAAGTCAAAAAAGAAACAAGAAAACGTAAACACCAAAAACCTAAGTATAGAATGATTTTTAGATTAATTTCAATATGATTAATAACCAAATTTAAATATATTTTGTATAGCAAACCAAATTCAGCAAAAGAAAAAGAAAGTTGGTTTGTGAAACTTGATGCACCATTAATAATAATTATGACTGCAAGGTTTTTCCTGCATTCCTTGTTCACATTACTGACTGCTATGAAACATTCAACTACTGGGAACAGGTAAACTTCACTGAACCATCATTATAATTAGTTCTTATTGAAGTTTTACTGATATTTAATTATTTCGTTATAATAACGATTTTCAAACATGGGAATATGCGCCTCCCTACGCTCTTAGATCACAATTATACATACTTCCTCATACAGTACCTGTTTATATTTGTATAAAAAATATCATCTTATTTTACCTAATATGGTATGCACTTGTTTTATTGAGTTGTTTTTGAGAATTATATTGGTATAAGTAATTATTAAGTATGTATTTAATATCAATAATTATTTTGTGTTGTTTATTATTAGTAGTAATTAATTTATGTTTACTTTCAGGGCTGTATCTAAAAGTATATCATTTACTGTTGGATAGTATTATTTATTAATTATGGTTTTTAGTACTAGAATGTTTATTTTGTCTACTGCATATTTCATTGATACACTTACAGAGCAATGATCTTACTTTGTCAGGAATAGGTGTAATAAATGTGTATGTGTTGACAAAGAATGACATGGATATTCATTATCATTTTTTTTTACCAAATAATAGGTAAATATTACATAAATATGAAAATATTATGTATTTTTTTAATTATTTTGAATAATATACCATTTTGTATTTATATTTATGAAATAATTAATAGCAATGTTTTTATATAGATGGAAAATGCATTTTATAAGATCAGAATTTCGAGAATTGTTACCAGGTCGATTTAGTGAAATCTTTGTCTAAAGTTATTAGAAATTTTAATGACCAAAATAAAGAAGAACTTGATAAATGTGTTAGTATAATCAGTTCTTTTATTAAAACAAATAAAGTTGCATAACTCAATTGTATAAGCAATTCAACTTTATAAAACTTTAACATTGTGTTAATAATTTTTGGTTTAGATTACTTCAAATTTACATTATATTTTATAATTATGTAGTTAATTAAAACATTCTTAAATAATAATTATAAACTAGATACTTATTTTTACTTAACACATTGACTGTGACGTGTTTTTGTAGTTCTTACTCCAATGTGTATTAAACTTTTTTGTCAAATTATTTTTGGCATTAAGCAAAAAGCTTTTATACGCATTGAATAACACATACAAATATTTTTAAAACTTTGAACTTATAAATTAATATTTATGACACCAATTTGTGCCATTACTATCATTAATTTTTTTTCAACAGTGCTGATTGGAATCTTCAATATTTTCATTGGTATTTTTTTAGAAACAAAAAAAGTATAAACAAATAAATAAAGAATATACAAGTACACTTATTTTAAATAAAATTGATTAATTTTTTTTATTACAATTTGAAAAATGTACAATTTTTTGATTATGAATCTCTTTGAAACATGTTGGTATAAATGCTTTAAACAGTTTTAAGATCAAAGATTGTATAACAATGTTATATTAAATCTTAATGTTTGGGTTTTGGACATTAATATTCATAAATAGATTTCAATGGTACCTACCTATTATAGTATTATAATAAAATTCACTAAATTGCAATGGGTTTTTGTAAAATATTGTGATTATTATAATCCATGTTTATTATTAATAAATAGAAAATCATCAAAAATATACAAAAAATAATTATTTAATATTAAATAATAAATAATACAATTTTATAATTTCTGAATTTCTTAATGAAAATGTCCACATTAAAAAATGTATCGATGGGGGGGGGATATCTTTGATTTATCCGAATGACATCAGTTTACAGTCAATGTGTTAATCAAATATCTGATTATAAAACAATTTTAAATTTAACACCAAATCTAACAATTATATTTGTAATTTAATATTTAAAAATAATTTAATATAACAAAAATAATTTATATTTTTTCATTATTTATGTTCAGGCAATGTATATAGTGTGAAAATAGTAATTCTAACTATGAAACAGAAATAATGGATCCAAATGCTCCTAGGAAGGATGGATTTTGTGTCGAAAAAAACCAAAACCAATATTTTTTATTATTTAAATGTGCAGGTACTTAGGTTTAGACATTTTCCTACCATAATAATTTGTTTGAAACTGATGCTCCCCCATACAAAAGTTTTGTAAATGCCACTGCCAAACACCAATATAATTTCAATAAAATATCGTATATAAAAAGGGGTATTTATTAATAGAGATACCTTTCAAATACATATGATTTTTTAAGACTTCTCCAAGAAAAATATTGAAAATCCTGCTACTGCTTGTTAATATTAACTAGTTAAATAAGAACATACTCGTAATATTCAGTGCATAAAAGCAAGTATAGTAAATTGTTTATTTTAAATTTTGAATATTCCATCATGTGTTGTGTCTACATTAAATATTTGTGTATAATAACCTATGAATTTTAATTTTGTAAAACATAATAATTGTATTATTGTATTTCATCATCACGGTTTTGTAATTCAAAAAAAAATATAAATACATACATATAATTTAGACCTGCATAAACTTTAATAAAAATACATTTTGAAAAATACTGCAAAAGTTTTTTCGGAGGCCCGAGAATTTGCGGGACAGCTGTGTGGGGGCGGTAATCTTTTTATTTCACCAGCTATTTCGGAATAAGTGAGTCACGGAGGCTTTTGATTACCCGACATTTGAGGGGGGGGGGGCAGAGCAGAGGTGAAACAACGAGGGTATCGTGTTCAAACACACCTTGTTGAAAAACCGTCGCGGGCCGACTTTCTTGCCATTTACAATTGTGATACCGTAGTACTGCGACGACCTAATCCAACGGCGTGTGTTGATGGTTTTAGTGCTCGCCATACGACGAATTGGACAGCTGAACCACGCAAGACCTCACGGACGTTAAACGACCGTCAGACAGACAGTAAATATGTCTACTTGATATCGTAACGAAGCCAACACAAGCCAGACGTTTAGAATTAACGTTCTGTGCATAACGCTTAGTCGCGACACCAAAAACTTAGATGCCGATTGAAAAACAAAACGGTTACAGTTTCATGGCCACCGCCGGGTCAAGCTGCGGAACAAGCGATCAACTTTTATCTTGTAGCCAAAGTAATTCGTAAATTAACAAAAATTAAATAAGATGTTTCCGTGGTTATTTATCAGTTATTGTAATCTTATAAAAAGACTATTGGGCATCTAGAATAAATTTTAGATTCTGAGTGGAGCGAAGAAGCTTATGGTTTTACAAAGATGTTCATTTTTTAAAATTTTTTTTTTTTTTCTGTGAACAACTTTTCTACCATTCGACTTGCTCCGATTTTTACGTGTACCACTTTTTTTGAAAGGAAATCGGAGTGAGGAGGTAATTTAAGGAGGGTATGGTATACTTGTATGCCTTTAGGAGGCTACCACATAGTAACTACCACGGATAGAACAGTTCTACCTATAACCGTGGTAACTGCACAATTTTTATTGTAATATAACAATAGCCGGCTATCATTCTGTACAATTGAAAACAGTTCCGTTCATTTTATGGCTCTTATCATAAACGTAGTTATTAAATCGATAAGTTGTAGTCAATTTCAGTTTGGTAAAGTTAAGTCTTTAACCTTGTCATTTAGGTAACTATAATTTTGTTATGACGATAAAAACGTAATTCAATTCAATGATAAGTGATGATATGTTATTTGAAATTGTATTAATCTGCCAAGGCTGAGGCGATTTAGAGATCGGTCAAACCCCTCGGAGATTTTGATGATTTGCCATTTTTAAATAGAAAAAAAATAAATAAATAAGAATAATATATATATATCTTTACCTATGTAAAGAAAAATGTATTATGTGAGAAAAACTACAAAAATGTATAATAAAATAACTTGATATTGAATTATCATATTATAATATGATATGGATAAAATATTTATACTGATAACTGAGCATATGGTTATAACCATAGATAACTTATACAAACAGTAAATAAGTGCGCAATGTAAACCGATCAATACTTGTAATTTTACAGAACAGAGATTGTGGTACCAACAGTTTACATAACGGTTTTTATACAACCCGGCATCTCTATTAAGTTTATTTACTGTGTTCTTAAATTTTTAATTATTGTTAATGTGTCAATGCATTTTTAGGTATTCGTGTTAAAAAATATAGTAACTATTAGTACATATTTTTTTCTTTGATTTTGCTTGCTTCAATCATCCAACTCGCTGTATTGTGAACCCAAATGATTAACAACACAACAATACCAATTGATTTCATTTCTAAGAAACTCAAAAGGTTTAAGATAAATTCAACATAATATTTATCATTAAAAATAATTATGGACTGGGATCACAATTATGCGTTACCAAGAAGTAGTAAGTACATCAAAGTAATTACTAGCGCACGGATGTTGTTGCATTTGCAACTTTTTTCTACCTTTTCAATTTATTGCTAAGTAAGTAAGTAAGTTATATACGTCTAATATAAGTATGATTTCAAATCTAGAAGTTTTAAGTGTAATGTTTTATAATTTTTTTTAATTTACTCATTTACACAACTACATTAGCTATAGTCGACACTCGACAATTGTATAGATAAATTATATTATAATATTGCCAGGTCATAAAATACTGTTATAATCTGTTCTTCAGTCAATCCGTGAATTTTGAGTGATCATGTTCTATTATTGTTTTGTAAATATGCTGACAATAAGCCAACAATTTCCATTTTTGTAAAAAAATTGTTTGTTTTTAGTGCAATTTTTAATATTTTTATTGCAATACTGCAATCAATTTCAATAGCCTTTTACTACTGCAATATCCGTGCTCTAGTAATTACCTACCTATTATTGGATTATGTATTTTTTTTTTTACATTTTAATCTTGTTAAAAATCAATTCCATAGACTAATTTTTATAAATGTTTTACTGAATTAATCTGTTACAGAGTTATCAAATGAACAAATGAATTTTAAAGATAATAATTTAGAAAAAAAATTTTTTCCTATTCATGTAAAACAAGGTACTGAATAATTTATTTATACATAAAATTAAATTGTTAAAACAAAATATTTGCATGTATTGAAGTATTTATTATTTTTCAGAGGATGTGACTATTGAACCTATGAGGAAGAAGATAAAATTGAGTACTGCAGAAAAAAAAACAGATATTTGAAGAAAAATATAAACTATGGAATGATAATGTCAGGACACACCATTAAGCGGCACCAAGTGTTCAAATAAAATTTGACAAGAGTCATGTTCTGCCAATGTTTTTTTCAGTCATTATTAATTATTATATAACTCGTATACCATTATAAATAATAAGAGTAATAACCAGGTCATGATGGTTATAACAATGTTACTCATGATTTAATTTAATTTGTCTTGGTATTAATCACATTTTTGGTGGTTTTAACATATTATTTATATACATAATTTGTGTTTTAATTAACTATTATATACATCTATACAGAAAACAACTGTCACGAGAGTCCGAATCAATAATATATTATTTGCACTGCCTATGATATAATAGAGGAAATTAGGATGACCAAGCGTTCTATATTGAAGAGGGTTGTCCCATATTTATTTAATTTATCCCCTACATCCAACAAGATTTTAAACTTAATGTAGAACAATCCTGCTTTTCAAATATCAATATGTAGACTTTAATAGATTATACTGGTTATTATTTAAAAACCATGAAAAAATACTTTTTGAAAGTTTATTTTTATATCTTATGATTGTATATAATTATTTATTTTTTATATATCTACTATTTAAGACAATGAACATACTAAGTATTTAAAACTTGTTTTACGTTTGTTTAATTTTCATTTTCTATTGACTTTTTTATTGACTTTTCTATTGCTTTTCAAATAATAATTTTAAGTAATTTAATGTTCTACTAGTCAATTTACTATTTAAAAAAAAGCTATAATGTGGCTACTAAAAAAATTTACTGAGTAATTGCAAATAATAATAAAAGAAAATATCTAGCGTTTAATGCTAAAATAATTTACTTTAAGAAATCTTTTGGTAAAAAATGTATGAACTATCGAGCACCAACCTATTATAACGCAATGCTATTAGATTTAAAAACAAACATTTTTTAAAAAGATTAATGTTAAAAAACATATACTTGTGTGGTTATTTTCCTGTTTGTATTAATGTATTGTATATTTGTATACCTATGTAACACTACAAATCCTTTTTGTCTTTTCTATATTTAATTGTACATAAACTTTTTTCTCTTTTTTTATGGTTGTAATTTTTTTAATGATACATTTCTGTGGTTTTTAACTCTGCCTTCACCACCAGCTGCAGCTTAAAGAAGGTAGATAATTTATGTAAATTTGTGTTTTGTTTGATGTGTTATTTTCGAATTATTAATATTAAAAATATATCTACTAATTATTCTATTATTTATATTTAAAATTTAAGTTTCATTTAAAGAGTATTTATTTATATTACCTATATTTTATAATAAACCAGCTGACCCGGCAGACATTGTCCTGTCTTAATTATAAATATTGAATTCATTTTTAAACATAGATGCCTTGCAATATTGGCACACAATGTTCATTGGCCCAATAGCAATGATGTACTGTAATCAATTTCTGTGTTATAATTAAATGCAACTCGATTCCGTTCAATTTCATTCTGCACTTCGCCTTGCTCGTCAGTTTGACTTGCTTTTGTATATCTTTGACTCGCAGCATTGCGAGTTCTGCGACTTAAGTTTGCACATCAAATTGCTGGAATTTTCAAAAACGAAAATTCAACTGTAAATTAAAGAAAACTATTGTATTCTTCTTTATAACCAAGTATATCACTTAGTAACGTGTATGTTAGTCTATTGCTGTGATTATTTGAGACTTCCATTTTTTTTTTTTTTTTTTGGATTTCGGTAATACCTATTTTTGTTGTTATGGTTTTGACAAAATATATAAGTAAATAAGTTATGTTGACAATATAGTTTATTTTCTTGCTGGACAATGACGTTTTTACATCCAGATTCCGTACTTTTCCGGTGGATTTTCCTAAAATTGTATTATATAAGAACCTTCTCCTGACAATTACGAACACAACAAAAAAATAATTAGCGAAATCGGTTCAGCCGTTCACGCGTGATGCGATGACCAAGAGAAAAAAGGATCCATTTTTATATATACAGATTATAATTTATAAATACTTTAAATATGTAAAATATGTACTTACCTATTTACTCAATTCGGAGTGCCAGTGATGAGAAATATACATATCAGTAGTATAAGTAGTATTTGTAGAATTTATAATTATAAAAAAAGAAATACATAATTCTGCAGTCACGGTTGTTGGTGGGATGTTGGGAAAGTCCGAAAGGGGATACAGAAGTGAATTTAATGTATACATCTGTGAGCAACAATAAACTATTGTTAATAATGCTAATAAGTACTATGTGGCCAGAACTTAAAATATCTAATTTATGGTAAACCTTGTTACTCACAAAGCCAAGGTTTAGTGGAATGAGCTAACTAGAACATTTAAAATATCCTTGCCACTAGGTTGCAAGACTACTGTACTCAAAAATGGAATGAATGGGTAACATTTATCTAGTTAATCATAAACTGTTCATTGCACTCAGGAATTAAATGTTTACCTTACGAAGCAAAGCTAGCAAGCAAAGCAAAGCAGCTTTAAATTATATTTCTACTACATTGGACAGTAACAACAACATTGAAAACAAAGAAGGTTACTTATTTATGGAATAATATTTCTTAATTATAATTTAAGACTTTTTTGACACTCATTTTTTGAGTAATAATTATAAAAATATGTCTTAGGATAATGGGGATGGGTGTATACCTGTAAGCAACTATAAACCATTACTTACAAAAAAACGATTCGGAGCGGAGTTCGGTAGATAGTGACTCATTTTCAACAATATATATGACATATTATATTAAAATAATTAGGTAGGCTCTATATATTTCTTTAATATTTGATAAATAGGTGTTGTACCAATTTTCCAATTTTTTCACTTTTTTCCCAGTTTTTTTATATTTGCTGGGGAAATTCTTCGGAAACTCGAAAAATTATCCCCCTAAAGAATCTCCAAAGTCAGATTTCTTTTCAGAAAAAGTGCTAATTATCATTCTAAATCGGAGTAAAATTGCTAGTAGAAAAGTTGTCCACAGAAAAAAAAAGTCGCAATATTTTACTAATATATTTTGTAGAATTTCCCGTTTTTTTTTGGATTTTCATGTTTGATAAGGAAATTGAAAAATACCTTCCTAAAGTACCACTCCAGGAAAATTTTCTTTCAGAAAACGGTCAAAATCGTATGCACCGAAGAAAGCTTTCTAGTAGAAAAAGTGTTCACATTAAAAAAATAAATAAAAAAATAAACATTTTTGTAAAATTAATACATTCTTCACTACACTCAGAATCTAAAAGATAGATATACTTCCACCTTCGAAGGTAGACTATTGTTGTAGATTGGAAGTTGGGGTGTAGCATATAAAAGGAAATATAATGTATATCTGTACACCAAAATTAATCATTGCAAACGGAAAATGATTTTGAGCAGAGTTCGGTTAAGTATACATGTTTTTTTAGGCCGTAATTTTTACGATATTCGTCAAAATTTGATACGATAAAGCAAAACTTATAATGAACCCTCCTGTTAAATTTTTAAGCATTCCTGTCTGGTTTAACAATTTTATCTATAGAGTAGGTACCTATCGAATGAAAATTACGTAAAAAACTCTCAAAATTAAAACGTCGATAAATACCCCAAAAATGACTCAAATGTTTTGATAATTTTATCACGTCTAGAAAAAACAAATATGAACTTCTGTTCAAATTTCAAGTTATTACGAATATTTTAAACTGAATTACTACATTGAATCACAAATCAAATATAATATTATTTTCCGGTTTTTTTTCTGGTTTTGCTCAACTATTAAAAAAACTAAATGGAAAATCGAAAAAAACGACTTTCTTGCTCACCAATAAGATTTTTAAAAAAAAACCGTAATATTTTAGATTTTGAGTGTAGCGAAGAATGTATTGGTTTTACAAAGATGTTTATTTATTTTTATGTGAACACTTTTTCTACCAAAACGCTTTCTTTGATGTATATGATGTTGACCATTTTCTAAAATTTTCGAAAATTTTATTGTTGTGATACTTTTGGGAGGTTATTTTTATATTTTCCCTTCAGTTTTCTCAATAAAACGGGAAAAAGTGAGAAAAAATCGGAAAATTTACGAAATATATTAGTAAAATATTACAATAATTATTTCTGTGGAAAACTTTTCTACCAGCAATTTTGCTCTGATTTACAATGATAGCACTTTTTCGGAAAACCGAGAAAAATATATAAAAAAGGGGAAATCGGTACAATATAAACCACATATTATTAAAGAAAATATATAATGCCTATTTAATTATTTTACAACAGGAAAATAGGTACAACATTTAACAAATGTAATCAAAGAAAATGTTTAATGCATATTATGTAATTATTTACCACAGTAAATTTGTTTGTAGTACTCAGGGGCGGAGTGACTTAGAAATTACTACCCCAAGCTAATATATATTTAAAGGCCACTTTTACCATTTCTTGATAGCATATTGTTAGCCGTATACCTAATTATAATTAGTTATAAAAACTTGAATTAACAACATTGGGACTTAGCTAAAATAAGTTTTACAAAATACAAAATTTTGTATTACATTATTTGTATTTGGTAAATAAGTAGTGCACATGTGTAATGATTATTATTTGATTAACAACTGGCTGCATCACTCGACATATCTCGAGCTTACCTTATCCTTCATCTTTATCATTTCACTAGTATATATTTGTTGCTGGTAATTTATTTTTTAAGGACGGTTCTTCCTTGATCATAACAACCAAATTAAATAATAGTAAATGGTTTTTTTTTCATACTTGTTACCAAGGTAACTCATAAATCAACAAAAAAAGTTTAATATTTTCATTTCAAAAATATAAATAATTTTGTATCAGCCACTTTTTAGTGGTTGAATATCGTAATAAAAAGTAGACAGTTACCTACGTTTTCCTTGTTTCGAATTTCAAGTGTGAAAAGTTTCACCCAAATTATTGGAATACAATTGTAGATTTGTATGAAAAGCCAATATAAATTGAATTTGATTTTATAATATAATATACATATAGGGATAATTTGTCAATGCTAAATAGTTTATACTATATTTTTTTTTATATATTAATATATTATAAATATATATACACACACATACTTGAAATGCAGTTTGAAAAATATGTCTTTATTGATAAAAATTGACTAAGTTACTAATAATTTTTCAGGTGCCTACAGATTCCTGGGTTCGGGCTGATTGACTATATTGAACATCCAAAGGCCTGGCTCGAAAACAGTTTCAAAATTGTTTACTTCAGGTTCTAGTTCAATTTCTCTATTTAAAATACAGTAGTAATATAAATTGCCGGTTCTGGCGCACTCTCTTATTTCTCACTTTAAACACTAATTTTTGATCTCTATTTACATTTTTTTTTATTCTCTGTTCTTTGTTCACATTAAAAACTGATTTTTGATCACTGTTCACATTATTTTCTTTTTTGTTCTTTTCTCACTTTAAAACTAATTTTCTAATGAAATTATAATAATGTTTGTTCTGGCGCTGTCTCTTAATTCTCTTTTTAAAAACTGATTTTTGATCTCTATTTAAAATGTTTTTATTTCCTGTTCTTTGTTTACATGCATAAAATAAAAATAAATTAAAAATAAATTTAAAAACAATAATAAAAACAAATGTTACATAAACATTGCACTAGGAACAGTTCTCTTTAACAAAAATAAATAATATAATATATTATAATATAATTATATTATTATTATATGAAATTAGGTCAAATCGTATATACCTAATAATATTTTTTGTGTTATTAAAATATTATACATCTACCAATAATATACCAATAACATTACACTTTGTATTGTTAATAAATTCTATTTCTATCTTTTAGAATTTACCAAATTTTTTATATGTTAACAAAGATTATATTTTAAAGTTATATATAAAATTTGAAGTTAATGGATCCGGTAGTCTCCAAAATCTCTTACTAATCACTTTAGACAAAATTTGATAACATATTCTAAAAGATCGTTTAAGGTTTAATAGGAGTAGATGAAAACAGAATTGAGCTACGATGATTTTTTGCTGAGATACCAAACTCAAAAATTCTCGAAATTGGACTACCCAAAAATCGATTTTTAGTATGTAATGTAAATAAGTTCAAAAATAACATCGGTCTTGGTTTTACAATTTTCTGATTATTATTAAATAAGTTAGATCATTTCAAAAATTTCCCATTCCTAAATATATATTATTTATAAAATCTATCATTATATTAAATTTATAAAACTTAAATATACTAACATTATTGTTCTTTAACGTTCTAGTGTTCTGGTCTAGTGGTCAATACTTCGATCATGATTTAATATGTAGCAAGTTCGAACCCAATATAAGTTATTAAAAATTTGCAAAAAAAAATTCAGCTACTGGCGTGATGTAATATCCGCAAGTTGAAAACATTGTATATGTTATTAGATGCTATATGATTGTTGCATGATTTGATAAGTTAGTAACTTGTCCGTGATAATAAACAATTTATGAAAAAACTGTGAGAAAAACCAAAAAAATATTTAAGCAACATAGAAGGGGAAACATTTGATAATGGTTTAATTATTAATATTTATAGAACGAACTATACTGTTGTATAGTAATATTTTTAAATGAATTATAAAAGTTTCTGATAATGATTTAATTGAAATTAAAAGTGATGAAAATAATTTTNTGTTTGATAATATTCTTTGTGATAATTTAGGGATTAAGTTTGATAATTTTTCAAAAATTGGAATTTATCAGGCAACTAAACCATCTAATATTCCCTTAGAATTACATAATATAGTAGACAAATCCATATCCAATCACAAAGAAAATGTTAATATTCACTATGAAGAAGATCTTTAATTTATTTTTAATAACCCACAAGACAATTTGATCATAAAACCAACTATAACTTATATACCTATAAATCAGAAAAAAATTCAAAACATTAGATTAAATATTTTCGACTTAGAAGGGAATATATTTAATAAATTTACAGAATTTATTGTTTATTTTAGTTTAATAAACAGATGATGAATGAATATTTAGAAAAGAGAATGTATGTATATCGCAAAAGTTATAATTTCTATAATAACCTGGCAACACTAACTCTTGTTAATGGAATTCTTATTCTTCTTGAGAAAAATATTAATCAAAACGGAATTTTTTATAGTTTATAAATTTTACAATCAAATATTGTTGTTTTTTAAAGCTCGAAAAATCACCGAAGAACAGATAAATATAAGAGAAAAAGATTTTTTAGAAAATGTACAATTTTTTCCTATAGAAAAATATTTGAAATAAGCTGAAATTAATGGTTATGTTGAAAATGTATGATTTTAATAAGTTATAATATTAGAGATTTTAATCTTAAATTTTTTTCTTAAAAAAATAAATATTTTATTTAATAAATATGTCAAAAGAGCATAACAAACTTGAGAAAATTTTAGATAAATATAAAAATATAGAACCATTTCCATATCAGGAAACAAAAGATAATGATGAATCTATATTTCCTATACCATTACATTGTTTAATTGTAGGAAGTTCAGGTTCTAGAAAGACAAATTTATTGTGGAATATTATAACAAATCTTTGTATTCCTTTTGAAAATTTTTATATTTTTACAAAAACCATTGATCAACCGATTTATGAGAAATTAGAAGAAGTATTTAATGATAAAGATGAAATCTAAACAGTTATTTCTAATGAAGGTATAGTTTATATTAATGAATGTAAACCGAATAGTTTAGTTATTTTTTATGATTGTGTTTTAGACAAATAATCAATAATGAAACAATATTTAATAAGAGGTTGGCATAAAAAAATTGTTTGTATTTATTTAACAATATTTAACACAGTTATACTGCTATGGATTTAAAAATTATAAGAAACAATTTAAATTTTACAATTATTTTTTAACAGCCAGATTATTATATTAAAAAAATATGGGAAGATTTTATAAGTGATAATAAATTAAATTAATTTAATTTAATTTGTAAGAAATGTTGGAAAAAACCATTTGGATTCTTATCAATGGATATAACAAATAATCATCTCTAAAATAAATATTGAATAACAAATATCAGTTAATGAAAATTTATTGAAAAAATGTATTTTTCTATGAAGAAATGAGAACACTTGAACAAATTCAAAACAATCTTAAGAAAAAAATTCAAAGTGGATTAAACTTAAAAAAATTGAATAAAATACAAAAACAGTACATTTCGAAGAGAAAAAAAAACCAACAGAAGCAGAGATTAATGAAACAATTAATCTTGAAAAAAATTGCAAAAAATATATAGAAATGAAGCAGAGATAAAACTAAATGATGAAATAGAAAAACCAAAAGGATTTGAACTTATTACCAAGGGATTAAAAAAAGTTGAAGAAGCTGTTAGAAAAACTGATGATGATATTAAATCATTTTTAGTTCCTGTGAAACCATTAACACAAACATCACATTTTATTACCAAACAACATAAAATGATACGAGATAGAGACTTAGAAACAGAAATTAAAAATTTAATTATTAATAACAAAATAGGAGTTATTGCAGCCCATTATTTACCCTAAGTATCAGATGATAAATTTGTGATTTTTCATAATCATAAAAAAAAATGCATATGATAGGTAAAAATGAGATTCATATAAAAGATAACAATATTATTTTAAAGAACAAACTTATAAAGGAACACAAGGATTATGGAGATTATTAACATATAATACAAATATAGATAAAATAACATATTCATGATGATGATATTAAGAATTATGGAAAGATATTAATAGAAACAGAATCATTATATCATAATAATAAAAATACAAAAAAGTAAAATCAAGTGACGGGGATAAATACATGAATCTGATCCGTCCTATTTTGAATAAAATTAGTGAAAATAAAAAAGTACAAACTTTGCATGAAGGATCTGGTTTAATAAATTATACAGAAAACCCAATTCAATATAAATACATTGATAATTTAAACAAATTGTTAAACAATTTTTATTTTATTGTTACAGACGAAGGAGCTGGTAATAATAATTGCCATAATGAAAAATTAATTATTATACATTTTGTAAGTAAAGAAATGGAAAAATTAGTTGATACACCCCATGGTATAGAATATCTCATTTCTTTTATTGCAAGTTTACCAAAGAAAGTGATTACTGGATCTGGACTTGTTAAGAATTTCTCGAATAGTAAATTTATGCCTGAAATTTACTGGCTTGGTTATAATTATCTTGGACAATTACAAAATCTAAGAAACTAATAAACTTGATGAAGCTGTGATAGAAAATGATTTTTACTATGAAAAACATAAAGATACCAAATCTAGACATAAAGCACAATATGAACAAATTAAACAAGGTGGATTTCTTCCACTTCTTTTTGCTGGAATAGGAGCTGCAAGTATATTAGCTGGGGAAATAAGTTCGATTGAAAATACTATTATAGAAAGAAAACATAAGATAGCAATGGAAAAAGAACAAGAAAAACATATTAAAGAAATGGAAAAAATTGACAATAATAATAAAAATTTACAAGTTGAGTCTGGAATTAAAAAGAAGAAAAGATATTGTAGTACTCCTGTGATAAAAAAAAGAAAATCAGTCAATTAACTAATTTTGATATCATGAAAGCTGGTAAAAAAATTAAAAATGTTCAAGAATGTTGTATGAGAGATGAATTACATATAGAAACTTTAACGAATGAATGTGGAATATTAAATTTAAATAATTTTGATTAAGAAGGATCACATTGGGTTGCATGGCTAAAACATGAAAATTTAAAAATTTATTTTGATTCTTATAGTAATGCTAATCCACCAAAAGAATTAGTAAAATATTTAGGCGAAAATAAACTTAAAATAACATCTAGAAGATTTCAAGACTATAACGATCCACCTATTTGTGGATATTTGTGTTTGGATTTTATTAAAAATTTTAAAAAATATACCTAAATTATATATCTAAATCTTTTTTAATCAGGTTTCTGATTTTAAAAAATATGTATTTCTTGAATATAAAACTTTTTTATTTTTTTTATCTTTTCTATAATAAATGGAAAGAATTTAAATAAATATGATGATCATATTATTCGATCACAATATAAAACATATGAAGCAACATCAGAAACAAATTTTAACAGAGATGGTGATGTTATAACCTTTGAAATAGAAGGTTCTGATAGTTTTCTCAGTATTAAACATGCAAAATATAATATTAGTGGAAAATACATAAAAAATAATAATACTGAATATGAAGCTAATAGTAATGTTCAATTAAATGATAATTTTGTTGTACAAATTTCAGTAATAAAAAATGGAACATTAATAGATCAAATTGAAAACGTTGGTAGATCAAGCATAATCAAAGAATGTGTTAGTTATTCTTTAGATGAAAATGGATCAACAATTAATTCTGGATTTCAATCAAGATTTACAGGTGGGGGAAGATTCAAAGCTGTTGGGAATTTATATAATCTATGTTTAGGTTTTTTTAAAGATATTAAATATCTAATTTTTAAAGGAGGAATTAAAATAAATTTTAAGAGAGCTAAAGAATGCATTATATAGATGGGTTTCTTTGAAAAGTTATTATTGAGAATTTTAAGATTACAATCTCATCAGTGGAAGATCAAGAAATGTATGAATGAAACCAATTTAAATGGTAAAACATTCAAGAGAAATATTGCAAGTACCTATAGAAACGTTCATAATCCATTATTTGCAATTGTAGCTTTCTAAACTAATGGATTAGAAACTCAATAAAGAAAAGCTTCTGTTTTTGATCATTGTAATGTAAAAAATATTTGGCTAGAAATTGATAGACAGAGATATCCACAAAAATCATTAAACTTAGATTGGAAAAATGAGAAATTTTCATTTGCATATGATATGTATAAGTCATATAAGAAAATATTCCATAAAACACATCAAGAACTTTCTCAGATGTATCTTACACCTATTGAATTTAAAAAAAATTTAAAAAATAATGTATGTATTAAATTTTACTAGAAAACAGGTATTAAACATCATATTTATGAGAAGAATTGTTATTTATTGTTGCTTATTCTCATGGCTGAATTTGTTGGGTTAAGATCTAAATTATATTCACTTATAGTATTTGAAAATAAAAATGAAATTAAAAAAGGTGTGAAAAAATCCATAGTTAAAATGAATTATGTTTTAATGATTTTTATAATTGATTAAAAAATAAAAATCCAAAATATGTAAAACAGAACACTTTTAGAACAGATAAACATGAAATATACATCATTGAACAAAACGAAAAAGCTCTTGGATGATAAAAGATATATTCTAGAAAATAGTATAAATATTTTAGCTTGGGGACATTATTTAACAAAACTAGAAAGAGAAAATTTCAGGGAATATCTTGATAATTTAATAAAAACAAATAATAAAAAAGAATGATAATTTTAATATAAACTATTTTTGAGAAATAATCTATTTCATAATATATTACATTATTTATTTTTGTCAAAGAGAACTGTTCCTAGTGCAATGTTTATATAACATTTGTTTATATTATTATTTTTAAATATTTTTTTAATTTATTTTTTCAATATTATTTTTATTTTATGCATGTAAACAAAGAACAGGAAATAAAACCAATGTAAATAGAGATCAGAAATTAGTTTTTGAAGTGAGAAGTAAGAGAGTTCGCCAGAACCAGCATATTTATACTACTTACAGTTGGAATTATTTTAGCTGTAACTGGATCTGTAACACGTGAAAAATTTAATGTAGGAATATCTTTGAGTGTTACACAATTTCCTAATCTCCTATCTTTGATTTGAGCATTGACAAGTATTTTTTTTAAATGCAGACTTAACTTGCCGAACAGTAGGATTATTGTTGTATTCAGATAGAGCTATAAATACTACCAAACAAAAATGTACAAATGATCTTGGCTAAGTTTATACATTGAAAGGAACTATAAACGACTAGTATCTATTAACTGAGTTTTAAGATTCATTAATGAGTTTAATGATATTAAAAGTCCTAAAGAACTAGTTGAACATTGAGATTTAATAATTAATTGACCATTTTCAAATTTTAAATTATTTACATTAAAAAAAAATGTATGAAAGATTAACTTGTCTGACATTTTTCATATAAACAGTGCCTTAAAACCATATGAAACTAATTGTCTGTAGTTAAGAATATCAAAAGCATCATTAAATATTCTAATAAAGTGTACAGTATATTCACAGTGAACTCTGAGTTTTAAATTGTCTGTACAAAACAATACAGTATTAGCAACAGAATTAGATATAGATGAGTTGCTAGTTTAATTAAAAATTTTTTTTTGAAGAAAAATTTATGCTTTTTTTTAAATTTATTACCCAAGTGACATTTTTCATTCTTCTAGACAACAATTTGTCTATAAAATTCAAATTTATAATACTACCATAGTGGTCAATCAATATTTTTTTTACCAAAATTATTTGTACAAGCTTAATTAAGTGTGCAGCATCAAATATAACATTTACTTTATTATCATGAACATTAAAATTAGTTAAAGTATTACTACGATTGACATCTTAATCACAACCAAGTGTTCTTTACATGCTCACATTAACAGCACAGCCATCAAAAGTCAAACCTACTACTTTTATACCAGTTTCAGATATTACAACTATATAGCATCTCACTAAATTTACTTTTTGAGTACTGTTCAAATGATTAAATAATAAATACTCAACTGGAATTATCCATGAACCATTTAGGCCAACAGCTATTAGTAAAAAACATTCTGTAGTCTCATCAACAGTTTTATTTTGAATTTCTGAACCAAAATTTATATAACCATGAAACACATAGACATTCCATTCAATATGTTTTCTAAGTAGTTATTTCATCTATAAGCAAAGAACAGTAAATTTGAGAAAGTGAATTTTTTCAAACTACACAAAGCTTGTCAATTGCTTCTTTGATAAAACCAGGTTTAGCATTGACAAGTAGATACTACTTGCTGAGTATTCTTGGACAAGGAAGCATTGAATTAAACTCATCACAAATCAGTAAGCTTTTAGTGAATACAAATTGAGAGTGATAGCAATTTCAGCATTTTTTTCATGCAATGGTAATTAGATTTTTATGCTTACTGACATTTTAATCTATGAGGTCTGCTTGATTCTGATTAAATTTTTTTTTCTCCAAAACTTTAACAGCTAAAACAATTTAATTTTTATCAATACAATACTGGTTATGCTAACATAATTATCAATTTCAACTACTTTATACATTTTAAAATGGTATTTCGTTTTTTTAGTCTTCTGACTTGTTGGTTAAGCAATTTAATTTTTTTTCTTAGACTGCAATTTACTTGTAAAAGAGATGAAATAGTTTTCAAGTTTTTATCATCATTTATTTTTGAGCTATTTGAAATTAAATCTTTATAATTTATCTATAACAGACATTCATGCATTTTATCATTAAAAAAAAGTGTTAATTTAGAATGAATTATAAAGATGATAAGCTATATATTTTACATACCTTTTGATAGGTACGTTCTGTTGTAAATGATGTCGATGGTGCACAGTCAGAAATATTCGGGAGATTAAAATCTGATGCTTCTTGGTTACTAACTGGTAGATCATTTTCTTTTTGTAAACTGTTGTTCTTCACCTAGGTATATAAACAATTTTAAATTAACTTATTACTATTCATAATTAGTATTAATTAATTTAGTTGATTGTTATATTGTGTAAAGTTTACAATTATTGGTGCAATTATTTGTGTAGGCACAGTTTCTTCATCAGAAGGAAGCTCGAATTTTATTTCTTGATCCTCCTTTTTACACTATAATATAAGTTTGAATTAGTATAATTTAAAAAGATATTATAACACATTAAGATTATTTATAATACCGATTTTAAACCATCTATTACAATAGATGGAATTGAACATTCGTTTAATAACTTAATATTTTTATAATACTTAAAGCAATCTAATGCAAAATGTCGAGAACAAATTAAACTTCCTGGTTTAACATTTAAGTCATTCTTTCCGCATATTTTAATAAATTTTAACCATTGAGGGCGATATTCTTCATTCTTTGGTATTCTAAAAATATATATTAATAATTCTCAATATTATGAATTAAAAGTAATTTGTTATACAGTAGAACCTCGATTATCCGAACTATGTGTGGTCCCAATTAGTTAGGATACTGGAAATTGTTTAAAATAACAATTTTTTTTTAAACATACAATTATAAATTATATATTACTATCTATTATATATTTATTATTACTATTTTTATTATTATTATTTATTATATTAGAATTATATTATGTATTCAGAAATATATAATCACAAAGTACATAGGAACATAATAATATGTTTATGATATTACGGGCGCTTTAATGCGCACTGATGATTGATAGCTTTAGATAAAAACATCGCGTCTCAATTATCTACTAACAGATGTACATACATAAATGTACTAATAATAAATTGCGAAAATTGTAAAATCGGCAGCCGGCCGCGGGTAAACGGGTGCTTCAACGAGTTTTAACGTTCGGATACGTTAATTGTAGTTCGGGTAATACAGCGTTCGTATAACAGAAGTTTAGATAATCGAGGATCTACTGTAGTTAATTTTACAAGTTGGTATACTTACCTATGAAAACTAATTCCAAGATTTTTGTTAATTAAAGTATTTGTACTGCCACAAATATAACAGTTTGCCATAATTGTAAATTTAATTATGTACAAGTGAAAACAATTATAATATTACCTCAAATTTCAATTCACAAAAGACAATAAAAATTTAAAAGGAGTATAAATGTATGGGTACGGTCAAACAGTGAACATGACGTGTCATATGAAATAACTAATTTTGATAACTGATAAAGGTATATTATCATACGCTACAGTGTACCAAACATAACGACCTAATATAATTTTTTTTGTTATGTATGGTTACTATGTCCATCACCCTTTTTCTTGCTTTCTACAAATCACGGCTTTAGATACTACTAGTATAATATACTAATATCTATAGCCGTGCTACAAATATAGCCATCCCCTGTCGCCAACTTAGTATTATTAGACAAGAGTTGTAGGAACAAAGCACCTACACACCACCCCCTCTCTTCACCAATTTACTATTCCACAAACTATTTACTTTAAGTCGTGGTGATTTTATATTATATGAATATTAAATATTAATAAAATTGGGCAGGTACCTAATATATTTTAATAAACATTATACCTTATTTATTCGCTATCCATCCATATAAGAGAATACTAGACTAATGACTAAAATACTGAGCCAAGGACTTGTGAGGTCTCGGGTTTTTTAATGTGTCCGATGCACCCCATCAGGCGAAGGAAGCACTATGAGCCAAACTAAGTAATATTCCTCGAGGCATATCGATAGAACTCATAGGTTTTATTAATTGCTTGATTCCAGAATCATTTTCTGGACGAGAGAATTAGTTGAAGAGCAGAGAGATAGGTGGCACTATAATAATTTAAAAAAAAAGAGAAGTTTAGAATAATCACGAGGATATATTTGACAGAAAAGCTAGGTACACTAGCTAGTGACATATATGTTAAATTAATGATACCACAAACAACATGGTTTTTATAAGTGTTGGAGTACGGGGGGAACAGGTATACGTTACATAGTCACAATGGTGTGTCGGTTTGAGTTGTGATTGTAGGTTTCGCCTGCCTCAGACCAAACCTAACCTCAGGTTCTAGCCCATCATGGCTGACGTCGAATCCACAATAAAGAATTGGCCCTGTCTTTAAAAATTACTGGATATAACTAGTAGCCGGTTAGCGTCATCGATGGTTGATGAAAAACCAGAACTTAACGAGAGCGAGTCAACAGTCATTGAAAAATGATTGTCCGTTATCGGGTCCGTGGTGTTCCTGGTCGTTGGGTGAGGGGCCATTGTTAGACGGGGGGAGAGTAGTGCCATTGGTCGGAGGGATTTGTACAATAATAGGAGAAATGACTGGTCGATTCATGGGCGCGCGGCGGCGGCGACGATAACGACGCCGGCGGCAGCAGTATCCAACAATATTTAATTCCGTGGTGACCCAACCAGAGTGGGGGAACAGGGGGACCACGCATATCACTGTTCATACAATCATTATATATTATTATCGGAGTTATGAATACTTTGGAATTTCGCATTGTACCAAAAGGCTGTGACGTTACATACCCCCCCCCCCCAACAAGTTGTTGAGAGTGAAACGTGAGTGGGAAAGAGAAACTACTTGTTGTTTGAGAGAGATAATGGATTTTGGAGACAGGCAAGGAAGAAAATAAAGGTGTGAATAGAGGTGTGAATGGCGAACGTGTATCGACGTGATCAGAGTCTGGTAATGATCTAAACGTTCAAGTGAATTGGGGGATTAATTATTTAACGTAAAGATTACGTCGAGAAAAATCTTCTTTCTCGTTATCGGGTATCGGAGATACATAAGGTTTAAAGTATATAACGTTGTGCATACATTTAGGAGTATTATCTCCTGGGTGGATCAGTTCATATGCATTAACAGTTTGTATTTTATGGTACGGATCATACACCATAGAGAATTTTGATATTTTTTTGTCGATCTGACTACTAAGTTTATGAGATTTGACAAGTATAAGGTTATTAATTTTAAAGGGTGTAGGGTTTATGTTTTGATCATGACGCTATTAGCGGGCTTCATATTTGGTGATTTGCACTTCGTGGGTCAGTGTTAATTATCGATTATGGTTGGCAAGAAAGTCTGTTAAAGGGAATTGAATAACTTTTGTGAGTGGGTTGTGGTGATTTTGGTTGAGATAAAGCTCGGTGGAAGTATGGTTGGTAGACTCGTGACGAACATTATTGAGCGTCCATTCAATATAGAGAACATATTGAGGTTAGTTTGAGTGTTTTGTGTGGTAATACGTCCGGAACATTCTACCTAACTTTCTTATCACTCTTTCAGCGGGATTTGATTGTGAGTGGTAAATACTGGTGTGAACACTGAAATTTTATATTTTTGTAGGAAAATTAGCCAATATTTACTGATAAATTGCCTACCATGGTCAGAAGCAATATAAAGGGGAGTGCCATAGGTTGGGGAGTAATTTGTTGTGAGGTTTTTGATACAAATTTTCGAGTTTGCACGACGAAGGGAGTATAATTTAATGAAGTGGGTATAATTCACAACTACATAAATGTAGATGAATTGTAATATTCTAGTAGGAAGTGGACCAAAAAAATCAACGGACAGTTTGGTTAGGGATTTATTTGAGAGTATTGGATGCATGAGACCAGCTATATGAGTGGTATTAGGCTTACAATTCTGACACAACTCACAAGATTTCACGATTTCACGGATAGTCTTATTAAAACCAGGGACATGACGGATGTTTTTTATAGCATGAGCAGTTTTAAGGGGACCGATATACGCAAAATAATGATGGAATAACAACATAATTTGTTTGACTAAGTGACTAGGGATATATACTAGGACCAATTTATTTTATCTTTATATTGACGGGTTTAATAAACTATTATTTTTTAAAGTGTAATAATTTAACCTGGGAACTTGAACATTTGATTTTAATAGAGAGATGATTTTGTGTGCTTTTGGGTTTTTTAACTGTTCAAGAGAGATATTATTATAGAGAGAAATGATGTCAGTGGGCATTGGTGAGGGTAGAATGTAGTGTAGTATGGCAGGGAAATTTTTATGGGGTTAGTCGTCTCGATTGAGGGGACGTCTTGACAGAGTGTCCATGAAATTGTCTGTGCCAGGGTAATGAATAATATTTAAATTGAACTCGTGGAGGACTAACATCCAACGGGTTAAACGAGCATTTTTTAACTGAGTGTAACAGAGAAGAATGATTTTGAGAAAATTTGTAACAAAAATTACAGAAACCGAAAAAGGACTGTAGATCTTTTTTTTTACGGGGTTCGGAAAAATTTTGAATGACATTAACTTTGTCGGGATCCATAATCATATCAGAGGGAGATATGAAGTGGCCCAAGAATTTAATGTGTTTGTTGAAGTGACATTTTTTTAATTTTAAGGTGAGACCAGCTTGAGCTATTTTTGAAGAACTCAGTCTAGAGTGGTAATATGATGTTGAAACGAAGAAGAAGAGATTAAGATGTCTTCAACATAGGTATGAATATCATTAGGGTGGTGACAGGGAGGAGGATAAGTGTCGAATGGGACTTTAAGTTCTTTACCAAATGAGGCGTTAAAGACATTCAGTACAAAAGGAACAATACAAAATTGGTACGAACGTATATCATAAAGGAAATTGGTATATTACCTAACAGAAGGATCAAGGGGATTTTCCAGTACTCAGATACAAAATCAAGGGTAGAGAAAAAGGATTTGTTATTAAATTTTGCTAAGATGACATCAATAGGGGGAGACGCATCTTGTGTGGGTAGAATTATGGTGTTTAGTTTACGTGCGTCTAAACATTGTCGAATAGACCCATCAGTTTTGATAACGGTCACAAGGGTATTATTGTAGGGAGCATCTGATTTTTTGATCACTCCCCTCTTCAAACATTTTATCAATCTCTTGCTTGGCAGAAGGGCGTAGGGAGAAAGATACTGGGTACGGTTTAATTTTATATAGGTCATGGGGTTTAATATAGATCAATTTATTAAAATATGGAAAAGTTTAATGCAGATTTAATAAGTTTGTTTAAAAAAAAGGTTTAAATGATTCATTTTTGACAAAGTTGAAATATGATCAATTATGACGTGTTAAAAGTTTCTAATGTCAATAAGTTAATTGTACCAGCATCTGAAAATAACGAGATTAAATACTATGTGCATAATGAAGAGTTATTTAATGTTATATGATGTTCATTTATCGATTGGACATTGTGGTCGAAACAAAATGGAATACAAGGGAAATACAAAATACAAAAATGTCACCAGAGGTATGGTTATGCTCTATTTAAATAGTTGCGAGTCGTGTAAAAAAAAAGGAAGCATAGCCAGGAAAGGGTTGGTGGTAAAATCAATTATATCTTCTGAGATGAATTCTCGCTGTCAAATAGACTTTATAGATGCAAGCACAATCAGTTGATGAGTATAAATTTATACTAGTTTACCAAATGTCAGGAAAACCTGATAAAATATGTAAAATACAAACGTGTCGAAGTAGTTTATTACGTATTATTAAATATTTTCACAACTTTCAGGGCACCATCAATTTGACGGTTTTTCACATTTGTTGAGAAAACTTTAGGTAAAATCAAAGATTTTTTCATATGAACAAAATTTATTATTTTTAAGTAAAGTCAGAAAATATGTATGTAGATGGTACATTTAAATATTTATCAAGATTTTTTAATTGAATATTCACTTTACATGGATTTAAAAGCGGTATTTATATTCCGTTAGTATTTTGTTTACTTATACTTAAGCCTTATAGATGAACCGGTCAAATGTTTACTAAAATTGTAGAATACTGTATAGGTATATTATGCTATGTCACCTACGTCGTATAAATTACTCACCATCATATTGCGGTCTTATTAAAAAAAACTTTGTTATTTTATTATAGGTACTTATATTATTTCCAGTATTAGCTTCGTATAAAAAATTGTAACGTGGGGCTCTGATGTAAAGAACCTACCGCACCGCGGTTTCTACGGCAATTCAATACCTATTATATAGAAGTATCGGTAAAGCAAGATTTCGAACCTTTTATCTTTTTGGGAACACGATTCCGTTCGATTTTGATCAAACAATGGATTGTCAAAATGACCTTAAAAACCACACGATTACGTACGATTTATTGGACAATGTTGTCATTTTTTCTCTTATTCTTCTTTTTTGGCTTTTCAAAGGCTATTAAGGCCCAATACCGCAATAAATACCTCTTTTCACTTATCTCTGTCCTGTGCCAATGTTTCTCTATCCGATTTCCATCAGACTCTCCTCAACTTTGTCCATCCATCTTTGTTTCGGTCTGCCCAGCGGTATTTTTTTTTTTTTTTGGGCTTCCATTTAAGAACTGCTTTCATCAGACTATCGGGTTACACTTGGCCAGCCCATGCGACTCTTCTATAGTGCAGTACAGCTTCTACGCTCGGCTCTCCGTATAGTTGTAGAAATTCCCTATTACTTCTTATTTCGAAACGTTGAGTTATACTATTGTTTTTTGGCAAGTATATTCTCCGTAATATTCTTCTATCAAAGGTTGCTATTTTTTTTTCATCACCTTTAGTTGTTGGTTACGTCTCGCACCCGTATAGAATAATTGGGCTAATAATTACTTTGTATAATGTGATTTTTGAATTGAGTGACACTTGTTTTGATTTGAAGATATTCACTAAACTGTAATAGTACTTGTTTGCTGCAGCTGTCCTTATTTTAATTTCTTCATGGTTATTATTTGTGCTATTATTTGAAACTATGTACTCTTTTAAATTTTTAAATTTTCAACTTTTAGATGGTTTCCATGATCATCTCGTCTAGATACTACCATATAGTTAGTCTTCAATTCATTTATTTGTAGTCCAATGTCTTTATTATTTTTTTATTAGATCCTCGATACCTGTTTTTACTTCTTGACTATCTGACCTAAGAATGATAATATCGTCTGCGTATGCTAGAATTCCGTACTGTCTTTTATTATCGTCCATCATTAATCCACCATATTTTGTCTGTGTTTTCTTAATGACCGCTTCTAGTGCTATATTAAAAAGTACTGGTGACATAGCGTCTCCCTGTCTAAGTCCGGATTTAACATAAAAATTCATCTGACAAGTGTTGATTGAATTTAATTGTGCATCTTGTTTCAGTCATGTATAATTTAATCATTTTTACCGTTTTAGATGGTATTTCGAAAGTTATTAGCGTATTCCAATGTGCTTCTCTGTTCACTGTGTCATATGCTTGTTTATAATCTATTAACAACATATGCAAGTCTTTGTTGCATTCATAATATTTCTCAACTAGCTGTTCAATGGTAAAAGTGTGATCTATGGTTGATTTAGCATTCATGAAACCACATTGATAATCCCCAGTGATATATTTTGAATAAGGCTTTATTTTATTTAGCATGAGGAATAGGATTGTATACATTGTATTCAGCAATGATATTCATCTGTAATTGTGAAAATGTATAATTTCTCTCTTTTTATAAATCGGACATATTATTGCTACTTGTCACACTTTAAGATAGTCAGTCTGTAGAGTTTATTTAGTTTATCACACATTTATATCCGATGAATTTTCTAAATAACAGCCTTTTTAAATTTTTATAACCTGTGTGAAAACCTATGTTATCTAGGGAATAACCTAACCGCGATAAGATGCGGCCACACAGAATATATATATATATATATATATTTTATATGAATGCTATGTTTTGGACGTTAGCTAAGCCGCGACGGGTCGCCGGCGTTTTTGATTCTCGGCTATATTTTTGTGCGACGCGCGACTTGTTACTGTATGCAAAATAATCGTTCCATCGGTAAAATACTTTTCCGGATATTCAGTTATTATTTTTTTTCAATGTCTTTTTTGATAATTTATAGAAGTTAATCGAATTGATTAGTAGTTACACGAACATATTCCTTGAATTCAACATCATCTTCAGGTAACCTATTTATTATACGTTATAGATGTTACTATAATAGTTAGGAATACCCTAGGCGAAACGCTATAACTAAGTCAAATTGTCAATAGTCCAACGCAATGCCTACGTAACCTTATGGAAATCTGGAAACATCGCACTAAAAATCTTAGGTACAAACGTACGGAATCGTGTGCTTATGAATCGCGCGCGCGATTCCGTTCGCTGACGAGGGCCGCACGGAATCGTGTTCTACCCAGAACAATATTATTACAGTGTACCAGGGTATGCCTGTAAATAATTTAGGTAGGTAGGTGTCCGAAAGGGAAAAAAAGAAAAAAAAAAAAAAAAGGAAAAAATTATACCTTTACGCCCCCGCCGTCGGGACGGTTTTCACGACACCTCCCCCACCCCACTTTTCCCTCCGCTCCAGCCTAACCGAGCGGCGAGGAGTGGGTCGGAGGTACGCGCATCGCAATAATAACGATAATAATATTATTTCGTGTAACGCGCGTACGCCGCGCCGTCGACCGGTCGCCCGGCGAACAAACAACACGACCGGCCCGGCGGCTAATCACGGGGGTGCACGGCGTCCGGGGCGACGGTGATTTTCGGCGGATTGCGCGTTCGCGCAATTCATGTTATTAACAATAATGTATGCGCGTATCGTCGCGATAATTATTTGCCGTCGAGTAGGGACACGTTATCGTTGTACGGGGGACGGGGTCCGCGGGCCGCGCGTCACAATAATTATTATTCGCGCGCGCCGAGCCGAAACGCGGTCTTGATTTTGAGCGCGCCGAACCCGCCGCGGGTCGGTGGCGGCCGAGGCGGCGTACAATAATATTATACTTTGTACACTGGCCCGCCGCCGCGCTCGCGAAATTATCGTCGCCGTTCAATCCCTACCGCTAGCTACCCTACCATACCCTACCTGCCTACCGCCGAACGCAGTCCCTGCAGTGCCCCCCCTCCCCCCCCGCCGTGATTGTATTATACGATTGACAATCGAACGGGTCGATGAACCTAACACCTATATAATAATAATATATTTTACGTATCTATATTATAGGGCTGGCTGTGGACGAAGGCGTTCGACTGACGTGTTTCAGAGTGCATCGCGATTTCCGTGTTCACCGAATGTTCAGAAAACCAAACACGAATATTAATCGAAACACGCTGTTCTCCGTACTGATTTTTCAAACATATTCGTGTATAGCCGTGCAAAGACGGTTTACAAGTTTTTTGCTCAAAAGGACAAAATTCCGCGTTGGCTTCGACGAGATTTTGTTTGGAGATTGTGCAGTATGAAGCTAACAACAATTGGAGATTGTTCGCTTTGAAAATAACTTTCAGATTATCAGATGTCTTTATTCCCTTTTCATTAAGTAAAAAGTTTACAAATTACTAAATAATAATAAATGTTAATAATTATTGATTATAGTTATTTAAATTTTTTTAAAAACATTATTAAAAAGTAAAAAAGTAAAAAAAAAAAAATACTTAATATTATTAATCTTAAGTATTTTAGATTATGAGTGAAGTGAAAAAAGCTTATGGTTTTACAAAGATATTAATTTTTTTTTATATGTGCGCTACTTTTCTACCAGAAGACTTGCTCGGAGTTCTACGTGTAGCACTTTTTCTTAAAGGAAATCAACGCGGGGAGGTCACTTTTCAATTTTCTCAGGAGTTTTTCCAGAAAATGTGAAAAACCTGGATAAAACATGGGAAAACCGGGAAAATCGTAGAAAAACTGGGAAAATTGGTACAACATTAAACTGATTTTATTAAAGAAAATATATAAAGTCTATTTAATTATTTTACTACAAAATGGCATATATATTGTTGACAAAGCATCACTATCAACTGATAATAAACTATCAATTACAATAATATGAAAAAGTATTCAAGCTAAATTAAATGTTCCTGTTCATTGTATGGGGTGCGCTAAAAGTATTCATGATCATTCTATCGCTGGAAAGGTCTTAAAAATGAAATACAGATGTAATATATTTTGTAAAGACGAATATTTCGTGACACATAAGCTCCCAAAGTTATTATTAATACATACGTATGTCCCCTTCGCTAATTTCCCAATCTTATGATTGAAAATATTAAACAAATTTTTCATTTAATATAACTTTTTATCGTATACATTATTCTTGGAATGTTAAATCATTAGAAAATAATCTAAAGGTGCAAGTTTATTAAATATATGGATTAATGATACAGTTCTGTTATTTTATCTGAGTTTTATTTTACTGATCAGAGATACGCAATTGTTAACTACTTAACGTAGATTTCTGCAGTGGACGGTTTCTCAATTATATTCCGCAGCTGCACCTTTCGTATACATAGGTTTTGCACCGTGTGAGCTTCAAATGATGTCAATTATTCAGTAGGTAAACACCTTCTATTACATGCCTAACATAATTTTTCCAATCCATTGTTAATGTTCATTGACTGTTTCTCGTAAGTTATCCAACACAGTAGGTATATAACCACTTCATTGTATTTTTCACTGTATTACACCATATATTATAGAGTATATCTACGATTTACGTAAAACAATTAAGTACGGCTTAGGGAGGAGGGAGTAGCGACTACCCTGTCGCCTCCCCTTGTATTCGGCACTGCTTCTTTGTTAAAGCTCCTGTTGCCAAATCAAATAATAACTGTTTTTTATCCGTGTCACTAAGGTAACCTATATCAATAAAAACAAATTCAATTTTCGTGCCAAAAATACAAAAACGCTGTAGCAGTTATCCCTTAGTGGTCGAATTTTGAGATGAAAAATAGACAACGATTTTCCTATTGTTTTGAACGTGAAGCGTATAAAGTTTTACCGAGATTGGAATAAAACTGTAGATGTGTATGACAGACAGATAGACTGCGGAATTTCAATTTTGTATCAAATATGTTATGATAATAATGTCTGTCGGAGGAAATAAAATAACAACAAATTGAATAAAAACACCAAAATCGATCAAATTCGTCCGAAAATCAAAAGTATATAATATAGTATATTATATATTTAGGTATTCAATTTGACGTGTTGACTACACAATGTCAATTTCGTAATATATATTATGTATATATATATATATATATATATGTTATACACAGTATACTTAGGTACTGGATGCTGGCGTGTAGAATGTGTTGAGTTGAGACGTTCATCACGTAAATAACTTTCGACCTATACCAATCGTACGTCGCGTGATGTCTGACGCGTTGCCGAAAAATATAATATTTTGCCGGGAAACGTCAAAAGATAAAAACGGGTCTGGGCGCGGTGACGATTCTGTCGCTCGGTCGTTGTAATATTATTTATGTTATTTCGTTTTTACATTTCGTTTATCGTTTTTCGAAAATACAATAATATTATATTCTCCGCCACCCCACACTGTACCTATATGTATATGTATAGTACGTGTTTTACCGTGCCAACTTCTCGTATGTGACTTATCTTCGATTTCCGCAACCGCGCCAACTTCGCGTGTGACTTATCTTCAGTTTCCCCTACTTCGTGCCAGTAAAATGATACAATAACAATAATAATATAAAGTACCTATACAATAATATTTGCAAGAACTTTTGGACGTTTTCGGGCGTTTCCAATGCAACCCGACGTCATTGTCGTGTCAAAAATCGTATTAGGTAAGTATTATTGTGTTGACGATAACGACAGTATATCGTTAGAGTGAAATTGTGAAATCAAAATACGAGTATTTAAATTTTATTTTAATCAAAACGCAATGTACATTTGTACTCGGTTGCCTCGAGTTTTAAAATGATAAATTTAAATGCTATATAAGTAGGTGTCATCAATCGGTATTACCATGATATATGTCACGACAGGTATAAGCTATGTATGTAGGCCATTTTTAAGGAGGTTTTCTGTGTCCAAATGGACACACAGTAAAGTAAGTTCATTGGACATCCTGCAGTATAGAGTAAGATGTTAACTGAAAATAAATGGTAAATTTATTAATGAATTAGTAGTTTTTGTGGGAGGTACAAAATTGAAAATGTTTGGCCTCTATAGTAACACGATTTTGAAACGAATATAAAATAAACCTTATAATATCAATATTTATCTACATATATGAAACAAATTTAAGTGTTTTTCTGTTTATCCAGACTAATTTTAAAAATACACGTATAGTATTAGTACTTAAGTATGATATCTTCCTAATAAGCGGCATATTTTCAATACTTTTGTAGGATGAAGGGAGGGAGGGGGTGGTATTTTTAAAAATCTTAATGTAAAACGATATAATAACACAATAATAAGATCATGTTATACAATTAACATTAATTTATGTTTCGAAAAAATGTTGATGTATTATCAATTAAATATCTTTGGTTAAAATCAGTAAAGTAATCCTATTTAAATATTTGTGTAAAATAAACAAATAATAAATAATAATATTAAACATATTATATCATGTAATAATTATCAAATCAAATCAATTTAAAAATTAAAGTAACTAGGAATATGTTTAAAATTCAATTTTACAATGAAAAAGGTAGCCACGGTTTTTTTTCTTTTGGTCAGTTATGTAAGTGAAATTATATCTCTTGAACTTATAGATAACATTGCCAATACATTTAGTCTTCTTTAAAAAAACAAAAGAATATAAAAATATATTTATTTATGTGTATTGTTTTTTAGAATTTCAATACCTCTGGTACAGAATTTCTAAGATAAATTTATATCTTCTCCAAGTCAGAAAATTATCTCTCATTTGAAGATGAAGATATTAGAAATGCAGCCAAATTTGGAGAATTTGAAAATGTCTGGGTAAATAGATTTGGTTACATAAAGTTAACAATACCTCTAGAGAACTGTGTTGTTTACTATTTGTCTGTGAACACTAGAAACAAATGATACAATACTTGCTTTTTATTTGGTTCTGAGAGAAAGGGTTAGACCCGGAAAACTCCTCTTCTCCTTAAATACACCACTGGTCTTAATATACATAATAAAATAAACATCTGAGTTGTTATACAATTCGTATGACTAACTCAGTTGTTTGACGGACAACGTAATAGTATAATGTAATTTAAATGTATAAGATAAAGTATTAAGTTTGTACCTAAAGGTTGATTTATACGATTTACGAATCATATTTTTTTTTTTTTTAATATTTAAATATACGTGATATAATAATATTTTTTACCATAACTAAATTTTTTAAACAACTGACAATGCAGATTTTTATAATGATCAATTTAATATATATTATTATTATCCTGTGATCAGTAACCAAATGATAATACCGGTAGGGCAAAGTTGAATAAAAGTTACGAGGTAACTTTCACTAGCGTTCGAAATCGTATTGTACTCGATTTCTTAAAAAAAATATTAATAATATTTTATATAGGCAATACTCTAGTGAGAGTATTTATTTCAGTGGGTTGGAGGCGGGGTAATAGAGGGAAATCCAAACGTTAAGGGAAACGTTTGGTCTATCTGCTCATGGACCTTTTTTAAGGTAGGAGAGAGTAGACACGCGGTAGATATTCATAAATAAATGCTCTGTAAGCAAGTGTTTACTCCCTATATATTATAGGTGGCTGCACAAGGGAATTAGATTTAATATTGAAAATTCATCGTGCCATATATACGTACCTATATAACACTCGTATAGTAGTGTACACTTTATTTTATATAGGTAATCTGTAATCTGCAGAAAATCTGCAAAAGCTTCGAGATTTTTATTGTTTTTCGGAGAAATTGTAAATGGTTTTTTTTTCTATTTCTTCGCGTTTATATAATATTATATGACGCATAGTTTTCAAATTTCAGTCCAACACATACAATACAAACACAATATTATATTTTGTCACCACTAAATCTTGGCAATAAAATAAAAGTGGTAAAGAAGTGTATTTCGCACAAGTAAAATGTGCCACCTGTCGCAAATATTTTATCATGCTTTACTCGCGAATTATTGTCGTGGTTTAATACAAAATTTATAAAGGGCTTGGTGCAATAACCAAATAAATCCATTTTTTTCGAAAATGCACTTTTTCATTGATTATTGTGTTTGAAAAAATTACTTACATTTAGGTGCAACAAACAGTTAAATCGTATAAATATATGTATAATTTTTAATGAAATTAGATTTATCTTGTTTTGGTTTTTGGTGCAACAACCAGATAATTCCGGAGTTACACCACCAATAAAACATTAAGATATGATTTAAGAAATCTGCCAAGTTTTTTGGGTTAAAAACAATATTTAAATTGGTCGAAAAAAACCATTTTTTTTCCAAAATTTTCATTGTTAAAAAAAATATTTTTATTCATTCTGAACAATTTTAAAAAGTGAATTTATTTGGTTTTTGCACCAAGCCCTTCATTTATTCGATGGTGTGATATTAAAACATAAGCATAGCAAATTATATTGTGTAGTTTTATATTTGGAAAATAATATGATATTTGTATATCAATAATAGCGTAGGTATTTGGTATAAACAAAAAGACAAATTACTTTAGCATCACTCTCGGGTGCGTCAAACTAATTCTACGTGAAAGGAATAGGAGAATATTAAACTATTGATAAGAACATTTTTTTTCGAAATTAGAGCTATGAATTAGATCATTTTTTTCTTTTCCTTCGCGTTTATCCCAACTACTTTGGGTTGTGTTAACCATCCACGCGCCTGATTTCTCATATCATCTTTGTATAGTACATCGGCCGTTTTCATACTATTCTCCAACAACAAACCCTATGTTTGACATCCTAGAAATCCAAGTTTCCGTTCTTTTGTACAAAAGATCCTAGGTACTGAAAACTTTAAACCACTTAAACTGCCTACATGACACTAGTACATCCTATTACGGTCTTTTCGTCTTTTGTGTCATTTTTAGATTTTATGATTATTGGGGAATTCTTTTCGGTCTCTTTTTTCATAACTTTTGAAAAAAATAACATTTACCAAAATGAAAATTATAAATTCATACGTTAAAAAAATAGCTGATACTGAGGACGGATACAGCCACTGTTGAAGGTGTGTTGGGAAGTTAAGGTACATAAGTAATTTAATTTATATTTGTAACCAACGTAAATAAAGAAATTTATTAATTTTCATTCTTCGTATTTTCGGGTTTTTCTCAATTATTACAAAAACTACTAGAAAAATTAAAAAAACGAATTACTTACAAACTAGATTAAAAATGTAACACAAAAGGTATATTGTCGTTTTTTTATTTTATGTTTTCTATCAGAAATATTGCTCCAATCGAAAAATAATAAGATATCGATTGGTTTCCTTTTAACGTATTCTTATTGATATAGAAAACAGTTTTTTTTATACTTAAAGTATTTTTCATAATATAGAAAAAGCTTAAAATGAAATCTAAAAAATTTATGGCGCTAGAATTCTTTAGTTTTAAACTTCTACGGCTTATGCTTTTTACTAAAAATATTGATCCAATAAAATAAAACAAGGGACCTTTTTCGTTGAATTTTTGATGTAGTTGGTGACCAAGAAAGTCGTTTTTTGATTTTCTTTGTAGTTTTTTAAATAATCAAGCAAAACCGATCAATATTCAGAAAGTACGGGAAAATTTAAGAAAATAATTATTTTTTTATTTTAAATTTTGGTTTTACTGTAAGTCAGTTAAAAATATTTGTAGATATTTGAAATTTTAACAGAAAAATTATATTTTTTTTTTATAGACGTGGTAAAATGATCTAAACATTTGAGCCATTTTCGAGATACTTATAGACATTTTAATTTGTCGAGTTTTTTTATGTAATTTTTATTTGGTAGGTAAACTTACTCTGTGAAAAAATTGTTAGACTATAATCTCTGCCCTAATAACCATAATTTAAATTAAAAAAATAACGTTAATGATTTTCATACCTATTATGTGCATATTATACGCTTATTTTGATATTAATTTGTTATTTTACGTAAATTACACATACATTTGAGCCAAAAATATAAAATATCATACAACGCAAGGAAGAGGGTGTTTCGATTACTCTTCAGGGACGCGCTTGATGACTCAGTATTGAAAAATAACATTTATTTTTTTGTATATATTTTTTTTTTATTGGTTAATGCATTTTATACACTAAGGAAACGATTAAATCGCACGCAATACAATTTTAATTCTGATTATTCAAATGGGTTTAAGTGATATGGATGGTATACTGTGTTGGTATATTATTGATACGTAAAATTGCAATAAAACGTTTTAATTTATACAATAATATATTATACAGATTTTATTTTATTTATAGGTGGATTATTAATGACTTAGATTTCGAGCAGAGCAATTCGATTTTGGAATGATTTAAACTTTTTATTATGAGAACTACGCCACATAAGTGGGCTTTTTTTTTAGTCCATCCGACGGGAAACATATCAAAATCATGCTTTGTGGCCTTTATAGAACATGCTTAATTTTGGTTTTATAATAACAGCATAACACCTATTATAAAACGAAGAGATGTTGCTTTTTTCCATTGTTCCAAATTTAAATCTCAATACATCGTTTAGAAATAACGACCAAGACGAATATATATAATAATAATATATTAAATATATATAAATTATACCACTGGCGGTTTTAAATCAAATGAGGTATACATAGGTGTATAGGTGAGGGGAACAGGTGGATCGCTCTCCTTAGGTCATAGCTTTTAAAGTTTATTTTTATTTTTTACCTAAGTAAAATAAGAAAAAAGTAACTAAAAGTACTTTATAGGTTGAAGCTATATTTTGAACTTTGAAGATTATGATCGTTCCGGTAGTGGTAAGATTGGTTATTGATAAGTCCTAAAATCTGGAAAATAATGCTATATACTCTTGCCCCATATATGATTAAAAAAAAGTAATATAACAAACATTGATATTAATATTGTAATATATTAACTAATAATACGAAATTCAATATTACAATTATTTATTATTAAAAACATTAAATTGTTTAAATTAAGTTGTATCTAATATGGATTAAATATTAATAATCATTATTATAATCAACACTCAACCAAAAAAAAGAAAAAAATGAATTTTCCTATAAATTTATAGCCCTAGTTATATTATATTTTAATACAGTGAGAAATGCTGTACGGGACGGTACTACAACTACCAGTAACGGATGCACAAAAGAATCGTTAACGGTATCTGATTTTAAAAAATATGTACTATTTGTAAATCTATACTCTTAATGGTTGACAGAGTATAAAAAAATATTTACATTTTATTGGCCTTTGATCCGACTTTATCAAATATAATTGATCATTGTTATTGAGATGTATCTTTAAACTTTATGTAAAAATTGAGCCTTATTAATATTTAAATTAAAACATTATATTATTGTACCTAATACATTTGTTTTAAAAATGGTATTGACATTGATCATTTTTGCATCTTACCACAGAAATATACAATGCATATATTATGTATATTATTATATTGTGCATATTACATAATGAATGGTATTTTTTTATTTATACTTACTCTTCCCTGTTTACTCAGCTTATTATGAATGTGAAAATACAGTAAAGGGTAAAAACCTTAATTTAGAATAGGTGCAAATAGGAGGAAAGGGGCTGTACCCTCTTTAAAATTCAACCAGTTCCTTCTAAATGAAATCTTTATCAAGTAAATACTAAGTATTCATGGTCAAAATTAATCAATATTATAGGGCGTTCAGCCCCTCTGAAATATTTTGGTTATTTGCATCTAATCACCATGTAATTGAAATATTTTCGACGGTCAAATTATTACAGATTGCCTATGTAGTTTTATAATATATTTTCAATACGGTTTATAAGACCGAAAATCCATATTTTGTGTTTTAATAAGGTTTTGTATAAATACTGTCGGTGATATATATAGATACTGTGTAGGTCAATATATATAAATAAATATTAAGCGAAACAAGGGTTTAAGTCACTCGAGGCACTTGGCTATCCGCAGCAGTGTAGAGGTTGGTGAATGTTAAAAACTACAATGAAAATAAATGTCGAAAACTTTACCCGAATTACTCGAATTTCAACTAGTCATAACTTTTGAACTAATATTAGAGAACGACAAGTTCTGTTGTCAGATTCAGTATCAGCAGAGTGAACACTATACCTATTATGTAGACAGCAAAAAATAAAATTATAACTACACAGTAATAATTCTAGTTTAAATATTTTTATTTAAGTTATTATTCTTTAATTTGTGATGCGTGCGTGTGTGTTTTTTTTCTGAATCTGTGAATACGGTTTAGATCCAAGAAACTTGCTCAACAAACATTATAGGAGAGGTTTCTGGAAGCATTCTGAAAATTGAATGTGTGCATATTGTGAAGGTGAAAATGTCAGATAATCTGCAAAATTATTTTAACTGAATTACAACAGAAAAGCAAAGTCTAAAATAATAGAAACAGTTATTGTTTTATTTTTGAAATGTTTAACCCCAATTGTAAAGAAAACTGAAGGTTAAATAATAAAAAAAAATACCCAATACCTAATTTTTTTGTTCTTTCACGTATTTTTTCGGTTTTGTTTAACTATTTAAATAACACGGAAAATCAAAAAACTACGTGTGAAAACGTGTTTAAGGAGCAGCGCTAAATCAGAAAATCGACATTATTGACAGTGCGGTGTTAATAAAAATAATGTGATTACAGCTTTTGCTCAAAATTCTTCTAGCACTTCTCCCCTCAGAGGGGAGAAGTATTAGAGGGGATATTCTTATTATAATTATATTAGTTTTTCCAGAATTTTCATATTTCATTGACCGTAATTTTAGTTTTCTTATTTTGTTGTTAACGCCGGTGCCATCTTAATGAATGCAACTTATTCGGACGAATTTAGTAGATTTTGATACAGCATATTTGGGTTTTGCTAAGGTCCATAAAACCTAAAATGGCTTTTTAGTGGGTATCAGTGTGTAATTGTCGTATTGAACTTCACCTTTTGGCCATCATCTATTATGTAGCCAATAAATCTAATCGAAGAAAATTCACCCGGAATAAAATGTTGCCGTGCTTCAGCGAGTCATCGATCTTAAACCAAAGCCAACGATTCTAGCAGCCAGCAGATCAACGGTATATTGTTCGCAACTCACTTGGATGGTCAGATTCAACCCGGTCATGCCCCGATAGTTTTTGCAATGTAATTTGAAATCTTATATTTCTTTTCTCCAACAGACCTTTAATCATAACCATATCGCATACAAAAACGTCGTCGTCCATGCACAAGTTTTTTCCGATAAATAGCCGTGTAAAATATATCCTTAAGCAATCGTTTAACACGGTATTTTGAATACCTACATCCAGAACTGGATGATTCTTATGGATAAATAACATGTTATAATAATTATATTCTACGCCATTTAAATTAGATACAATAAATACACATTAGCTTACAGTAGCAATAAATAATTACATACTTTTAAATTTATTTTTTTATTGATTCAACATTGTTGTCGTAAAAAATTATAAACAATTAGCATTGATTATAAATAGATATTCATTGTACACTACTCCAGAATAATAGACAGTTGAATAAGTTCTTGGGTTAATTATTTGAAAAAAAAAAAAAAAATGGCGTACATCCAAGGCAATACATCCCAGCACCTACATATAAGTTATACATATTATGTTATGACATTCCACTTACCAAAGTTTTGATTTATTGCCAGGGACGTTAAAAGATATGTGCGCTCATTGTCAATTTTTTTTACCAAATAATATTATTTTACTGGCTAATAATATTACTAATTAAAATGTTAATCTAACAATGTAATATTCGTAGAGTATGCACCTCACTTTGTAGAGTCCGCCGACATGATATATTTTAATATTTTGAAACGCTCATTAATTAGGATGATAAAAACACTAAAAAAATATAACATGTACATGTATTAAATTAAAATAATAACGAAAAATTGCATATCATGAATAACATTATAATTTAAAATAATATAATGACTGCAAAAATGTGTTTAACAACCGTAATAGATAATATCTATTAGTCGTGTAAACAAGAAGTATCTATACGTCATAATGAATAATATCGTTTTTTATAATTTAATTGAATGACGATGGTAATTTAATTAAATAATAATCCGTACAAAAATTTAAGTTTTTCATTTCGTATAATATTTGATTCGCGTAAATAAAACTCGAGTAAAAAACTATCAGTATTGCAACAAAAAAATTTAAAAACACATAAAATACAATACTAAGATATAACAGAATGTATTATAGGCAATATTATACGTAAAACATATAATTTTCTTAGTGTTCAAAGATCTAAATATTGCTAGAAATAATCAAAATAAAATCTATGACACGCAATCATTAAACGATTGCAGATTGGTAGGAGAGATTAACAAGAATTATGTATTTTTTTTTAAAGGGTTTGATCTCTTGGAATGAGGCATAGGTAAAGCTAGACTTTTTACAGTGTTTAGAATTTTAAAATGTGCTCTTTACAAAAATTACTATAAACCTGTAGTTCTCATGAGTCATTAGATCATTTAAATTTTTTTTTAAATTTTTTAAATCAACTCTCTTTCTATATAGAGAATTCCCCACATCCTTAATTATAGAATTATTATATAGGGGGCGTTAAAAAATTGATTGCTACTCAAGGGGGCGGTAACTTAAATAAGGTCGAGAAACACTGCTATAAACTATAATACAGGAGATTTCTTTTATTATATAATATATAAATGTATACATTTTAAAATTTTAAACAATACATGCTTAGGGTGTGTTAAAACATAACTCTCTCATTTAGGGAGTTAAATCATATTATATTATAGTTAGGAAACCATAAATTGTTGTGTTTGGTGTACTGATGAGATTAAAATGCAATATATCCAGTATTTTATCGGTGTTAAATATTGATTGGTACTCGTAAATTCAGTTAATTCTTTAAAGTGATTAGTAGTTTAGGTCACGGCGAGTAATGCGATACCTACGATGTGTAGATAATAATTATAGGTTATTTTAACCTTATTTTTTCCATTTTCTTATATAATAATATTTGTGCTTAATAGTGTATATAATAATATATATATATTCAAGTATACAACGTTTGAAGACAACAATAATGTTGTTAATAGTTAGTATTATATTTAACTTTCTTTAAAAATTAAATTTTGCATAAAATAATTTTTTAGTTTAAGACTTTAGCTAGTCATAATTGATACAAACTCTGTCCAATTACATAATTATTGTTCTCACATATTTTTGGCAAGATATTTTTGAATTACTTATATACTCGTATTTTCTAGTTAAGTAAAATCATGACTGGTATTAATAGGTACCAATATTATATTGTGTCAGCAGGTTAATAAAAAATACCCATGCACAAAATTATTTGTTTATATAGTATTAGTTATATTATCTAACCTGGCGCACTGTTCAGGAATGTCGTCGAGAAATTCAATAGGATACGGGGTTGAAATAAGTTCGGGTGTTTTGTATTGATCACGTCATTACACTGATGTTACACCGACATTGTTTATTTATTTAAAGAATACACATAAACATATTATACTTAAGAAAACCGTATAATTATATTGTTGTTCTGACAGTATTTCCAATATTGTTAAAACACGTATTCGATTAAATATTATACCTATTATATTATGCAGGTAGGAAGAAAAATTATTTGATTTGTTTTTTTTTTTTTTTTACTCGGTTGGCTTACAAAAATAAGTTGACAAAAAGTATAATAATTACAATTATAATTGCTTGATCGATAAATGTTTCAAGTACACATAATATAATACTACGACTACTACTACAACTACTAATAATAATAATGCAAAGTCAAATATATTATTAACATGGTATTCCAAATACTATAAACTACATTAATAATATATCTAATTGATAATTTATAATCGTCATAGTACCTACCTACACATAATAATATAGGTACCTAATAATAATTCAAGAAGTTGAATGGAATGAATAACCCATATATTAGGTAGGTATATTATATTATATAATGTATGTAAACTCAAGTGCTCGGTTTCAGATAAAAAGTACAAAAATTACATAATATTACCTGTTTAAATTGCTGTCAGGTATCTATAGGTTTATAATATTATGTATATAGTTGTCTATAACTTGTATAATAATTATAATTGTTTGTTTTTTATCTGTTTTGAATTCAGAATGTTTACATCCCATTCAACTGTTCACAACGAGAATATCATACCCGGGGTATACTTAGAAATAAATTAACAGTAGTGGTAACAGTAATTATTATACCGAGACGAAAATAAGATTATAATATTATTTATGACAGTTAAAAACTTTGTATATAGGTACATTTTTAGGTCGTGTTAAAAACGCTACAGGAAGTATTAAAAATCGTTTTAAAACTGAAATATACACGTGAGACTTACAATATTAAATTACGAAAAACTGTAAACGGCAGTGTCATGGTGGTGGATCCAGGGAGGGAGGTAGGGGAAGTCAAACGCCCCGTGTTCATTCTCCGATATACTCTTGGTGCCCAATATACCCCTAGCTTGATTCATCATTGAACTCTTATAATGTTTATTGCATAACCTTCTCCGTTATCTTGGCCTGGATCCGCCCCCGCACTGCTTACAGTACAATATATTAAAATAATGTAACTTTAGAGATATTATGATATTATAGTATCGAAAAAAAAACCAATATTAAAAATAGAATAACATTGTATAATAATCGTTTTTAAACTTAAAATAATAATAATTATAATACATAACTTATTATTATAATATATAATTTAACAAAATAGTAATAGAAATGACATAAACGACAAGCTGAATTATTTTTTTATTTGACTCGCTACGGATTTTTAACACAAAATGCGCTACCTATAATACGAGTATATAATATAATATAGATGTAATAATAATAATAATATTTCGTTCCGGGGGTTATTTTTAAAAAAAAAATAAAAATAAAAAATTGTCGACTAAACACACGAATCTTATCGTAAAAACACGGCGAGTTCAGAAATAAACTATAATTTTTTTATTATGTCTTCACATAATATATTTAAAATCAATAAATTGAAAATTATTCAAATCGGGGAATTAAAGTAACAAAAAAAAAAAGTTAAAGAGGGGATCGTGACGTCAACCCCCCCCCTCCCCGGTCTAATCCGTCACAGATAAAACTGCGAATAACCTTGACCCGGTGTAATATTATCTACATTATTCTATTATGCATGTATTATAGTGTAAGTCGAATCGGACAGACTCAGATAATAACATGACGTGCGTATAGCCGTATCGGTAGGCATGTATAGCGGATTCAGTTTATCGGTGATAATATTACATTATCTTATAATGGATGAAACGAGACACGCGAAAGACAAATATCAAGCGTGATGTTTGTGTGCATAATATAACGATTACGAACAATGTGATTTTTTCTTTGAAAAATATTCGTGAGTTATATTATAATAATATTATATGGACACGTTTAATCTTATATAATATGGCGGCTACACAGGATAGGTCACGTTATTATTGTATCGCCCGCTACAATCAAGGCGGTAAAAATATATACAAATATGCTTGATGAAAGAAATTTTTACACGCGTAATTAAACCGCATATTATTATGTATACCTATTATATAGATTATAAATTCATATTTTTTCGTGCGTGTTATTTTGGATGCCCACGATACGTAATTTTAAGGAACGAGCACAACTATATTATACTATATAGTTATAGGTAGAGAGCTTAAGAAAGAAAAAAAAGAGAGATAAAAGAGAGCCGTCTACTTTATACTCAGCTTATCACTGTTTACTGGATTTCCATTTTATATCCGCGGGCAGGATTATTATAGATGTGTTATACAGTATAGTTATGCAATGTATTATCCGAATAATGTTATACAATATGATTGAGGCTATTAATTTTATGAATATCTTTCTGAAAATTCGATATTTTTCGAAGAAATACACATTGTAATAGTAATACCTAGGTATCAGTATACTATAGAATTTGTACATAGACGGTGTCCGGGTAAAAGGGACAGGTCCATTTTAACGGTTTTTTTTTTTTTTTTTATGGCATATTCTTGTTGATTATGATAATAGGTTCATTTTTCATAAAACCTATGGTGAAATAGGAATAAGTCATCAGTCACGATTATATTAGTTAGGCATGGGTACCGACTGCGTCCGTTCAGTCAAGATTCATTTTTCGAGGATTCCACCTACATAGATAATTTATATCAGTTCAGTTGCCAAAATATAAATACGATAATCGGTGCCCGATCGAAACAGAACTGGAAATGTATTAATTTTGTATAATGTGCGATCAAAGTTTTAATCAATTTGGAAATTTGGCTGCGACTACTAAACTGAACAGACATATAATATTATGATTTAGTGTCGCCCCTTTACGAGAACGCCTGTGAATATGCCTATTATCGTTTTAATAATGGTTTTTTTTTAAAGGTACTTTTTTTGTCTTCTAAATTTGATATTCTGTGTGTATCTGTTTGTGTGTGTGTTTCTACGCTATTTAAATAGACCATCCTTATAATATACTGCAAACGGTACACCTGCTGCACTTAGGCGTGGTGTCTGTTATTGTGGTCCCGGTCTTCTTGTTGCAGATTGACGGGCTGCACGCGGTTGTGTGCCGCCCGTTCTAGTCTCTCCACCACCATTTCTTGCGCCCTATTGGCGGCTTGTACCGCCGCCGCGTCACCACCCCGCCGGTGGTGGTTGTTGTTCTGCAAGTTGACCGGTTCTGGTTGGAATTCCTGATTGAAAATCGGCAACCGACAGTGCCTGGACCATTCGCTCTGCAATATAAATTTCGGATATTAAAAAAACAAGATAAATGGCCGAAAAATTCGCTACAAAACACGAGTAATTAAGTTAGAATCGTGGAGATTTCTGATTTTGAGATTTCTGCGGTCCCAGTTGATTATCGACAATTTGTATACATACATTTGTACTTTAAACGCATATAAAAGTAAATTACGACAAAGAGATCAACATTTTGTTTCACTAATAAGTACAACTTATTAATCTTGTATTAAATATTTGTTAGAAAATATACGAAACAACATCATTTTTTTACGGATGAAATCAATCAAGTTTTAAATAGGTAACTAAAAAAAATGCCAGTGTTTTAAATATTAAATCGCTTTTAGAAAACGCTAATATAAGTATTCATTACCTACAAATTTCAGGTTTCTACGATTAAAGTTTTATTAAATTACAAAAAGAAAAATCGATTTAAAAAAAAAGCTGTAATATTTCTATTTATCCGATGTTTTTCTCCGGATTTCCTCTATTATCAAGCAAAATACAAGAAAAAAAAAAGGCGGACATATATATAGTGGATTGGCCACTGTTGTAGGCGAGAAGTTGGGAAGGTAGGATACAAAAGGGAATTTAATGTATTTTTATATGCAACGATTAATCAAATAATAATTAATCAACATAAATGAAAATAAAATGTAGACTGTACCTACTTTATTGGAAAAGTTTTTTGAAGTGTCTAATACTATCTTCAATAAAATTGATTTATAAGTTTTTTTTTTTTAAAACTTTTTCGGTATGTAAAATGCTTTGTTTTTTTTTCTTGTCGTACCTATCTCGTACCTAAATACGTATTGTTCCATTCTTTCATATCCCGAATTGAAATTATAGATTCGTGAGGTATAAAATAAATGAATTTGATTAGAGACTGGATAAGTATTCATATCATTCATCAGACATAATACAATCATACAATAATTATATAAAATAAATTTGAAATAGTTATTGCGATTCGGAAATGTTCTAAATCTAAACGACTTTCACATCAAAATTTCAAACTCACCGATTGGTGGTGGTGGGGATATACACCGTCCCCAACAACTCTTTAAAATCCTGTTCTGATGGTGGTGATAATTTATTATTACGATAGTTTCGGCCAGCAACAGGTTTACAATTCTCTGTGTCCGTTTAAAGACGCGTAACGGTGCAAATGTGCATAGAGTCTAATGCACTAATTGACAAAACTTAGTTGTCTAATCATTAGACCACTAAGTTTCCATCGGAGATAGCAAGTTGTGTCATAAAAAAAGGTATCTATAGGGCCATAGCATTATGTTGCGTCCGGTGTTATGTACGTGCAAATGTAAATTGCGCCGACAGGAAATCCGTCAAAATAAATATTTGTTGATAAATGAGCTATAAATTCTACATTTATTAATTCACTTGTTAGTTCGCCGAATGTCGTTTTATTGAACGTAAGTATATCAACACTAACGTGTTAAATTGACAAACAAAATGAAACCTTAACGTTGATCGGTGATAACAAATTTTGATTTCATAAATAAAAAAATAAAAAAACGAAAACGGTACGCCGTAAATATTTGATGTTTTACCTATAATTTTCTTTCGACTTTTTCCGACTATCTCGAAAACCCCTCGAAAAATCAAAAAATGAAATTGCCAACGCATCAACAAGAGAATATTACCTTTTAGAACAGGTGCTGTAGTAGTATAGTTCATATTTAGGAGCAAGTTTTCTGGTAGAAAAGTTGTTCACAGTCAGTAAAAAAAAAAAAAAAATACACTCCAAATCTAAAATGAAACAACGTTGCAGTTTTACCGTAAAAACGAACGTTTTACAAAATTTGATAACGATAATTATTTGAACGTTTTTAACGTAATCATAAAACGAAATGCAGTTGGTCATAATTTCTAATATGTGATAGACCGTATAAAATTCAGTACATAATGTACTAAATAACGGCGGTATTAAAAGTTTAAATTGCAAAGATATATTGAATAATTATTAATACGAATAAATATACATTAGCATCAGTGTTTGAAAACTCAAACATTTTTTTTTAACGGCATTTAATTGACGCAATAGTTTACGTTAAAAATGTATTTATTGGGACACGTAGCCGGGATTTATTTATTTATTTTTTGTGGAGGGCTCCGAACGTGTAATTCATCACCAACTACCAACAACAATAGGTATTTTCGGTGAGAAGTTTATATTGCGTGCGGGGGGTCCAGCACCCACTATCCTCGGGCTACGTGCTTGTTTTGGGACGCGACTTACGGACGGCCTTATCATCTCGTACGTACACCGCGTATCGCCGCCGTCGCTGTTTATGCGTCATCCGTTTCCGAACTCGTAAAATAATAATTGTCGAATAATTTTTCTCGACAGCACCTACATAATATATTGTATCTGTGTTGTTCCCGGCCGTCACCACTCTCCGAGAGTTCTTTCCGCGCCGTCCGACACTGCCCTTTCCGTCACTCGAGATTCTGTGCTCTTTCTCTCTCTCTCTCTCTCTGTCTCACCGCTCTATCTTGCCAACACCAGATAGACCTGTGTTGCTATAACACACGATTCGTTCGGGGGCGTTGTTTCGCCCGATCCGTGTCGCGTCTCTCTTCATTTGTATGCGTACGTGCATGACATGTGAAAGAAAAAAAAAAAAAAAATTACCGCCCGGATTTCGGGAAATTTCTGCGCGGCGGCTTAGCTGTATAGGTGACGCGACGTCGCCGTCGTCGTCTACCCTCCGGCGGCGGCGGCGGTCGGGGCGTCGGCGAATTATCGTCTCCGCGGCGCGTGTTTAGTTTTAATGGAGTTGTCGGTTTCGTCGAGTGTATAATATTATAATTACTGTAATTTATTCCGGCGACGACGGCGGAGGCGCAGACGACCGCGACGAGTACTGAAACGAAATCGATCCGCGATAAAGTAGCGGTCCGGGGGCCGCGCGTGCACGCAGACGACGGGGCCACCATGGGAAATCTTCGGACCTTTTCGCTGCGCGTCGCTCCGCCGCCGCCGCGACAACGACAATAATATTATTATTATTATTATTATTATCATTATTATTATCATTATTATTATTATTATCGTCGTCCGTACGCGGCACGCGCGATTTCGACGCCGCCACGGGTGCCGCTATACATGTAAATACGACCGTTATAATATTGTTATCATACGCGTACGTATACGGTTTTGATTGGGTCGTCGTCACCCATCACCTTTACCCGGCGTCACGACCGTAAAACATTATAATGCACGCGTATTGAGAGCGAGAGAGCTTATAAATAATAAATAGGCGGGCGAAATATTATAAAGCGAATATGTCACGCGCACCTCCTCTCCCCTCCACACACACACACACACACACACACACACACACATTGTCATACACTACAAAACACCACCAACAACAACAACAAAAACAATAGCCATGGTATTATTATACGGCGGCCGTGCAGTTTGTGCACACGATCACGCGTCCTATCCGAGTTCGCGGTAATAATACCGCGAACCGTAGTCGTGGTATAAGCAATATAAAGCTTCCCGCCCGGAACAGTATCGCGGTTTTAGACACGGATGACGATAAAGAAATGGATAGGCCACTCCTGTACATAACGCCCCCGTAACACACTCCAGTAAGTGAGGCGGTTTATCGCGGTTCATCGCTATAAATATAAATAATATCTATGGGTCTAGACCGACACACAAGAAGAGCGATCCTCGACAAGACGATAATTCGTTGTCACGGAGAGTATTGATTTTATTTTCATTTTTTTCGAAACAATTGCAGATCTAAAATGTTACACTACCGTTTTTGTTTTTAAAGGAGGAGAGGGGGCAAAACTGTTACCGGTTTTTCAAACGTCAACCTACATTCAGAATTCCATAAATAGACAAAGTTTCAGTTTAAATAAACGTCACGTTGCAGAAATTCGTAATTTCCGTTAACCCTTTGACCGCGGGAGATTTGACACTCTTAACGTTTACGAGCTGACGTTTATTAAGCGGCCACTAATCTCCCCGTACCCGCGAAACGGCAAACCTAAAAGTAAATATGAACAAATTCAACGCTAAAATGTATCGGTCTGTTTATGGAATTTTTAATATAATATACAGGTTGCTATTTGAATAGCGACCGAGTATAAGCTCCTTTCGAAAATTAGACCGGAAAAAAAATAACGACGGTACAGTAACATTTTAAAACCGTTTGTTTCTCGAGTGTTCTGCAGAAAAAACAAATTTTGAAAAAAGTTAACACTTTTCGCGATGACTTGTCGACAATATATATTGGTCATCCATCAGTGTGTAGGCAGTGGCGTGCGCAGAGGAAGGGAAGTTAGGGGTTATACCCCTCCAATCATCAGTATAAAAAATAGAAGAAAAAAAAAGTAATCTAATATCGAAATGCTTCTATTTCATCCAAATTACGAGGAAAAGATTAATGTACCGATAAGAAATTATTGGGATTTTTTAGTCTAGTTGGGTAGAGAAGACAATTTTATGATTTATTCACGATTCTTATTTACTACAGGCCCTCCCATTGAAAACTGTTGGGCACGCTACTGTGTATAGGTTACGTTTTTTTTTTTTGTAAAACTCCTCGAATCTCCCATAGAAAACCACTATAAAGAATCGACTTGGTTACGTTTCGGCTCACATGACCGGGGATAAGGTCTGTAATTATACGTGCGCCCCGATTGTCGGGCGATGAGTCATCGCGTGCGTACAATGCGAATGTCTACACCTAAGTATACTCGTCCAAGTGCGGTTTTTTTGTTTGTTTGGAGGTATTTTTTTTGTAATTTTTTTTTTCCCGTCGTATCGGTGTATACACGCGAAAACTCCGCGTTCGTATTATAACGAACACGCGCGCGTACCCGTCGCGGGTCTCGGTGGTCTGTCGATTTCTTATACGCGATAGTTTTTACAAAATAAAAATTGTTTTTTTTTTTTCTCATTCCTAAGCTTTTATCTCTTTTGACCCGTGTTTACGACACGCGCGTACACGCCCCCGACGACTCCGGAGCGCACGCACGCCATTCGCGGACGTTGTATACATAAAAAAAACAAAAAAAAAAAAACAATTATTATCGTTTGTGTACGTGGCATATTCCAGGCATTCGATGTGCGTGTGCGTGAGCGCCGTGTTTTCTCAATTGCTCAAACGAACCACGTAAAAAAACGATAAGCAAAAAACAATTTTTCGACACCTCGCGATTTTCGATGCCAGTAATAGTGTTGGGTAGAACACTATCGCGTACGTTTGTCCTTTTTGACAACACAATTGCAGCATATGTTTTTCGATGGATTATTGATAACTTAAAAAAAAAAAAAAAAAATAAAGCCAAACTTCGATTGCATTTGTGTACAACGTTGTCAAATTTATATACTATACCTAAATATACTCGTTTTACTCAATACAAATTGTGTACGCAATCGCGTAGCTTAAAAAGGTATGGCCGATAACGAACGTACACGCCATCGTGTTTTACCCGCGATTTTCACGTTCGAATTTATTTAAAAATTAATTTTACCGTAACATGATAATAAATACCTATGAATTTAAATGAAAAGTATTTAATGTTTCTAACGGCGCCTGATACCTCTCGAAAATGTCAACGCGTGCACGGGCCTCCGCGTACACGGCGCCTATGTGTGTGTGCGTGTGTTTGTGCGTGTGCGCGCGCGCGTATCAGCGGCGTAACTTCTAATGCCCGTGGCAAAATATTGTGTTAAAAAGTCCTGAGGGCCGAAAGGTTGTTTCAAAAAAAAAAAAAAAAAAAAAACCCCTCACCTGTTCGATAATGACTAGGGGCCTCGGTCTAGACCACCGCAACGGCCCTCGTCAGTCGCGGGCCCGTGGCGTTTGCCCGCCCGGTATTTACGTCACTGGCGTGTGCGCCCACGGTTTAAACAATTGTTGTTTTTCCGGGAAATCGGCGGGTATCAGGACCGCGGAGGACCGACGGTCGCGCCGCCACAATGGTGTTAAATATCATAACGAGCGCGCCGCCGGAAAAGACGCGACACTTCGAGTACACCGGCGTGCGATGTCCGACGGCGCGGGCCCTCCCCCCCCCCTCTCCCCAAACGAGTGTTTCGCCGAGCGTCGCCGTCCTTTGCGAAAACCGTACGCGATAACGTGCGCCGCGGCGTTTACGCGCCGTTATTGTTTTCGTGCGTGCCGTGTGCGCGACGGCGGCTGAAAAGCCTTTGAGCGAACGCGCGCGCGGGTATCGCGAGACACGCGCATAATAATACAGACGGCGCGCAACCCATTGTGTACAAGCCGCGCGGTAAACACGCCGCGCGACACACGCACACCTACTTGTATTGTCATGCTGTTGTCGTCGTCGCCGTTTCGCGGTGTAACGTACGCTACGGGTGGCGCGAGCGTACGGCGTTCGCGCGCCGTTGGCGCCGGCCGAGCGGGTCAGTGGCTCGCCGAAAAAAAAAAAAATCGTGTACGCACGTGCACGCGTATTGCATAATGTCGTACGGCGTATTGTTGCGCGGTAATAGCGGATTCGCGTGTCGTGTTATTATCGTGTTGTTCGGCTACCTGCTCGTCGCCACCGTAAAATATAACATAATATTGTAAACGATAATTGTACCGGCCTAAACGCCGCTGTCCGTTTTTTAATTTTTCCCTTTTTTTTTTTTCTACCCGAAATACGATTTAACCCGACGAGTTAACTCGTCCGTCACGCCTCTTCGGCCGGCACGAGCACGGCCCGGCGCGTATATTTATTGTCGTAATTTTTTTAAATTTTTTTTTTGGCCCGCCTAGAAAGTTTAACCGGCACGCACGCGCCCGTCATCTCGACAAAAAAACAAAAAAAAAAAAAACCACACACGAAAATTAACCGTGTCTCGCCGGAGACGTCTGCGCCGCGACGGATGTTTAGCCACCGGAATCCATACCCGAAAACTAAAACGCGATATCTTACACGTAATCATGTAATAGCCACTTGCGCAGATGTGTTTAATTTACAATCGACGCGAGTGCCGACGTTATTGTATAGAATCAAAAGTCGACCGGGTGGTCAGTTAGTTTCGTTTTTTTTTTTTTTTTACAATAGTAAAAAAATGTAAAACCCCCTATCGCGTGACGCCGCCTATATGTGTATTACCAGGTCCGAAATTGCTATAGCGATTTACGTAGTTTATTTCACAGTTCGATGCCGACGATCGACGAGTAATAATTTACTTAATATACGAAACGTATCGATAGATTTTAAAAACATTTTTGATTACGAATTTGTGTCCGTGTGATTAAATAATTGTTAATCAACTGACGGCGATAATCCATATTATTTAAACAATCTCGAGGCGTTTGTTTTAATCTCTAAATTCTGCTTGATAATTGTTGGGAAAAATTAACGTTTTTACCTTGTTTCGTGCTCGCTTTGTTTTCGCTGTTTTCTTTAATAAATTAACAGGAGGTAGACAGTATAGCTAATCTGATGCGAAAATAAAAAAGTAATGCTATCATTGAGTATACTTTAAATGTTTGCCGCAAAAACAAATATTATAAGCTTTCTTCGATTTTTCATCTGTCCAATACTCGCTGCAGTTTATACGCCATTACGATAACATAGTGCCATGTCCATCAATAAATCGCCAACTTTATTTCTATACATTTACTTTTAATAAAACCCATTGGAGACAGTATGTTACCGAGTAACCAACTAATAAATCGTACATATTTAATGGTTTAACGTTAATTATTTCAATTGGATAGCGGGCATATTAATTGAAATTAATGTCGGAAAATGTAACTCCAATAAATAGTCGTGAACTTATGGTGTGACGGTATTCAGGAAGGGGATTTTTCGGGTTAAACTCCTCGTTGAATATTTAATCAAACAAGTTTTGTATTGCCTTTTCTTGGTGTCTTTTTTGTCCATATTTAATCAAGTTTGTATTCCTTAAAATTATGCATAAAAAAAAAAAAAAAAAACCTTTTGATGTTTAGTATAAAGTGTTTTGAAGTTTATCTTTTTACTTTAAACCCTTAAAGAGTATTAGATTATAATGACGTGACGTTATCACCTGCTTAGACTTATAAACGTGCCAAAAAATGCTGTGTGTGTTAATAATAAATACTTGCACCGATTTAATTATTTAACTATACGAATATTTCCATGTATAATGCGGTTGAAGTACCTAACTAGTAGTTAACTGAAAACCTCCTATTTTTTTGAGAGGTTTCTAATTCAATATTAATTTTTGTATACGTATTATTTTTATTATTTTACTGAAAATAAATAAAAACGTATATATTTTATAGTTTGTCGTCATGGTTCACGTTTTCGTTAATATTATTACTTTGTAGGGTCAGTATAAGTTTCATACGATACTATAATGAATTACAGGGGTCCGAAATTGAAGATACACTGAATGAATATTAATAATATAATTTTGTAAAATAGCTTTTTATTCGGTACTTTTACGATTCTCAGTAATCGTATAACATTTAAAAATTAAAAATTATTATTTATTTTTGGATGTTTTTTTTTTTTTTAGTTTCTAAGTTTAGCAAACACTATAGTGGTTTAACTATGATGTGTGTTTATTTTTCGTATTTGTAAACAACCTATCTACCAGAAAACTTATTCTAATCGAAAAATGCCAAAAGACTTTTTTCGTTTCATTTTGGATCTAGTTGATAAGTGAGAAAGTTGTGTTTTGATTTTCCTACTTAGGTGCACGGGGAAAACCTTTGCGAAAATAGGAAAACTACATAAAATAAAATCGGACAAATTGACGGCATCAACAACTTTATTATATTAAGTTTTTGTTTTCTACCGGAAATCTCGTTTCAAATTTTAGAAACAGTACTTTTCCAGAAAGTTTTATTTAGAGTTTATGAGTATCCAATCCCTTTTTTGATATTTTCGACAGTTTTAATAACACTCGGGTAATACTGAGAAAACCTTTAGAAAACAGGATAAGATTTAGGGAAATTACAGTTTCATTATTTAGGATTTTATTTTTTTGTTTTAATTCGGTTAAACATAATTATAAGAATATGAAATTTTCACAGAGCACATAAATTAACCTTATTAAAACGCGGTCATAGGAAGGAGAGTAAAGCAAGGCCCTACCTGAAAAAATACTATGGAAACTAATAATATTAATAGATTGAAATTAATGTCATTTTGAGAATTTTAATTTAAAAAGAAAAAAAAAGTTGAGTGTTATGTTGTAGTTTTCTTTAACAAGCGTCTTATATTTACCACGTATAGAAAAGGCTAATATGAGTGTTCTGTGAAAATTTCAGTTCTCTATCGTAAAAAACGAACATTTTCACGTTTAGTTCTCTATTATAGAAAAAAAAAAAAATGTTAACAGAATATTTATGAGCATAGTCGTTTCTATAGGTGGTACAATTTTAAAAATATTCCGATTTTTGTGCAATTTATAGGCATTTAAAACCTTCAAATTTGTTTAATTTTTTATTTGGTTCAATGCAGTTAAAATTGTTTGGCCAAATATAAATGCTTGAGCGTTTAATACGACGTTTCTTAAAAGTTTAACTAATGATAAAAAAAAACCAGTTGAGTTTACTCTTGTAGTTTTTTAGTGATGTAAGATTACTGCATTTTAAAATATGTGTGACCGAACTTCGTTCAAAATCGTTTTTAATCATTTTTTCTTTTATTTTCGAAATCACTGCCTTAAGCTTTATTGATCATTTTGTTGGTTAGTTTTTAATTGTAATCTTGTTTGGACCGTTGTACGATACGGGTAAAAGGTAAAAACTACTTGAGTCACTAATTATTTTATGTATTTATTGTATCATACCAAACAGATGTCAATTGTAATATACGTTTTCTTTTTATCGTGATAATATTATATTATCACGTGTATAAATAATTATATAGAAAAAATAAATAGAAAAAAAAGAAACGAAAAAACTCCCTGGCGCCAAATAAATATAATTGTATGAGTTATAACACGAGTGTACAAACGAATATTTAAAACGAGAACTACTTCTATAGTGTTTTCCACCTGACTACATTCGTGTACACTACACGTGGTCAATGATTCTCACTATTCACACTTAACGAGTGTACCTGGTATAATAATATGAGGTGGAACATAACTATTGTCCTATTGTGTTGTTAACTTCATAACAGCTATTAAACCCAGTAGTGTATAAAGAGGAGGGGTATAGTATATGCCGCAGCCCCTCTCTTCAACATATCTTTCTCGACTAAAAAATTGTGAAACTGTGAAACCATCACATATCTACTCTGTCATCCAGTCAATCCAGGAATTATAACTGAATATTTGTTATATATTATTATTTTTAAAATTATATTATATCATAATCATAGAAGTTTTACAGTATTATTAGTTTCCTTTTTAGCTAAGTTTTTTCGGTGAATCATATCGATAAAAATCCATTTCTGCCACTTACTAGTTCCCCATAAGGCATAAACAGTTCCGACAAATGGCCCCTTTTGACCAGTGATTTGTTTACATTTTATTTTAATATTTTTTACTTATTTTGTATATAGGTACTTCACTCTACTTAGAATGATTAAAATAATGGGTTATCATTATTTATCATTATTAGGGACTATACCTATTATTTCTATATATCTTACCTATTTATACTTAATGTTTACTTGAATTATAATCAATAAATTTAATTTACTCATGCTTAATAAGTTCAAAAGTTTCCATACTTTTGGTATACCAAATCACTCGCAGATATCAGAAGAAGAATAATGTTAGCGAAACAAGCTTTTTAAAACAAAAAATAAACTTCTGACAAATCAACATCTGAAAATTAGTATTCGCAAAAAGTTTATTAAATCGTTTGTTTGGAGTAGGTATACTTACCTACGCAAGCAAAATCTGGAAAATAAAGGAAAGGGAGAGAAAGAGGTTGGAGGCAGTTGAAATGTAGATGTGGAGAAAAATCACCAAGATGGATAGAGAGGAAGAATAATTAGAGTTAAAAAGAAATTAATGAAATCGATAAAAGCAAGAAAATTCAAGTTAATAGGTCATACCATCCGATAAAATGACTTCATTAATAACATATTTTAAGGGAAAATACTAGGAAAGAAAACTAGAGGAAGACAGAGGAAAATATACTTTGAAATAATACGAGATTCAATGAAATGTTGATCGTTCTATGAAACGAAAGAGGTTGCAAGAGATAGATAGGAATGGTTCCACGACAACGATTGGCCTTTAGATATGTATAATGAAATTTAATTGAACATATGATTATATTATGTATTACTGAAATAAAACTTTGTTTTACCAGACACGTCTTGATCCCACATCCCCATTACGTTTAAGAACCACTGCCCATTACAGCCTACCTCGAAATGATTTTCTATATACGCTACTGATTAAACTTAAGTATCTCCAAATTACATATAAAATGCTTATCAAATATAATCTACTAATCGACGGTGTCATTTTTTTACACTTGTATAGTATTAATACTTTACACCTTCATAATTTTCTAATTTGTGTTGTTATAACTATACTGGAAATGGCAAGCGATAGAAGGCGCAAAGTGTACACCAGTAAACACGAATGCAGTGTGATAGAAATCGATGCTGAAATGGTGATATTTCGTTTAGTGTATAATAATAATATATTGCATACTGTATAGGTATTTATTTCAATTGGCGTCCATTAAAACGATCGTCTGGTCATCGATTGCAGAACACCTTACGGACATTATAATATTATTGCAGTGTCAATAGAATTATCGTTATCGTAATTTTATGTTTATTGACCCGTAGTCGTGTATAATAGTAATTATTGATAAATCTGTAATACGCCCTAGCACAATGTCATAACTTTTCAGGACTTTGTGTACACTAGTAACACCATCGAAATATCAATAAACGTATTATTTTATCTGCAACGTTCATTGAATAAATTATACTGTCTGTACAGGTATGTCTTAATAGGATTACACAATTAAACCGCCGTAACATACATTAATCTAATTTACAGTAATATTGTGTAAATGAGTACAACAAGTACTTATATAAATAAACACATTTTGTTCCGTGTGAATACAATATTTTTTTTTTTGTTTTGTTATCACAGCGACTTTGATATTATATTATATTGTATAAAGTTATAGTAGTTCAATGTTTATCGAATCACTCGAATCTACTCGCAAAGAATAACATTTTACGAATATCGGCAAAATGATTATTGGTAAATTTCCCGTTTGGAAATTGTTTTATTTCTTTCTTAAAATATACTCCGTACAATATATTATGTATATATCATCGAAAATCATTAGGTGAAATTATTACTTAAACAACCTTGAAAAATCAATCGAGGAACAAGCAGCACATATTATACCCACTTCGCACCACGGGTAGGCCACTGTTGTTTAGTTGAAACAAACGATGAATAATTGCAATAAAACGACTCTTAGAGCAGTGCACGGTAAATTGGGATGGTTAAGGTGATATAGTCGTGTTTTACCACGCCTTAAAGTCAATGTTATCGATAAATCGACAAAAATCAAACCCATGTATCGTCATCATTTGTTGTTTACGGTTTTTTTTTTAAAATATCCATTGAGAATTCCGAAAAAAATATTACATATAAAGTACCGTCGAGCGAAAAATCTGCATCAAGAAGTATCTTTAAGTACGGCGTGCCGTGGCTTGTAAACAATCGGTGGGTTTTTAATAGCCAAACAAATGTTTTCCGAGAAAAAAAAACACACACACATTTTAGTAAAACTATAGAGTGTAATGCAATATCTTCTTCGCTACACTCATCAGAGTATTAAATAGAATATTTAGAGACGTTATTATAATATCAATATGGAATAATATCGGCTGTTATAGGATATTACTGTGTTTGCTTTTGAGATAAATGTGACATTTTATTTCAATGGGTAATAAAATACAATAATCGTAAGTATTCTAATAGGTATAATATAACATTATAATGGTAAGGAAATTTTTGTTCGATATTCAATGGCCATTCTGCCTTCACTATATTATTTTTATAACAGTTGAAAATACAATAATACAGTCCGGTTGAAATAGCTGGTACAAGAGGTCACATTTTACAGGGTGAAAAAAATCATCGGTATACATTGATAATCATTATTGTCAAATTGATAATTATCTGAATAACAATAAATTGACAATTCCAATCCTCCCACACAAATGAGCCGTTATAAGCATGACGTATCTTGCATCGCCGTTGATAGAAAAAGTAGTAGAAGGGAGCAGGGAGTAGTATCATCAATCGTTGTTTTTATCACCTACATTTTAAGGATGATCAAATTAGTTCAAATTAGATTAAACCGATTTTTTCGTACCTTGAAAGATGTGAAATATTCACCTAGTGTTGCTTTACTAAAGTATATTTTTTTTAAATTCTCAATAGTTTACCTCCGAAATCCTTATTTTGGTTTTGTTCTATGGATTAATTTTCATACAATAACAAATGCTCCGAATTATTAAAAATTCAGTTGAATATTCGATATTATCTATTTAAAGAAAAGTTATTAATATATACAGTATGATTTAAAATATGCTGTGTACAATATATCTGTTAATAACAAAATTAATGATATACCCGATAGAAAATATATATAATGATAATAATAATACTAGACTATTATTAATTCATTAGGTATTACAGCATTAATTTTAAACAGTTTAGTGAGAACAAACGTACTATTATATTATTATTAATTTATTACGAAAATAATTATTTAGTAAAATGTTCATTTCGGATAGCTTGGGGTGATGCTTAGAGTGCCCTGTACAATGTATTTACTTTATAGATTGGTATCGTTTCGTACCGTACAAAACTGTCCCTTGAATCTGTTGTGAGCATAATTTTTGGAAGAGAGGATGGTAGTTTTAGAGAATATAATACCGGAATCCTGGAATCCCAAACCTTTTTTGATCCTGAAAATCCTGGGATTGACAAAATAACAAATTCCAAGATTCTCGGGATTAAGTATTTAATGTACTAACATATATTAAAACATATATAATAATAATAAACAAATATTAATAATAAACATAATATATAAAACAAAATATTTATCGTTTATCTATTAGAAACATTAAATGATCTGATATTTCTTCGATCTTACTTCCAAAATATTCCTTTTCAATAAAACATTTTTTCTATATATTATTCATATTTTTTTTGATTTCAATACATTTTTCTTTTTTTTTTTGTAATATACTACAAATATATTTCAAGTACTCCATCTTGTAACTATAAAAAATGTTGGGGTATTTTTTGCATTTTTCGTGAGTTTTATACTGTTTGAAGAATTTTTGACGTTTTAAATACATTTCAAAACAATTTTGACGAATTTCTTTTTCTTATGACTAAAAAAAATTACTTGAAAATTTAAACATATTACTCATTTTAATACAAATTATTTTTATCTTAAACAATATATTACCAGGTAATCTGGTTTTAAATTAGACAAGACAATTTTTATTGGAATATTTTCTTATCGAGCGATAATATTATATCGGTAATGCGTGTGGCTGATTGTTGGATGCTTTTAGTTGGTTTAAATTTATTGAGAAGGCATTTTCAGAGTGTTTAGGTCATAAATGCATTTTTTAAAAGGATATTTTTTTGATATTTTTAGGGCATTTAAATCCGAGCCTTAAGCCCGGTTTCAACTTGTCATATTTTATTTCCGAGACTACGTCCGTGGTCTCGGATCTATGCGTCTCTGATACGAATTCTGACGTTCAGTATACATTGTCATTGTCGATGTCTGAGTACACATTTCAGTATCGAAAATGGATTCATACGTGGCGAACGCTGTTCTTTCAGTTTATGGACTTGAGTATAAACAACAAATTATATCAAGTAAAAATATAATAATATTAATATAGTATTATATTTTTACTATTATATTATATTATATATATATATATAAATATATTATACTATTATAATATTTAATATGATAAAATATAATTATCAGTAATTATAATTTATTACTATTAACTAAACGCAATATAATTCTCTTTTTGGAGGACTGAAACGCATGAAAAGCACTGAATGATTGGTAAAATAATACTGCAGTTAATTTCAGATGGAATTTCGTACGAGAAAGTTGATATATGTCCGTGGCACCACGGATCCGACAACTTGACGCATACGGGATATCCAGCACGGACGTGGTCGCGTATCCACAATCAAATAATTATCCGTGCCACGGATTCGAGACACGCGGACGTAGTCTCGGAAATAAAACACGACAAGTGGAAATTCGGCTTAAGTTATAACAATAGGTTATTGTCGTTTTAATAAGAAAATCCTTTTAGCGCAATATTAATAAAACGTTTTTCAGGACTACGCACATTGTATTGTTATTGACGATACGATTACAGTTTAAATTTCGGACGTACGCGATGCGAAATTCTACCAGAACATATTGTTACACATTTTCTAGTTTGACGTCGTTTCTATTGTACAATTTCGACAATATTCTACCACGGAAATTAAGCGCTCGTTTCCAACGTTGAAGCGCTTCAATATACAAAACGCGTATAATTCAATATTTATCAGAGTCGACGATGACAGGCGTAGGCGCTGCGGGCTTAGGTGAAAACGTTTTTGCCGGCAAAAATAATACGCGTACCTGCCTATACCGTCCCTCCGTGTCCCTATCGAAACGATATAATTAGTTTAAGGGGGAAAGCAACGGGAAATTAGAGGACCCGGGGAACTTCGCGACTCCCCTCGATTCGAACGCCGCCGCCGCGTACAATGTACACGCTTGTCGAATTCGGTAAAATATTATTTTGTTTGTTTTGGCAATAGGTAGCCGCGCGTGATAATTTATTAACAGGCAGCCGGCCGCCTAGCTATACGTGTACGGTTTGAAATAATTTTCGAATTAATTTATACACGATCCGGCGTGGCTATAATAATAACGTTGTTATTATAATACGGAACGAAAATATTGTGAATTATCGGGCGGACGACCCGAAAGCAAACGTTTGTAAATTTATGCGCGCGCGCGCGTTAAGTGCGGGCCGATTAAAACCCGTAGACGAAACCTGCGGCCTGCGGAGCTCGCGAGATTATAATATTATATAGTTTTTCGATATAATAATAATAATAATAATTATATTTTATATACGTACGGTAACTATTTGCCGAGATATTTTCGCAAATGAATAACGGACGGGATCCCGGCGTTTAATAATAATAACATCGTGACGCCGTAATAAATAATAATAATAATAATAATATCGCGTACCCGGCGAACGAAATTTGTTTTTCTCGTTTATATATTGTTATGACGGGCGAATCCCTTTGTAGTCGTTCGTACATTATAACTGCCGCAGTGAAACGGCACGGCGTAAAGTACCTACCTTCCGGATACGATACAATACCGAAGTTTCGGATTTTATAAAGCTTCTTTTTTTCTTTTTTTTTTTTTCAAGTAAAACATCAACAATCAATGTACGGGAGAAGTAGCTGTAGGCGCTTATACCTTTGTACAGGTATACGCCGCAGGTACTTCCATACACAATACAGCCGATAGTTTACAAAGGGACCTCGTAGCCGCCGTCACTATATTGTAACGTTCGTTTTCTCTGTCAACAAAGGCATTCCGCGGCGTTTCTACGATTGCGACTCTCCGATTGAGTAGTTTGGGGCAAAGGGACCTATATTGTAGTAAACACGCGTATTCTGTGCACAAAGACGAGTATCGTTCGCTATACCGCGGATCTCACGAATGATATTATTCTATTTTCTATGTTTTAACACGTTTGTTAACGGAGACAACATTAAAACGCACGTGTTTCGGCCGAAAAAAAAAGAAAAAAAAGAATGAAAACATTAAAAAAGAACTGATACTGGGGATGGGAGCGGCCACTGTTGTAGGTGAAAGGTCGGGAAGGTAGGATACATTAGATTATTGCATTTATAACTGTAAGCAACGATAAACCAGTGCTTGACGAAAGACGATTCCGAGCGCAGTTCGGTAATACATAATTTGAAATGTCGTATTTTTTTTTTTGCGATTTTCATTTAAATTTGGTTTCAAAACGTTTATTAAAAAAAAAAAGTCGTCCGATGATTTTGGAAATTTCACAATATAAGTATTATTACCAAGTTTCAAGTCTCTGCGTGTAGTTATAACCGTATTACAGCAAAAAAACTCCCAAAGTTAAACTCCCAATTAAAATTCCTTAAAAGTTCAAAAGCGGCGATAACACCGTAAGAAAGTAAATCAAAAAGGTAACAAAAAAGGTATCTTGTGATTTTTCGATTAAATCATTTTTCCTGGTATAAAACGTCGTCCGTGTTTTTATAAAATAATGAAATCGTGAAACTGTACGTTTTCCCACTTAAGTGATTATTGCATCAAAAATAAAAAAAAAGACTTCACTAATGTACAATCTAGACAACTTTAATTTTCAGAAAAGTTGCTACACGTAAAGATCGGAGCAAGTTTATTTGGAAAAATGTGTCCACAGAATAGAACAAAGAAAAATAAAAAAAAATAAACAGCATTGTAAAACCAATAGCTCCCTCGCTGAAAATCTAAAAAATATCATTTGTAGGATTTACAGCAAAATACTCTTATTTATAAAATTTATAGTAGGTCTCTTTGCCTTAAACTGGACCAGAGAGTTATAATCGCGGAAATGTTGTATTGCTGTATTAAGCGTGCGAGACGAACAGTGAAAACCAAATATGTCAGTGACGAGATCCTACGTATAATAGCTTGACAAAAAAAAAAAAAAAAACCGACCTGAATGGAAATTCGTTTAGGTAGTCGCCTTTAACTGCAGGTTCAACTGTAATTATAAGTTGTTTCATGAGCGAAAAATCAAGGGAATCGAGAAAGTCAAACCGGTCCGTGTCATGTTCAAAATGTTAGAACTCTGCGTGCTATACAGAGTGTCCAATAAAGAGATAAACATTGCTATATATTGGAAAGCATTTTTTTTTTTTCAGTAATATAAGAAACAAGTCACATGAATTAATGGCGAATTCAATGACGAATAAAGCTAGGGGAATAATGCAGCCAAGAGTGAGTATTGAATAGTGAACCCGGGGGGGGGGAGATGGCTCCTTATTTCCCATCCCCCTGAATCTGCTCCTGATAAGACGGAATTTATAACGACCGTTTGAAATCGGACGAATCGTTTCGAACAACCCTGTATACATTATTTTAATTACCATACCACGGTTATACAGTAGCGTATTTAGGATTTTTCCAAGAAGGGAGACATTGAATTTGAAAATTGTGTCGTATTGCATAACGTGTACCCAGGCTAAAAAAAAAAGGATCGATTTTAAATTTATAATTTTGTTTTTATGCGACGTACAATTTTCTAGGTATACCTAGTAGAAAAACAATTATTATTAATTGATCTATTGATCTAATCTCCTTGACATCTTAGCGATTTGACCATATAGGTTTCGTTTTAGACAGTGAAAATATGTACACGTACGGGTTTTTCGATTAATGAAAAAAAAAAATATTGTGCTGTGATGTGGGTAGGTTCACCGGCGCGATCAAATTTTTCGATTTTTCTGACTAAAAAGTACAGACATTTGAACGGAAACGTCGTGTGAACAATAGTTTCGGGCGGTGAGGGGGGGGGGGTGGGGAAGTCGCGGCGTACATCTCCCTAATGTCGCCCCGTAAACACGTCACCGCGACAATATAACGTTGTACATGCTTGCCCGAGTATAATATTATAATGCCCGTGTGCACGCGTCGAGGCCCGCCGGTCGACTTGACGGACCCGCGATGTCAATGACTCGCCCGGCCAGACAATGTTACACTATTATTGCGTTGATCACCGCTGCGCACGTTATTACGGCCGTGCGCGCGCCGAACCGGTTTGCCCGCCGCCGCGGTGCCGACCGCGGCGGCCGGCGTCCGGTGGCGTTCGGACGGGGTTTTCCGGGATCGGGCCGTCCGACGGTGGCCATCGACGGCGGCCGCACAGCGGTGACGACCGGTCATGTCGCGGTCTACTGCCCGCCGCCGTCGCGCCGACGGCGACCGTCCGACCCGGGCACGACGGTTACGGCGCGCGGAGCGATCGTAATGTTATTACGGGAACCGCGGAATCCGTTTTCGCGTTAGCATGAAACGGATACCTCGCACGACGGGCGGCGGGCCGCTGTTGCAGGCGAGAAGCTGGGACGGCAGAGGGGAGACGACTGGCGCACGTCCGCGCGCGGCGATTGACCGTTGTCAACGAAAAACGATTCCGAGCGTTGGTTTGTCACCAACCAACACACACACGTATGTCACGTTATGCTAAATTATTAATTGCATTACGCGCTGTATAGGTATTTTCTTTTGTAATATTCGTTTAATATTCTACCTCGTATATTTTCCCTCGGTATTTCTCGTTTACCACGAGGACAGCTGAAAAAATCAAAAACCGGCCTCCCTAAAGTATACCACCTCAGTCAGATTTTCTTTCAGAGAAACCGTTATAATTGAAAATCGGAACAACGTTGCTGGTAGAAAAGTTTCCCGCAGAAAAAAAAAATCAACATCGTTGTTAAACCAATATATTCCTCGTTCCGCTCAGAATCTAAAAACTAAATACTTAAACTTTTGAGCTTTTAATGAATTTTAATTTTTGCTGTAATTCGGTTATAAATACACGTAGAGACTTGGAATTTGGTAACAATAATATTATATTGTGAAATTTCCAAAATCATCGGACGGCTTTTTTAATGAGCATTTTGAAACCAAATTTAAACGAAAATCGCAAAAAAAAAAAAAAAAAAATACAATCATTTTTCGTTGGCTACGGTATATCGCTGCGTACATATTTATAATATGAACAACTGTATACGTATCTCACATACGTTTCCAACTTCCCATTTACAACCATAATTATGTCTGGTATCAGCTTTGTATTAAATAATTTTAGTTTTCATTCAATAGGCTGCAGGTATCGAACTTGGTGTAGGTAGCATATCGACGGTGTTTTGTTAAGAAGGCGTCTATCAAACTTCAATTTTTTTCAGGAAGCAAAAAAGACTGTTATGCAAAAAAACAGCAAAACAGTTTTTAATGATGGAAAACAATAAAACGGAGTATCCGGATGCATTGAATGTGGTACACGCCCTTTTAACAAATCGGTGTCGATTTAATTATATTTTAAAAGGGCGCCCGGATATCAGGATAGCCGACATTACCAACTTGATTTTCTGTATTTAAATACGTCATTTTACCAGTTTGCGTTCCCGAGTTTTCTGATTCTTTCGATACCAATGGCGTATTTTTCGTATACACCCTTTTAACGAAACACCGTCTGTACAATGTTATGACGTTTTGCTTTTAACTTTTTAGCCGGTCGCTGTTCCGCAGCGTATCGCGGCCAATCAAACACTTTTGAATTTCACTGGCCGAACTCCCGTTTTGGTAACGGCAGTCGCCGCCGCGCGACGGCCGTGTTTTTACGCGTCCGGCGGCACGAGATAATATCGCTGGGAAATGCGACAATAATGCGCGGTCCCTGCGGGCCGTCGAAATTGTGGCGTCCGGTTTTATTACGCGCTGTAATAATTAAAACGATTGTTCGGCCGGACTACGGTACCGTTCGGTCCGGCCGCATCGCTGATGGCTGCTGATAGACGTCGGACGCACGCGACTCTGTACACGGGGGTTCGACAATCGGACGTACGGAAATTCCGTTGTTTCGCCCGGTATTATGTAGCGGCCGTTCGCGCGGTTTCCAGACAGCCGAGAAAAATATACGGGGGTAAAAAGTAAAAAAAAAAAAAAAAAAAAAAAAAAAAAAAATAATAATAATAATAATAACACACATACGCCGCCGCAGATCTGTACCGGAAACTGTCTTTGACGAAGTCGGCGACCGGACCGAGATTTCTGGTAGAAAAGTTATTTACGGACAGACGAAACGACAAAAAAAAAAAAAATAATAATAATAATAATAACACACATACGCCGCCGCAGATGGTATAAACAAAGTCGGAATAAACAAAATATTGTGTCAGCGGCAAAACGTTTTTCGAATTAGGAGAAAAATAACGACTTTCTTAATAAATATTACGCTATTATTATGCTTTGAATTTAAATTTTCGTTGTTATTACTATCGATTTTTTATGTTATTAAATTATATTGAAATTATTAAATCATGTGCACAAAAGCCGTTGCATTTGTCAGATCTCCGTGGACACTCTATATACATATAGAGTGTCTCATCTTAACCCATCCGACATGCCCTTCATGTAACACAAACATCACTATTAAGCACACAATTATCCACTGTCCAATTTTCACTGATGCCAAAGAAGAATGCCAATTTTTAGAGAACCTATACGAAGTAATTGGATCAACAAAATTTATCACTTTCTCAAAAAAAATTGATATGTACAATAAGATATAATTTATTCCATGTAAACAACTCTCTTATTTCTAATAAACTCAAATCCAAACTGTTATAATAATTGTAAGCTTATAACCTTATAATTGATGCTGGAACAATAAATAAAAAAAATAAGAAAATATGAAGAAAAATCTCCGCGCTCGCGTTTTTGTCTAATTGGCGGTCATTGCGATTAATCTTTCAACATTCAACATTAATAAACATGTACTTTCATACGGGCTTATTCTATGTGCGATTGAAATGCGCGTACTTACGTACATTTGAAATGCGATTAAAAAAAAAAAAAAAAAAAAAAAAAATGTTTTCATTAAAATCCTTAAAATTGAATGCGTAATTAGTACGGGTCGCCAATTTGTCGATGGCCGTTTATAAAACACACCTTACTGTATATAGGACATAGGTACGCGCAGATATAACAGTTGACACTGCAGGGGCGTGGTGAAGGGAATTTATCAAAGGCCTCTGCATTTTTACAATGGGTGGACGGGTGTTTGGGTGGCTCGTGACTTTTATGATGATCTGTGTAACGTATCGAATTAAATTGTACCTATTCATAATTTATTATAATAATTATTGAATGCAAATTAAAATGGTTATTACTGTAGAGCTGTAGGATATTCAATTGGTTTAATAGGTGTGCACGTCAAATACATATTTAGAGAATGATTTTGGTGGCACTGCATACACTTTTAAATAATTTCAGCATAGGATTTACGTGTTATAAATATTTTAGTGGGTATTCGTAAATTTTAGAACTGTGTTAAACTACAGTCCTTATAATCCTATTTGTTTAGTGCGAACCAAACACAAAGTGTGTAGTTTAAAATTGGAAGTGTGTGGTACGGATTTGAGAAGTGTGTACTAAAAAAGATACTTCACATTATGGGTGGGTCACTGTTGTAGGTGATAAGTTAGGAAAATACAAAATAAAGAGGGAAATTTAATTTATATCTGTACGTAACGATAAACTATTGCAAACGAAAAACGTTTCGGAGCGAAGTTTCTTTTATACATGTACGTATATTTTCCCGTTATTCCTACGTGTTTCTCGGTTTTTCCCTAGTTACTACGAAGACCGCTTAGAAAATCTAAAAATAACCACCTTAACGTATCAAACAAGATAACATTTCCTTTCAGAAACGGTACTACACTTGAAAACTGGAGCAAGATTTCTGGTATAAAAGTTGTTCGTGGATAAAAAAAAAAATAATAATAAATATTATTATAAAACCAATAAACTCCTCGTTACACCCCGAATCTAAAATAAGACTAGTAATTAACATATATACATGATAATTCAAAATTGTAGGATATTTAAATTTGTATACATGATGAATATCCATAATAGGTACCCAATAAAAAAAATATTGATATATGCCACACATTTAACCGAGTTTGATCAAAATACTATCCATAAAAAATAGAGGCTAGGTTCCCTAAACCTCCTCAACAAATACGCCTTTTGTTTTGTAGGAGATGGTCTCCTTAATTGTGTTGGCCTCATAGGTTAAAAAAATTCACCACGCTGCTGGTTGACAGTATCATAAATACTCAATAACTATATAAGGGATCAAATATGTTCGTAATCAAATTGCTTATCGGTATGATAAGCGATTGAATTTTTTTGATTTAGATCGTTTACAATAATTTATAGTAACCCAACAAGTATCGTAGTGCGCAAAATACGAGTACACTATTGGGAAACGTAATCGCAGAGAGGGTACTGAAGCAATCGTCAACTGGGGTAATTTCGAGGGATTGCCGGATTGTTGACGCATAGAACAAAATAGTCACGGGTGGGGAGTGCGAGGAGGGGCAGCAAGTGTCCCACTCCCCTAACTTATAGCGCTCGAGTTTGTGAAAATTGTAATTCAATATTCCCGACTGACCTAATACCTAAATAAACAAATTATTATACTCGTTCTGTACGGCGAAGCGTTTTTACGCGTATAGCATATTATTATTATTATTATTATGCTGGTTCAAACTATTTTCAGTCGACGATTTCGCAGAGTCGTGGACGTAAAATTCTCGAACGTTTTGCAGCCATACTCACGGCTACTTCCGTTTATGTTTTTATTCACACCCGCAGCGCCCGGCACAGCGGAGAAATCGTTTTAATCGTCCGGCGAGTTTATACCGCCCGACTTTACTGCTCTACGCGCTTATATTTTATACGGCCGGCAGTTAACTGCGTGCTTATGTTTTAATGGTATCAGAATATAATTTAATAATAATATGCAGATATTATTGAACTTGCAGCGCCGACGACGCATCGAAGCGAATTGTTCACGAAATCGTTATGAAAATACGATAAAGGCACGACAAATCAACCGGACGGAGACTCAATAAATTCAGAAACAACGGTTATTAATATCTGCGCAGTCACCGGTGTTTTTTCGAAAAAGTCGTATTTGCGTGTAAAATAATATCAGGGAAGCGAACGCAAAAACGCGTACACCGTTATCGGTAAAATAAGTGACCTGTGCAAAGGTGGGGTGGGAGTGTTATAATATACAAGGAAAGAAAGCTCGATTTATTTAACGAAAATTGGCTCTTTTGTATTAGGTTTTTAAATTCTCAACGTCGCGGTCGGGTTGGATATAATAGAAAAGGATTCTACGATTTATTCGTGATTATTATTTACCCTCATGGTATTGAAAATTGCTAGGCAAACCGCTGTATTGTCGGTGAAAAAGGATTTGTTCTTCTTTCGGCGTCGTTCTATTCGTTTCTAAAAAAACCGACTAGCCGCGTGAAAATCGAAAACCCGTAGTTCTCAAAATTTATATTATATACCATTATAAACAAATTTACAAAATAAACAAAATACTTGAATGTCTTAAATTCTAGTAAAGTCGAACTAAACACAAAAAACGTGAACTAGTTGGGAACTATTATTGGAAATACATAATCGGGTGGGACCCAAGGTTTATTCTAAGGATTTCTTGTACGATGCCCAAAAGCCAAAACTTCCCTTTACAGAAAAAATAACTTTTCTGACTTCAAAAATGTTTTTAAAACTATTGGCGGGCATAAATAAATGCACACATCATATCAATCGTATCAATCAAGTACGTCCTACACAGCATTTGAGAAATGATAATATTTTATACATATTTTGAAATGGTTGAATAATAAATATTTTATTCTTAATAGATAGAAAAATATTTTGCTATATGATTTATAAAAATGTTTTCTAAATATTAGTATAATGTTTTTAGGTAAATATAAATATTATAAGTTTTAGAAATATGAGATTAAAATGTTAGATGAATTTTATTCTAAAATATTTTCCAAACTATTAGGGCAAAAAATATTTCGATAACATTTACACTATCATTTAACAATAATCGAAAATATTTTGTCAACTATAAAATCGTCCTAAGAATATTTTATTCATATTATGGAAATATACTTTTTTGCTGGGTGGTGTAGGTCTACAGAAAACCGTTTTGTGGGAGTAAAAACTACTCGGGCTATGCATTTAGTTAAGAAACCAAATTTCCACCAGTAAACAAAAATAACTTATACTTTGCAACGTTGATTTGAGTTTTTCAGTTTCACTATTACGAAATAAGTTTATAGAGTTCAAAAAATTTTAAATTATCAGAATTTTAAACAACAATAACAGTTTTGTATTTGTTAGATCGATAAAACAGAATCAACGTTGCACAGTGTAAGTTCTCTTTTTTTTAATGTTTAAATTCGATTTGTTGTAGTTCTGCGCTAAAGATGGATTAAGAATGGAACCTAGGAACTCGGACTCCAGGGCCTAAATTAGTGAAATTTGTAATATTTTACACTTATTGAAATTTTGCAAATTTAATTTTTTTTTTTTATTGGTTTAATGTTAATAATATAATATAATATAATATATTTAACTCCATATCTAAGGCATATTATTAACTTATTAATTCATTATTGTAAATTGAATAACTGAGGTTCTTACTGCCGATAAATTTCTATACGTATATAATATCTATATTAATAATATTTGTATTGAGTTGCCACACATGTATTTACTTCAGTATATTTGCACTCACAGCCGTATTGATGACCATAGAGATGTCAACCTACAGATGAAATTATTGTAGATTTTCAAAAAAAAAAAAAAAAAACAAAAACAAAAGAAGAAGAGAAATCAATTTAAAGTGTACAATTTAATTATAAAACGTTGTATTTTAATTTGGTATTTTTATGTGTAATTAATGATATTGTATTTAATGACATAGTTTAACATGATTCACGCATTTTTAATGAGATTACGTTCTGTATAATCATTTTACTTGTATCATTTTTATAAAGAGTTTATTGAATTATTGTTAATAAATAGCGTAAGTGTCTTTTGGAGTGCCGGGCTCCGGGCGCGGTAAACTATTAATCCGGTACTGCCTCGCACAAAACAGTTTTTATACAGACGAATTACGGGCGATGCAAATCGCCCTCATAAATTTGATTTTTATCTCTATAGTGAAATATCGCGCGATATTTTTTTAATAGTTTAAATTTTTTTCTTTTGAAATTTTGAGCGTCGCTGCAATTTTATTACGCATGCTCGCATAATAATTTTATCAGTGTTCACGGGCGCCCGTAATATTACTCTGTAGGGAGGATTAAACCGGGACCGGGTCTCAAAACGTACAATTAAAGGCTATAACGTGCGGATAAAATGGAACACAAGGCCCGCACAAATGTGTATCCTAGGGATGGATTATTTTCAACGAATCGATGAACTCGACGGATTTGATGAACTCGGTTTCTAAATCTTCGTTTGAACCATTGGATCACGAGTCACGACCGATTACCGATTATTAGATAACGCCGATAATAGATATTTGTGCGACCGACTACACGCACACATGCACGCCACTCGTGCACGGATTATAGAAATCGTTACCATATGGAATCGCCTATACTAGACTCCTCGAACCCGGTACGTTTCGCGAATCCCCTGAAACGATTCGTTCGATTCCGAACGAGACGATGACCGAGCGATGACATTGATGAGGCCGATTCGGCTATTATATTATTCGGATCGGTCGGCGAATGAAATGGGCGACCTGCAGCGATCGAATTGTATCGGTGAATCGGTTCGAACGGTTCGGATCGTTCGGGTGAGCCGTTTTCCGTCCGCAGCGGGGGTACGGATCGGGGTAATAGACCCGAGAAAAAAACCCGACGAAAATCGGGTTCCGACAGTTTCCGAGGGAGAGGCACGTGACATATCAATTCCGCGGCTCGAGAAATAACTGTACGAAATATTATTGCGCGTATTTTTTTTTACACGAGCACGTCTGTTAAGCGACGGCGTCGAACCACGATGTTTAAAACACGTTGGGGCAGGTGTAAAGTTTTATAGACCCTAGTTTACCGCGAAACGTTACTGCCGTCAACCACTGTCAATTGATATTCCGCGCGCGTGCCGATTCGTCAAGTAGCTACGGCCCCGGCGCGCGTCGCGACGATCCGTACACCGTCGTCCGGCGACACGGCCCAGGACTTCTAACGTCCGCGGCCAAATATCGTGTAAAAGGCCCGACAATGCATTGAGGAAAAAAAAAAAAAAAGAAAAAAAAAAAAAAGAGAGGAGGACCTTGGCCCGTCCGGACCGTCCGACGGCGCCTCGGGCCCCCGGGCCTCGGTCGCTAAACGCTCACGGCGGCGTTCGCCCGGCTCGCCCACTTGCCGCCGCCGCCACCGTCATCCGCCGCCCGTCGAAAGATGGGGCGGCAATCGCAACCGTCGGCTGCTGGTTTCGGCGTCACCGCGTCCGTGCGATAATAATAAACAACAACGGTTTTCATAATGTAAATTCGCGTGTGTCTCGCGGTAAAAGTCTAAACTTTTAACGGCGTAGCGGTTTCGCGTACGCCGTCGGGGTCGGGGCGGCGGTCCGCGCGGTCGGGAGCGCGGGAGGCGGCGGCGGCGGCGTGTTAATAACAATAATAACAATAATAATAATAACAATAATTATTATTATTATTTTAACCGTCGAAACATCGCTGGGCGTCTGGCCCTGAGAATTCGCGCGATTAAAATAATCCGTACACACTCGCGGACCGACACGAGTCAGTCGCGTTCGTTTCGTAATAATAATAATGACAATGGCGACAACGACACCGCGGCGCGGCCGGCCGCACGGCAGTCCGTCCGGGGTTAACTCGATTTTACTACGCGATATTAATAATATCGATATTAGAATTTTTCGACGTTTAGAAATTCGAAAAATGTCGACTCCGTCGTATTCTAATGGCAATATTATTAAAACCGTAGCGTGTGGTATGCGGGAAAATATATCGAAAATGTCGGGAAAAAAAAAATCGTTTTAAATAATGACAGGCACCTGGCAGTACGCGAACGAGAATCTTATCTTTTTTTTTTTTTTATCGTTATAGTTTCACTAGCCGTTTTATCGGCGTGCTCGTGGGTATAGATAAGCGTAATAATTTGCCCCTTCCCCCGCCTCCTTGACCACGTTTTAATATTTGAATTATTTATATTATATCGCTATACCGATTTTTTAGTAAAAAAAAATCAAAAATAAATAATTCGTATTCGTATGTCTATATAATATAGTAGTTTATGTATCGATAAATGATAAATATCCGGATGCATTATCGGGTTTAAAAAGAAACCTATCCGAACCACTACGAGGAGGTCCGATTAAAAAATATAAAGTGTTTGATGTCTAGAGAGACGGTGTTATGCGATTTGATGTGGCGCTATTTCTAAATATTCTCTTTGGCAAAATCGAGAACACGCTTCTGAGCCGATCCGTCCGTGAAAACCGCAAACGTAAGGTTCACCTAACGTGTACGTATAGTTCGAAATACGAAATAACTAAAAGGAAGAAAACGTTCGGGAGATTCGTCAGCCAACCACCTCGTGGCGTCTCTTGGGTAATGGGCCGAAGGGCTCGTGCCGACACGTTATCGTCTTATCAATGCACTCACGACTGCGGGGTAATCGACTCGGGCGCACCCAACAGAACACCGGGAGTCGACTAAAGTACACAAAGTATGCCTCGGGGAATCGTCTGGCCGACACCTATGGGCGCCAGTGCAGTAACGTTAGTGCGACATTCCGGCGAGGTTTCGGGTGAATTCACAACGCGGGTGTGCCGGCGTAACGCGTCAAATATCCGGCGAGAAAAAGCCCCGTTAGATACTAATAACAATAATAAAAAAAAAAAAAAAACCGCGCCCCGTCCCGAACGAAAACCCGCGCGTTATTAGGCGCGGGCGCACATTATTGTCGTTATTATCGTACTCGGCGTCGTCGTCGTCGTCGTCGTCGTCGTCGTCGCTGTTGTTATATTATTGTTATTGCAATAATATTCTGCGGAGTTATACGAGCGCGCGGCGCGTTCCGTCGTTAAAACAAGCGCATACCTACGCGTATAATGCGCATTAATAATATTATAAATATACGTGTGCGCGTACCGCGCATGGGCATAATATGCGTACGATACATAAAGAGAGAGAGAGAGAGAGAGAGAGAGAGAGAGGGGGGGAAATGATATCGCATCGACGCCGTACACTTTTTTTTTTTTTCCTTTCCCCCTCGGTTTTTCCCCTTTTTTTTTTTTTTTTTTTCCCGTATAATAATCAGCCGATACTCGGTGTTGTTATACGTACGCGCGCGCGCAACGGTGCGCGCACACGTAGTATAATAGTAGGTGTACCTACTCGCAACACGCCCGCGCGCGCGTTTAATACCTTTCATTAAAATGACAAAAGTTCCAGGCACCGGACTGGATCGTAAAGCTGCGTTTTATTGCCGTCTGCCCGCCGCGGCCGCCGCCGCGTATACATATTATTATTATTATTATTATTATTATTATTATAGCCGGGGAATTTAATAACTTTATCAGAGTCGGACGGGGCCGGCCGTAGCTCATTGGGGCCACCGCTACAACGGTTCCCCGCGCCGGTCTCCCGTACCTGATCTCCCCCCCCCACCCCCCCACCACCTCGCCCGCCCCGGCGGCGATCCGTCCCGCCCACAAAAACGCGCCGCATAACCGGTAGGTAGGCAGGCAGGTAGGCAGGCAGGCAGGCAGGTAGGTAGGTACACGCGTGTGTATACGTATATATATATATAGGCATAATAATACGTATATATGCGCAGTGCGCATAGGTATACACGTGCAGCAGCAATGCACACGACTTACCTCCGTCATGCATGTTAACTGTCAACTATTTTTACCCGACAATAACGTTTACGACGGCGAAATACAACTGCGAAAATTGCGTTTTCGACGTGCGCGGGGGCCGGGGGAGGGGGCCTTGGCGGCGGCGGCGGGGGCGGACGGGGGTAAAAACGTAAAGAATATTATTGTTATTATCAGGCTCTCGTACGCGCCGCACGCACCGGCGCGACGAACGTTATTTCTCCCGATTGCGCGCCGGTGTATTACGACGGCCGCGGCGGCTCGAGTATACATAATTATCAGGTATATAGTAAAATAATAATAATAATAAAACAAAAAAAAAGAAAAAAAAAAACGATTTTTTATACCGTAGGAAACACGGAATAAAAAAAATGCATTATTTCGTTCCGGTCCGCTCGTTCGCAATGGACGGGATACGGGGGTAGGTATACGTCGTCGGCGTTTTCGGGTTTACTTGTACTGAATACGTCCTGTACCCATACGCGTACTCGTATCATCAGCCCGTACCGGCAGACGTCGTCCGTTCGTTTTTTTTTTCGTTTCGTTTCGTTGTGCAAACGTATTATCACCGTCGCGGTATCCCGACCGGCGATGAACAGTGGCGGTTCGAAAGGGGTACATTTGAATCACGTGATTTGCAGAAAAAAAATTAAACGGCCAGTTGAGCCGTGCAGAGCGCCCGGGCGTTCGGAAATGCGGTAAAACATATTTGGTTTTTACGGAATAATAAAGAATTTTAGACCGCGGAAATTCGATAAATTTGATGAATTCGATTGGGTTTCGTTGCAGGGCATCCGGGTACTTTTGCTCGGCACGAGTAGTCGGGTGGGTGGAAAATTAAGTCGGTGATCCAACGTGAAAATATTTTCAAGCCGCCACTGGAGATAGGCGATAACAGCAACAATACAATCGTATCGAAAATTGAATTGGATTTCAAGAGAGGGGGGGGGGAGGTACTTACGGTGCAGTTTTCGAGCGATCCCTTTAACGAGACGGATGGCTTTAATAAACTGTCACGTGCGTGTACGCGTCACTCGAATTGTTGGCACCTAATGCAAATGTCGACAAACGACAGAATAACAATTTTACAAATTCGTAATCTCTATAGTCTCGTGTCAGTCAGCGACGATTCCTCTTCCCGTCCACACTGTTCGATCATTTTTATAACAGCGTCACATTTGGGTTGAAGATTATTCGAATCGTCTCTGCCACTGGACATCTCGATAAGTGTTTTTCGTCCCGGATGTTGTTTCACATTCCATTTCCTTCACTAAATTCTTCTTAGTTCTTCGCCACTCCAACCGGCTCTCTCAACCGAATATGAGTTTTTCGTATATCAAATTTTGTCTTGACGGTAGGCCTCATCTATTGCACGTGTCCATATCGGTTCATTGTCTCGTAATATGTTTTTTTTCTGTGTTGTGTTGTAACCAAACGATCTCTTCTTATAAATTTATTATCATTTAATGGCATATTATGCGTCTGTTATTTAAATGATTAAACTCGTTGAATTTAAATCCACATTGAAAGCAATTATTGCTCGTTCGGTAAATAGAAGAATTAATTACTCTAAACTAAACAGTCATCGGCTAATCTCAAATTTACTTTTCGCATGATTGCGCAAACAGCTACATATATAGTAACGGATAAAACGCTAAACGTCTGTAAAACTAAACTGCAGTCTTTTAGTCAGTTTAATTACAAACACAAAGATTCATTAGTGGTTCTATTAGGAATATTTTTGTCAGTTGAATTCTTGAGAAGTTTGTCGTATAAATTATGAAACGGAACTTGATTTTCTGTACCGCATGTTTTAGAAAAAATACATTCTATTTAGTAAAACCAAATAAAATGAACAAAATTGGAATTACTGATGGAATATGGCGACGTTATTAAAATAATTTTTAACAAGTTTAATAAACGAGTACATAATAATAATTATGACTAAAAAAAAAAAAAAAAATACTGGAGATGGGAGCGGTCACTGTTGTGAGTGAGAAGTTGGAAAGGTAGGATACATAAAGTTATTTAATTTATATCTGTAAGCAACGATAAACCATTGCTTGATGAAAGACGATTCCGAGTGCAGTTCGGTAATATATAATTTGAATTGTCGTCATTATTTTTGCGATTTTCTTTAAATTTGATTTAAAGACGGTTATTAGAAACAAAAATTTCGTCCGATCATTTTGGAAATTTCACCGCGTTTAGGTAAATTCAATATAAGTATTAATACCAAGTTTCAAGTTTCTACGTGTATTTATAACCGAATTACAGCAAAAGAACTCTCAAAAATTAAAATTCTTTAAAAGTTCAAAAGTGGTTCAAAAGCTATGGCGATTCTGCAGTAAGAAAGTAAATCAAAAAGGCAAGAAAAAAGTATTTTGTGATTTTTTGATTATATAATTTTTTTTAAAACGCCTTTCATTGGCGTCGAAAATCAACAAATAACTTCTTTAAAGTACAATCTGAACAACTTGAGCTTTTAGAAAAGTTACTACACGTAAAAAGTAAGTTTACTAGGAAAAAGTGCGTATACAGACTAGAAGAAGAAAAAAAAAATAAATATCTTAGTAAACCAATAGCTCCCTCGCTATGCTTAGAATCTAAAAATTTCAATTTAATTTGCTCAAAATCGTCGGTTATTACACGGTTCATGCGGTCATCATTGTCATATCGTCGGCCTTATACGTCTGCAAGAATTTTAGCCACCACTATCAGTGGTCTCAAATTTTCTGGTTCGTAAATTCTTTCTTCTTATTGCATTATTTTTATTACTTCCGAACTATCGAGGTCATGTCGTATTCTATTCGTCCAGCGTTTCTTCGATCTTTCCCTGGGTCCTCGGCCTTCTTTCCAGTTACCATGCAATTATAATGACCCGACTTTTTTCGTTGATTTCTTTTGTTTTGCGTGTCTAAACTGGTGGAGTTGTCCTTTCACGTACTATATTAAGGACATTTTAGCCATATTTCTCTTATTTTTTATGTTTTTCTTTTTCGTCAGCAATGTTATTAATTCGTTATCAATCACGGACCTGTGTACCCTGAATTATTCTCGTATGAAAACTTCATAACTCTTATGCCAAGGTGTCGAAAAGAGGCAGAGTTTTAAAACAAAACTCAATTGAAACGTTTTTCCTGTCGACGTATTCAATAATCAGGAGTGGTTTTAAAAATTATATTTCGTTCGGGGGTTCAGGACTTTTAGCATTTGTGTATTATGCAAGATTAAACAAATAACAGTCAAACGTAAATACTGCAGCTCATCACGTAAGAAATCTAAATCTTAAATTTTATTTTGCGTACATTTGAATATTTTACAGTATTTGTTTTTTTAGAACATATTTTGACAGTATTGTAAGCCGCGTATTATACACGCGTTTTTCGATTGTTGAAATTAATACGCTTTGATGTGCGATAGTATAGTCGAATAGACTACCGTAAAATAGGTTGTTAATTTAGATAAAAGACAAGTAATGAGCGTGAACAATAACTTTTGAATGGTTCATTTCGAAATGTAAAGTTTTGACGAAAATACCGTTAAAAAAAATAAATATAAATAAATAAATTAGTTATGGATATGACGTCATGTTTTTAATACACAATTTCAATAAAACAAATTTGTTTAGAGTATTTTTTAGTGTATATTTGGTTGATTTTTAAAGCATATTGGTCTGTGGTTTAGAGCTAAAATTCCCCAAGCTTATAGTTATTATGTGTTATTTTTACAAAAATTTATCAAAGTGATAAAATATTGAAAAAAAAAAAAAAAAATAAGGAAACATTTAAATTTTGTTCGATTAATAATCCTTAATTTTAATTATACTCGATATTGCGCTATTATACAAGGTGAACAATAATTTTACTAAAAATATACGTGTATAGAATCTGAAATTTGTATAAAATTCCTATATTAGCCTTTCTCGGACACGGTGAAATTTTCAAAACATTCTGGAGGTTTTTCAGCAGCTCGTCGGCATTCGACATTTTCGACGTTTCACGCGGATAAAATTGTTTTGGCCAAGCAGAAATTTTTGGAAATTTTACTCGGGGTTCGTGTCATAAAATTTATTTAATAAATGCGCAGTTATCTATTCTATAAGAGCTCTAACTAAAATGTTTAACGAAAATCGTAAAAACCGATAATTTATCGATGCAAATCTAATATAACACGTTATGTCTCCCGCGTTCCGGACTTCTTATCTAGTACCTGTAGTGTACAATATTAGCTGTTCTGTTTCTTTTTTAGATTCTAAGTGTAGCGAAGAAGCTTTTGGTTTTACAATAATGTTTATTTTTTTTTCTTATGTGTGGACAATTTTTCTACTAGAAACGTTGTGACACCTCGGGGCACTTTTTCTAGGAAGAAATCTGACTGTGAAAGTATTTTAAGGAGGTAACTTTATTGGTACAATATTGAACAAATATTATTAAAGAAAATATGTAATGCCTATTTAATTATTTTACTATAATATGACATAATATTATATATTGTTGACAAAACATCACTATCGACTGAATTCCGCTCAGAATCGTTTTTTCGACAGAAACGGTTTACCGTTGCTTGCAGGTATACATTAAATTCCCTTCTGTATTGTACCTCCCAAAATGTTTTCTCCGTAACCACGGTTGCGATAAATAAATAACAATATTATATTTTGCGATTTTTCCGTTCGTAAATTTGTATAACATACCCGCGTATTGTACACGCATTTTTGAAACACGTACGTACGTATACATTTGAATAATAAACCTTGAAAATAATCTTGGGGTTATACTCTTATAAAGTCGGAAACGCGATACGCAAACGAGCTCCGCTCGGGGGCCGTCTTCTTCCGAATACGTTCGAGAAACAAACATTCACAATAATTCGATACGACGTCGATCCCCCGGCGGACGCGATTCGCTTACCTACCCACTGTGTAAAGATGATTATTATTCAATGTTTTTCCTCTTCCGAACTACCATTACGCAATTTTATTAAAAAACCGAGTGCCCCTACCTCACCTGTATAATAACGTATAACGTATTTCTTCGCGGTGATGTTGCAGAAAACAAGAAACGTTAAATCGCGAGTGTACAATATACGTTCATACAAGGCGATACACCCGAATATTTTGGTGAAATTTTGCGTACACTCTAATTACGATTTTTGGAATTCTTAAAGCGTAATTCGAATACTTAGATTTTTCACAAAATTTAAGGAGTGTCCTGTGGCGATACAAACTTTGGTTTTTCAAACAAGAACGTATGTATTGAAGATTTCATGTATAGGCGGAGTATTGCTTAAAATTTTGGCGTCAACATTTTCGGTTTCCGTCAACCCGTAAAAAATCGAATCATTCGAAAATGTCGACTTCATAATATCTGAATTTGCACACGCGGTATTTGATAAAAAAAAAAAAAATCGGACTAGTCACGCTTAGTGAATCACTCCGTATAAAAAAAAAAAAAAAAAAAATCAAAAATCAAATCAATTGTTCGACCCGGAAAACGTAATATTACGATAGTGCCTGCGGTTTTCGTGTTGAATTTTCATTTGCATATCGCTCGCCGGCGTTTGAATTTTAAGCACAGACATAACATTGACCTGTCCATTTGAACGTGAATAATATTATTGAAATGCAAACGATTCCGTTCCGTTCTTCGGTAATCGGATACTTTACAATAGAAACGAGAAACAATTACCTCTTATTATCGCGATCACAACGCGCGACCATTTTCTCCTCGTACTGACAATAATAATTCGTATATTGTATGCAAAAGTTATAATTGTATAATTGGTTGTATAAGAGAACACGCGACTTACCTCGATGAAAGGCGCGAACGCGTTGGACGCGGGAAAATGAGACGGCGTATGGTGCCACATAGCGGTGGGGGGCATCGGGATCGGGTAGACGGGACGCGGCTGAAAGACGGGATACGGAGAGGCGCTGCCGCCGCCGCAACCGTTGATGACCGGCCGCCGTTCGCCGGCACCCCCGCCGATGACGATTCTCGGGTCCAGTATTATCGGCGTGGTCACCACGGCCGGTTCGCTGCGGAAATCGGCCATGACCAGGCCGCTGCCGACCGTCCGGCTGTGGTGGTGTAGGTGCGCCAGAGGCTGCTGCTGCTGGTGGTGCGGCTGATGGTGGTGATGGTGATGGTGATGGTGCCCGACGATGGACATCGATGGCGGTCGATTGACTCCCCGGACCTGCTGCATCGCGGTCTGGTGCATCACCGCGTGGACGACCGCGGCCTTGTCGTCGGCGGCGCGTACGGCGTTCATCATTTGGGTTTTTTCCTCCATCAGGACCAAAAACTCGTCGTGCGCTGAAATACCCGATAACCGTTTTTAAAAACTTGTTTGTTATTGTTTATTAATGGCAACAGGTACCGAAGCACACACTGACAATGTCTCCTAGACTCAGAAAACACGGCCCCTCTCTAGAATTTCGAAAACAAATTTTAAAAAATGTACTTTGGTACCTATGTGACCATTAGGAAAATAAATCTGTCAAAAAAATTGACAAGTTATAAATTGTGCATTGAACTATAAACATAAAATTTATGAAAAAAACATAACAAAATTATTTAAGCGGTTAACATTCTAAAATAAATATAAAATTATAATACGAAAACTAAAAAAAAAAATCCGTAGAAAAACCTTACCAAGGATAGTATCGGTATTGTTTTATGTACCGCCAGTCTCGATTTTGAAAATCATAAAATAATTTTTCATTGTTTAGGTAAAAAGGACAACCAACAGTTGAATACGTATCTAATTACGTATCCACCTATGTTATTATAAAATTTATATTATACGTTTATTCGTTCTGTTTTTTTTTTATGGAACTAAAAATAAATTTGTCCTAAAATCCTATGCCCCGCACCCCGCGCGAATAAAAGGACTTACAAACTTGTTGTGTAAAAATCGCAAACTGGGAGAGATTTCTGTTTCAAACATTTAATCGCATGACAAACGAACGATTGGAAAATATAAACAAAATTATATTGGAATAGCTCAATATCGTCGTCAGTCTGATAATGATACATTCGGGATTGATGCTGTATCGATACCAAATGGCGCGCCAAAAAAAATGCTCGCATTGGCGTAAATTGGGGAGGGGGGTTTGAGAGCATATAGTTTCCTCAAACTCCGTCAAGTTACTCCACAAATCGAGTACGTAATAAGTATAACAGTCCATTTTTTTTGTGAGGCTTAACTGCCACGCACTTTCGCCATGCATAGCCTTTATTTTTAACCGACAGTTAGTGAGCGATTTGATTTCACAATACTCCCTTACCTTTTCCACGCATTGACCTGTGGGGGAGGGGGGGGAGTATGTATATGTTTTTGTGCACACTCGATAAATTTTCACACTTGATTTCCCGTACATTATCATGCACGTTGACCTTTTCGGATACGCGTATTCAAAAACCTAACTCGGAAGTGTTAGACAGGAATATGAATCTCGTGCCCCTCAAGTCTATTTCTGTACTTTTAGCGAGTGCGTGGAATGAATTGTTCTTGTGTTTATAGAAAATACGAGTACTTCATTATTTTGAAACGATCGAAATAATACATTTTTAATATCAAAATGTTTTTTTTTAAAAATTAATTTAAAAAAAAGTTAAACAAATTTTAATCATTGAATATTTTGTTATTTTTACACTTTGGCAAACATACAGAAAAAAAAAGAAAAAGAAAAACATACTTCGCAGTGGGCCAATGTTGTAGGTGACGAGTTGTGAAGGTAAGATATAGAGGAGGATTGAGTTTATATCTGTACGCAACCAATGCTAACAAAAATCGATTCGGAGCAAGTTTCTTTTTTACATATGCGCACATTTTTCAATTTTACTTCAATTTATTCCCCTGTTTTTCTCATTTATTATGAAAACTGCTTGGAAAATTAAAAAATGGCCTTCTCAAAGTACCAACTAGACAAAATTTCCTTTCAGAATTGGTGCTACACTTGATTGTAAAACCAATAGTTTCCTGGCTGCGCTCCGAATTCAAAAAAAATATAGTTGCACGTGAACAGCAAGTGCGCAGTGTACCGAAAAATATGCGCATGGCAGTCAATGCGTCAAGCCCCGCCAATAATATTTGAGCTATTTGCGTCTACGTATGTGTCAGCGAAAAATGCATTATTGTATTTTATTATTTATTCTATACGAGTCGATTTCGTTCGTTTAATTCGTCTGTGAAATAATATAATATTCTATATAGTACACCCACGCGCGCAATCGTCGAAAATCCGCGAATCTCAAAAATGTCCATTAAAAGGATCGTACAAACGTGTACTAATCAACAAACAGTTATTTCATTTAACTCCGGGGTCGGTTTCGTTCAAATATTTCTATTATAAAAATAAATATTTAATCCTTTGATCTCTGGCGACGCGCCGGACGTCACGACGTCGACAAAATATCACCCAAATATTATTGAAATGTATTGACATCAGACGTATTTTGGCGAATAATCAAATGCAACCGGGTTCTAATCAATTTTATAAACAATGCCGTTTTGGCGATTTCGGTCATTACTTCGGTTATAACTACTTGGTTATAGGTTATCGGAACAAAAAGAACGGCTTTTGTTGTTTTGGTTTGATGTAAAGTAATGACTATAGATATCCTATTTATCCGGTCAGTGTTTTTTATTTTCTAAAATTTATTTATTTTCTAAATTCTTAATTCAGTTTCTTCGTTTAGGCTATCAAATTAGATCATTGTAATAAAAAAAAAAAAAAAAAAAACCCTATTTAAAAATCGGAAAAAAACGGTTTAACAATTATCAAAAACCATACTGTACAATATCATGCAGATTGTGTAAACCGCCCGTACAATAAATCTAGTATTTTGTTCATCAACTATTGAACTTGCGAAACATGTAAAACACTTGAATACAACGAATTTGAAATTTATGACGTCGCACACATATTATACAATACAAAGAATAAACGAGTGCCTAAATATCAAATTAATTTTTAATTTTCAAATGTACACAACATTATCGATTGACATTGTTTCGAATGACCATGCACATGTCGTTTTCGCGTTAACCGTTAACCGAAATCATATAGCCACGGCTGATAACGCGTGGGTTAATCGGCAATATTTACACGCAGCTATTCAATTACAAACGGCTTATTTTTTATCGTCCGCCGATTATCCAGCCTATAAACTATGTTGTTCGGAGTGGCGTGGGCGCTAGGGCAACGCGACCGGCCACGAGCGCCGCGGGTCCCGCAGTAACGCACTTCAGTGTTCGTCTCGGGAAGTGCGGTATAGTTCATATAGATTTGTTAAACATATCAGAGCCGTACGTGGGTGTTGATGGGACAGCAGAGGCTGTCGGGGTGTTAAAAATAAAAAAGGCTAGCAAAGTGTCGGAAAAATGCTAATGCAATTTAACAACTATCAATTGGCAATAATATTATACTCGTTGGACACATTGAGTATGTAAGCCTATGGCTTAAAAATAACACAGTTTTATTTGTAATAAAAATGTACATTTCTTTTTTTTTCCGCATCAACTGAAATATTTATTGACTTATTCATATTCAGAAGAGCCAAGCATTATAAGCGATATTGCTCAATTCGGGATCTCGACCGAGTTTTCAATCTAAATAATAAAAACAATAAAAACTATAAATTTAAAATATTTACATTTATTAAGGACACAAGAGGACGGGGATTATATTGATTTGGCCGAACGGTTTAAGAAACATCTAGATAATAGGAAAGTTTAACGGTCAATAACTAATACTGTAAATTGAATACGCTATAACCATTTAAAAACGATAAAATAACAAAGTAAAATAAAATTATTAAAATGGTTAATACTCGTAAATAAATAAAGTGTATAAATATATAAATAAAAAATGTGTATATAAAAATCAAAAAAAAAAAAAATAAATGAATGAAGGCGACGCATTCAAAATTTAAAAACGTTTTTTAAATCTTAAAGATTTAAAAATCTTTAAAGAAGCACTTAAAATACCCCCGAAAAACTCAAAATGCAACATTTCAAAAATGTAATAAAGTAATGTGTCATAAATTAAATAGATAGATTATCAATTTTTAATGTTCATAATCACTTACTCGTATTAATTACATAGTAAAATTACCCACTAAATTACAGCCCTAGCAATAATCGAAATAAATAAGGTCAAAGAACTATTGCATTGTTATATTGTTTTGATTACTTTGAATTAATCAAATTAATATTGTCTATGCATTGATCGTTCTCCCCTCAAATGCGCCACTGTGTACCCGTGTCGTTTAGACACCTCTAGTCAGGGCCAAACGTTTTATTTTGAGCGGACGGACAGGCGTTATGATCCACAGGCGCTTTTCTTCTTTGATCTGTGTAAATCGGCCTCCAACTGGGACGTGCACTTGGTAGTCACGGGCCGATTAATCTAGAACGCTATGCGCATTAAAAGTCCTAGTCACGCCACTGATTGTCCGACGACCACGGGACAATGCATTCCGGCATTCTGGTTTTTCGTTTACAATGATTGGCACTGTTTCACATTTTGTTTTGTATTCTTACGTGAAACTTGCAAAATATCAATTTATTCATTATATTTTAAACGGCATTAATACTACGCACACTACATGAGATTTTAAATTTTACATTACAATTATTATACACTGCCGCTACATTTTATAGTGATGATGTTTTGCTGGCGACATTTTTGTCACGTTTTATTTTGTCGGCGATAAGAAGCAAACGTCGATTGTGCAGGGCAATTACTATAATGTAATATTTTTCACACGGGTACGTTTGAAAACTTTTTAGTAAAACAAAAATAAAAATGTTGCCGAAAACGCATTTTTACATTCACGCGTTTAATATTGAACAAAACAGCGACTTAACATGCACGAAAAATAATGTTTATTTTTTGGTATAAATAACTCATCATTCACAATTTTGCGATTCAACAATTTTATTAAGAGCACCCGCGAATTACTGAACTTTAGGATGCGAGAAAAAGAATAACTATCTAAAAATATTATGTATTCCTTTTTAGCTTGCAGCCTAATTAATAAACGCGTTAAAAATAGATTTATATTATTTTTGAAATCAAAAATAATTGCCCGTTGTCTTCCTTTGGTTGTAACTTGTAACGGTTATGTAGCTCATGTACTTAGGCATATAATTCACCTATTATAAAAGTATCGCTCAACAATACTTATAAACCGCTAATACCTTTAATAAGATAATTGTACTATTTTAAGAGTTAAATTAGATACTTGCCTATTTTCAATTTCCCTATTTCGCTATCTGACACATTAAAATATACGAAAATGTTATTTTTAATTTCGGGACCATATAAAAATATAACCTTAGCCGAATCCAAATGATTCGTTCAACTGCAAGATGCTGATGGATTCGTAATAATTTTTTTCAATTTTATACTTAGTTTGGTATATAGGTAAATGTTTAACTAATGAATTTTCATAAAATAGCATCTCCCCCTACCACTCTATAATATTTATATTTATGTATGAAAATAATTGTTTTTACTTTCTGTTCGTTCTAGCCATCGTTCGTAGCATAATAGAGCAATATTTTGATCCAGTCTCATTTGATGAATAATTATAAATATATTTCAAATTATTATTATTTGAAATTCAAATATGAATAATTTGAATTTTTAATTATGAAAGTGTTTTTTTTTTTTTTTTAGCATTTCACTATTATTTGAATTATATACAAAAATAAGGAGAATAGAAACTTTAAACGCGAGTTCGTTCGATTGAAGCAACTTTACTCTGCACTCTGATTGGGTTCCGTTATATATGTTTTGAAAAGCCGTGATATTTACGATTAGAAAATAAAATGTTTTGTACATTTTTTAATTTCTCCCATGTTTTTTATCGATTGACAATGAAAACTTTTGAGGAAATCAAAAAATGACATCCATAAAGTACCACCCCAGCCAGATTTTCTTTCGGAAAAAGTGCTTCACTTGATAATCAGAGTAAAATATCTAGTAGAAATGTCGTTTCACAGGAAAAACAAAAAAAATATATTATTGTACAACCAATACACAGAGAACCGTTTCACCTCAGTGGTGCGGTTTGCCTGGTAAATGAACATACTCCCGAATATTTTCGACAAAGTAGGACGCTTTTCACATGTATATTTTTTAATGCGGCCATTTTCCTGCCATACTTATACTTATTGTATGATTGTATAAGAATATTTTCTTCAAAGAAACTGATGGAGATTTTGGACAAAAATTTAAATTGCTATGGTATCTGATACAGTACTGTCATTCCAATGGGTTTTGTAGAATATGTTGCGACTATCTATAATTATATTAATAGAAATATTTGTAAAACAAAACAGGGTTGTTTGTTTTAACTTTTTACACATTAAGACGAAACTAGAAATTTGACAGTAAAAATAATAATTTCGTATTCTAATTTATTTTTTAAAATTGTTTAATACATTTTTCAAATATCCGTATTAAAAACGGTACCAAATGAAAATGGGCGTAAATCGATTCCGCCGAAATGACTTTTTTACATGTAAAAAATGTATCGCCGGCTATCGACTCCGCCGGACATTTGAATATGCGTTCATTTAGCTGGCTATCGATTCTGTCGAATTTTTTTACATGTTCTTTTCAATTATCTTTTTTTTTTAATTAATAATAGGGACAAATTCACGGGTCAAACAATACGCGCATGATTTTATAAAATGTATTTATTAAATGGCGGTATAGACTCCGAGTGTACACATTATTAGATTTGGGTTACTCTTCGTGATTGCACTGTATGCACACATTAATTTTAGATTCTGAGTGTAGCGCAGAATGTATTGGTTTTATGAATATGTTTATTTTTTTTTTGTATGTGAATGATTTTTCTACCAGATAGCTAACTCCAATGTACACAATGTAGACCCTTTTCTGAAGGTTCTGAATTTTTTTAGTGTGGTACTTAAGGAAAATTGTTTTCAAGTTTTCCCATCAAAAATGAAAAATTGACAAAAAACATGGGAAAAACGGGAAAATCGGTACAATATTTAACAAATACTACTAAAGAAAAAATATAGTGCCCATTTAATTATATTACCATAATGAGACATATATATTGTTGAAAAAGCATTACCATCAACTGAATTCCGCACAGAATTGTTTCTAGTAAGCAATGCTTACAGATAGAAATTAATTTCCCATCTATATTCTATCTTCCTCATTTCTCACCAACAACAGTGGCTGCATCCATTGTGCGAAGTTTGTCCGTCTTTTTAACGATTGTCTTTATGTTACGATCAACAAAGATTTGTGCACTACACTTTTTATTGACACATTGCCATTTGTAAGAATCGAAGTACTGCACATACGTTTTATTAAAAAAATTTAAAATTTTTCATACAATAAATTGATTATTTCGTTCCCTAACAATTGTATTATTTCAATATTCATTTTTACATTGCGTGACATAAAACGCGCACAAGATTACAATCTTTACTAAAATGTCTATTATTTGAACACGAGAAAATATTGGAAAACGTACGTTTTTAATTTTAGATCTGATTTCCTGTTTTTCGAATAAACTCTTCAGTGTCGTATTTGAGAGGGTAGATTAGTGAGGTATATTTCCTCTTTCGAGATTTTTCTTACTAGGTAGCTATTATTTATACGAATATTTATTTTTTAAATTCGAATTTCTTTATTTTCTAGTTAGAAAAATAAAAAAATTATGTTAGTAAGTACGAAGTTAAATGAAAAAAACCCTTATTCTTAGGTAAATGTCCTTGTTAAAAATGAAACCTATCCGAATCACTTTAATATAAAGAAAGTTTTACCCCTGTTTATTTTTAGAGGATAGTATAACTAAACTAATAATATATCAATGTTAATGTTTTAATAAAGACAAATCGAATTATAAAATACGTATTAATTTAAAATTGTATTTTTTTTTTTTTGTTTTGGCTAACTTGGGTACACATTATACAATTTATGTAACAACGTATTTCAAAATTCAATATCTCCCTCTTTGGCAAAATCCTAAATACGCCAATGAAACTCTTATTTTATTACGCATATTACGACATGAAACCGACGCGATAATACGCGATCTCCAATGGAATAAATAATATATGTCTACATAAAATACCATCTGTATTACCGCCTACGGCCTGGTCACTTTTTACAAGTCTGTAGAGTTGAGTGAAGATACATTATCCATTTTCAGTGGCGTATTTACGGGAAGGGGGCACAAGGCGCCCGTTTCCCCCACATTGGTCTTATATATGCATATATTTTAATAATAACTGTTACCTATAACTACTATACAGATGTGCACAACCTTAGATAATATACAGATTATTCTATAATCTGTACGTAATCGTCATGATCTAAAACTAAAACTGATAAAGTGTCAAGATGTACACGACCTTATGATGAACATTTTTCAGAACAATACAATAATTTTTTACGAACACATTATTCATAAACATAACTAAGCAGCAAGTATGGATAAATGTCGTCATTCTTTTAAATACCGTCACACATTTTCAGTTCGAGGTAAAGCACAAAAAAAAAAAAAAAAAAAAAATCTATACAATTTCAATTAAAATCGTTGGATATTATTTCTCTTCGAAATCTCAAAAGTGCACTACAATTATAGACATTGTCAACACCATAGACCGATTCCGAGTGTATGGTTTACAGTATAACCATCAAAAGGCAATCGTATCGAGAGGATATTAGATTAGCGAAATCAGAAATCAAATTTTTTTTTTTTAATTTTGCGTGCTGGAATAACTGCTGTATCCTCAGCCAGTCTCCGTTTCAGCGCAGTTTATAATTTCGGGTTGCCCACGATTTGGGTTCCGTGTCAGGCGTACGAAATGTGTCGGTCACACACGGAATATAACGCGGATAACGATACGCGTCTCGACAAACGTTACCGGCCATTTTACGAGCGCGAGCGATATCGTTTTCCAGTTTACTCCGCCGCGGAAGATTATCGTTGTTGACGGGCCGGCACGTGACACAGACGGCCATCTCCCCGCCCCCCGGTAAGAACTCGTAACAACGGGTAGGACGCGCCGTCCGTAGTTTTTCGTTCGGCGCCACGGCGACCGCGCGCGCACCGTCCGCATAGACGCGCGCAAAACCGAAAACCGTACGCGAACCGACGGGAGACGCCGGGACGCGACGAGACGACGGGTGCGGGGGTGGGGGCGTCGTCACGCGGGCGCGCCGCATTTACGTCCCGCGCCGCGCGAATGCGTCGCCGTTCTGCCGGCCGGCTGACGACGGGCCGAGCGGCGCCGGACCGGGCCGGGAACGCCGCGTCCGCAGCGCCGCGGCATCGCACGGCCCGACTGTTTAAATATACATTATGAAAACCGTAGGCGCGGGCTCGTGATTCCCGCGGGGAGTTGGGGGGGGGGGTTTATATTACGCGCATACATTTTTTAACGGCGATAATTAAATTCGTTCCGTGTCCGTCCGAACAGAGACATTACGATAACATCGCGTATTACTGCGTTATGACGCGCGGAATGAAAAAAAAAAAAAAAAAAAAAATAATATTTTTTTTGTTATTCCCTCCCTCCCTCCCCCGCGCGGAACACTCTTAATTCCATATAATTTGTATTGCAATCGCAGACATTATAATATGCGTTTTATGTGTAGTCGCGATACGCCGTTACGTTTTACCTGTATGTATGTATACGCATATATAGGTTAGGTTACATAATTCAGTGAATACTCAGTAAATAACATGGATTATAATATGGACGCGTGTGTGTTTAGTAAATTATTTGTTCAAACCATACTCTTTCGAAATAAAATAAAAAAAAAAAAAAAAAAAAAAAAAACTATGGATANTTCGTTCCGTGTCCGTCCGAACAGAGACATTACGATAACATCGCGTATTACTGCGTTATGACGCGCGGAATGAAAAAAAAAAAAAAAAAAAAAAAAAAAAAAACGGAGCCCCCGTGCGGCTTTTATTGAATTACATTTTTAACGCTTGACACGTGATATAATATGCGCGCGAGATATCCAATATAACTCTACCGTAAACACGCGCCAAGCGACGGGGCTGAAAACGTTTAGCCCGTATTATAAAACATTCACTCGACATTAACTATTACCGAGAAACCGTCCCCCTTCTAGTTTTTTTAAAAAAAAAAAAAAAAAAAAAAAAAAAAAAAAAAAAACTATGGATACGTCACTCTCGGATACCATTTGTAAAAATCGTGCGAAATTCGCGTACATGAAAATGTCCGACAAACAACAATAGTACATTATTGAAATGCGAATGTATTAGCGTGAACTGCGGAATCGTCAACTCAATATGGAATTTTCACGTAAAATGTGTACCGAGTGTAGATAATGTAAAACAGTTTGTTTTTAAATAAATCAGACTTACCGCGAAACAATATTATCAATATCGTTAAGTACTCGTAATTTGGTAAGAAGCGTATGAATCGGATAGCCGTCCCGTTCTGTATTGTTCGAAAGCTAAAAATCTAACAGTATACTGTCCTAACCGGAGTGAGACGACGGGTAAACGAGTTCTATACTTTTCGTTTTTTAATAAATAAAACGTGAAGTACTTATTTGTTCGGAGGATTTTTCGCCTATGAAGCCGTTTTTTGTAAAGATTGCAATAAACCTCATACAACTCCAGAAACGGAACCGGAAGTTGTGAGTAAATTAGGTTTATTAATTTACTGTATTTTGCATTTTTCGTTAACAGAATGTCTCCTAATGACGAAGTTCCACACATTCATACGCCCATGACCATCCATCCACCCACTCATTTAATTTAACGGTCGTGTATTGGGGTACCCATTCGCGTCACTATCACCGATCAATACTGTCATTTTACCGGATTCTTGACGGGTGTTAGAATGTGTCCAAACTGCGAACGAACAACGAAGGGAATAATATATTGTAAGACATTCAACAGGAATAAGAATCGTTGAACTCTGCGCAGTTACGACGTTTAATCATGTTCGTCAAATGAACCGACACAAACCAGTGTATCGAAGCGGCGCGAGCTTCCGAATTCCACTATTGGACATTGTAACAATGTTTAAGCGACTTGTATGTACGTTTTTATTCGTTCGGATCCAATCGTGCTCGACGCGAATTTCGATCAGACAACACGACGTCACACTAATCGCGGTGTATTGTGCGTTCAAGATGTCCGAATTTCGTTTGTTTTGTTCCCAACGGTTTGAATTTCTGTTCTTTTTACCGCACACATTTAACGCACGAAGGAAAGTCGCGAAAATTCACGTTCCAGACATTCTATTCGAAATGGCCGGGAGATCGCCTTAAATAGCCGTTGATTGGACCGCTTGTGTGCCGAGCGCGCGGGACCAGCTAAAACCAACTCCGACTCGGCCCTGCAGGTGAGTATTTATAACTTTTGATTTTGTTCCGACCGTATATCCACCGAGGTTTTTTTTTTTTTTTTTCGTTATTACCGGCCCTACTTTGTTATAATAACGGTTAATTGATAATAATATTCCGATACCGCGCACTTTTTACAGAAACGTTCGATTTATTTGTACTTTTAACCATTTATACATGCGTAGGTAATACGCGCAGACTCCCCCAATACGCATAACGAAGTCCAATAATATTATATAGTTTCGTAAAAAAAAATATCAATTTTCCAAAGGTTCGGGCAAACGTAATTATTAATACTGTAACGAACATATTATGTTTGTAACGAAATGTTTGTAAGCCGCGGTTAAGTTCGCAGGACAGAATTGCGTCGTGTCGTATAATATAATACATGGATACTGGGAGTCAAGTGTCAAAATAGGGTCGCAAGGGAGGGGGGGGGGGGGGGGGGGGGTGGGTGGTGGTGGGGTGTGTGGGTTATTATTAATGCGGATATAAAAAAGTCCGTCGAGTGCGTATTTACCAATCGACCATTTCTCGAGTGCCGCCGTCGACTCGAAATCAGCCCTTTTATTATGCGTACACGCACGAGTATGTATTATATTATTTAAAAGGACGAAACATACTATGTTCTATATGGGCGTCCCACAGCCATGTACACTTTATAATATTAAAATTATACAATTATATTAATATCTATCGATAATAACGATAACGGATTTTTTTTTTTTTTTTTTCTAGGTTGAAGTGCACGCAGCAGTTATGTGTGCGAAAAAAAAAAAATTATTTTATCTACCGGACATGCCGGTAACTCATCGCGATATAATATATCGATTTAGATTCTGAGCGAACGCGAATAAGCAATTAGTTTTACAAAGACGCGTGGTTTTTTTTTTTTTATTTTTCCTGTCTCCGGAAAACATTTTTACGCGGTTAAGCAAATGTCCCGATATTACCTCAAAAGATGCGGAATTTCCGACCGGGCGTTGCACTCTATTTGAAACGTTCATCGACGTTTTTAGCGGTTCCCTTCTACGGGTCCTTTATTTGTTGTCGTATGGTTTCGCCCCATTACTGCTAGCTGTGTTACGCGTTGACGACAAGCGAAAAAACACGACTACTAGTAACTACTACTACTACCACTCAGCTCAGAACCGCTTTTATCGTTTGCGATGGTTTATATTCTGTTTGCATACAATTTATTATAAAACAAATTGCGTTGCAATACCTTCCCGACTAATCACCTACAACAGCGCCAAATACGGATCCAACGGCTTTTCGTCTACTACAGAATCTTGTTTCCGGTCGATTTAGGAAATTCGATTTTTCGCGCATTGAAACAAGTTACGCGTCACATGATATTCGATTTAAAAACGGTTTTGAAACGGTTTATTACGTTTCTTAATTCTGGACGTAGGCACGTTAGCTCAACGTCCTTTTTTGGATTCGGGGTTTTCTAATAGTATCATCGTTCTCAGTTTATCATTTGTTTGGTATTTTTTATACTTTGTTTAGATTTTTTTCCACCGTTATAACCAAAACACTGAAGGGGTTCGCCAGCCCCCGGGTTTACAAAGAAGTATACAATTTATGTTTTTACTGAACACTACATTATAACGGGAATGACAAAACACTTTATAACTTAATTTATACTTAATGGGATTTTTATATTTTCGGTTGATGTAGGTATAAAATAAAAGCTTTTAAATTTCTTTTTTTTTAAAGTCGAGTAAGTCGGTGTCTACAACTAGACTATAAATACATATTATACGTTTTTTTTTTTCTAAAAATATTATCTAGTAAAAATTTAATAATAATTAAATTATGTCTTAAATTTAAAAAAAAAAAATGAATGTGAACATTTTTATAATTACTCAGTAATGTTCAGTACTCGATATTATAATTTCCCGCCAAGATTAAATGTGTGTATTATTATTTATTATAGTTCTTAGAAAATTAAAGCACAATGTCTAACAATAGATTGGTTATATTATTTACTTTTTTGGCCTTCATCGGCACAAACGGTTTTAGTATAATAAGCCCGGTTTCCGACCAACTATTTCGAAAATATTTTATAAAATAAACATACTTCACACTATGGGTGGGCCATTGTTGTTGGCGAGAAGTTGGGAAGTTGGGAAAATAGAGGGTAAATTTAATATATATCTGGATACGCAAAGCTTAATCGTTGCTAACGAAAAACAATTGTGAACGGAGTTCGGTCGTATATGTTTTCAATGGCCGTAATAATATTTACGATTTGAGAATAATTTCTTTACATTTCGTAAATATTTTCCCTTTTTTCCCATTTATTATGAAAATCAAAAAATTACCTTCTTAAAGTACCACCCCGGTCAGAAAAAAATTCTATACTTGAAAATCGAAGTAACATTTTTGGTAGAAAAGTTGTTCATATAAAAAAAAATAAAAAAATAAACATCATTGTAAAACCAATACACTTCTCGCTCCGCTCATAATCTAAAATCTATGATTACAAATTAAATATTTAATTGCGAGTGGTATATTATTGTTTTATTTATGACAGAACGGTATAAATTTTACAATGGATGCATGACAACATATTGCCATAAATGGAAAAAAAAAAATGTATACACCTAACACGCAAAGTATTCAAAAAGTCCGAACGAATTTTGAATTTGTCGAACAAATAAAAATGGCATACTAAATGATGACAAAAAAAACCACCACGAATTTCGTATATTTATTAAAATTCGGCGGTTGGAGAAACGTTTCTACGCCTCCTCCCCAGCGTTATAGGACTTCGGTTATAAAAATCGTAAAAAGTACGAACAATTACAAACAAAAGTAATACATGGCGATAGTGTGGGAAAACCGAAAATTCAAAAGATGGGGGTAGGGTAGTGTAACGTACGCGAATTTTCGTCTGTGTAAAGTCTGTTGACAATTTCGCAAACGTTCACACTCACCGTTGTCGCACTGATACGACTCGAAAAAAAACCACGATGTTTGAAACCATTTGTTAACGTGGAAAACAGTTTTTTAATGAGTACGCGGTGCCGAAAAAAAAGAAGAGGGCATCCCGTTTATAAATTATTCGTTACGTGTAAATCCAATAGAATTCCGAGTTCGTCGTCAGAATTTCAAATCGAAATACACGCAGGGACAATAGGCGCGTCGCACGTTTTAAAAACGTACGCATTTTATTCTTTATGGAGTACAATATTAATAGGAGTCTTGTCGAAGTACAATTTCCGTGATTCGGGGTTTCACGTTGCGAATTTTATTTTCCTTTCCGAACGCGTTCCGTAAATCGTCCGTAGTCGTTTATTTGGCTTTTACCAAAAGACCTCGGACGGGTACTACCCTGTACCTATTTAATATATCATATACTATACTATAGTACTACACGGTATCACCGTCCGAACGCGTCAATTTAGCAAATAAGTGAAGTAAGCAGTCTATGCAGATATTTACCCCGTTTCTATAGTATACAATATGTTTTTTCGATGGACAAAAAAATTACCTATAAATATGTATTATCTTTATGGGCAATGGTACTTTTAGCGTTTGCATACATTTTCCAAGAGCATAACGACCTGTCGTCAGGTGCGTTAATTGGCATTTTTTAATGCTTTAAATATCATCCTACATAAGATGCTTATTTCCATTTACTTGTCGACGTTTAACGGTTTACATTTCGCGGCAGTCACAAATCGAGACGTCGTGTAATAAATGCGCATTAGTTCTCAACGATTACCACCGATGAAATAACACCATCGACTGGAAATTTAATAATTTCATTTGACTTCATTTGACCAAATCTATTTTTTTTTAAAGAAAAGAAAAGTTTAAAAAAATATTGTTTATTAGTTTTTGGATACTAAGTGTTGCGCTGAAGAGTAAGGTTTTTTATTAGTATGTGTTTTTTTCACGAAAAGGGACCTCGATTTTTTTTCACGTACTAAAATTTTTTGCCCGTTAGTATTTACCTTGTTTAAACAATTTTTCTAGATTCTCGACGGATTTTCTAATAAAATTAAAACAGTCGACGCTGTAATCGGTTTTATTTTTGTTGATTTTCTGGTTACCATTTTAATTGATCGATATTTCATTTTCATACGAAACCCACCACCACTTTTATTTCATATGGAATCCACTTATACATCTATCACCAGCCATGTCACTGGCGGGTTACCTTGTGGTTACAATAATGAAATAAAACACGACTATATAACCAATTACCCGAACTCCGATCTGAATCGTTTTTTAATTGAAATGGTTTATTTTTGGCAACAATTTGTTGCCTTTAATAATTTAGAAACTAAGTTACCCTAATAGGTATCCTGTTAATCCATAACAATATACCTTCCAAATTTATCGTCTGTCCGTGGCGCGACACGTAATTTTACGGTGTGTCACGCGAAGGTATACCCATTACAGTATCTCGGTAAGTATAAACTCTTTTCGGAATTATTATTATGATTTTTTTTCATTATTTAAGAAACAAACAGCTTTAAAATGTTAAATTACGATTATTTTTTGTCGCGTTTATTTTAGGAGATAAAACGACTGATTAACTTTAACTTTCGATTGGCAACCTAGGGATAACTTAACATTCTTTAAATTGATGGAGTACTATTTTAAACATATTTTGCTGTCGATATTTTTTGATTTTCATCAAGCCCCCCCTCCCGCGATATTTCTTTATATGTTTTTCTAAACGGAGAGTAGTGGGTTATCATTTGTGTACTGGCATGGTGTGCACTTTGAATGACTTCAGTAGTTTCTCGTCCATAAATAATAATGATAACGTAGTTACCATTATTGTAATTGTAGTGCTGCTTGTTTCTTCTACTATAGTAAAAATAATAATGATAATAATTCCGAAAATAGTTAATACTTTCCGAGACATCGCAACGAGCTGGGCATCCTGTTTGGTTTATATGCTGTTTTTGCCATTCTCAACATGTTATAATCAACGTAATACAACATAAAATGTAACAGCAGTATATGTAAATGTTCAAACTCGAATACTTAGTAGACTACTACGGCGGCGCAACCAGATTTTTTTCAAGGTGGGCGTCCGTACTCGGTTTAAACACACACAATATTCAACTAAGGGAAAATCCGGTGTATAATAAGTGCGTAATATAAATCTATACGGCCCGAACGGGGAAGGGACCGGACCCGGAGACTCCCCTCCCCTTCGTCACTGATTGCACCGTTAGTCGACTGTCCCTATCGTATTTCGTCGGTGCTCTGGTAATAGAAAAAAAAAAAAAAAACAACAAACTTTTATCGTTTATCTACGTTACATTTATACATGTACCAATAATATATACTTTACTAATGATAAAACACGAATGTTACAAAACACGTATTAATATTAACGATATTGTAACGTTCGTTGTTTGTAAATTATTGAATGCGTATTTTCATAAATTATTGTAACTACTGTAATGAAATTAATTCAGGTACGCGCATTAGGCGTAAACAAAATGCTGTACAGGTATATATACCTATTTACATTTTTATCGAGCCAGTTTTAATATTTCATATATTATACGTGTGCATTAGCGATTCTTTTAGTCGATTGTTTTTTTTTTTCTTCCGGAATAATAACCAGTAAAATATTAATAGTTTTTATTGATCGTAATATGCATTTTTTAAGCCGTGCCGTACAGTATGGGTGTGCGCAGACTTCACGCACTGTAGGTTACGGAGTTAGACATATAGGGCCCCGAAATAGAATCGGACAGAAAGTCTCAACGAATTTAATTGCGGTATATATCGTGTGATAGTCAGGGCCGTATGAAGGAGAGTAGTTGGCGAGCGGCGCTCGCGCCCTTTGGCGCAATACCCGGGAGGTCGCGAAAATTCTATAAAAACCTATGGATCGTACGTTAAAAAGAAATTCATAAACGACAAAATTGAAATTAATTAGTCAATCCAATATTGAAATATGGACGATACTTAAACACTCGTGTAGTTCGATTGTAGTTTGTAAAAATCGTTGTGCTCTGATTGCTTCAAGTTCTTAATATAAACTAGAGTTGAATAGTGGCGCGATTTAAAGCTTCGCGCCGGGCGCAATATCTGGTCGACGTTCCTGATTCAAGTGTACCGTAGTTTGAATTCGAATTAAATCTATAAGTTAATGTAAAAAAAAAAAAAAAACCCATTATTTATAAGTACATGTATATTGAACGTTTTTGTGAAGCTGCGTGCATACAGTGACTGTATGCAGTGGCACGCCCTGTATAATACACCCCGTGCGCACGCTCATGTGCCGTACAGCAAAATATTAAATTTGAAGCGTATACGAAAGGAACGTATGCGCGCATCACGCATCGCGTCGTGTTTATTATTATATTCGATTAAATATTTTTGCTTTTTTTTCTTCTCTTATACACGCGTATAATTCTTTCGAAACGTTAAAATTAATTACGAATATTAGATTATTATATGATTGGTGAAAAGCACTATTTTTCTCCGTTATTTAAAAATATAAAAATGACTTTAAACGGTTGTAATTCCGATACGGAGTGTAGCGAAAAATGTGTTGATTTTACAAAGATGTTTAGTTCATAATGTTTTAAATTTTTTATGCTGTGTACAAAAATTATACCAGAAATCTTGCTCCGAAGTATCAAGTACTGCACCTTTTCTGAAAGGGAATTTTTCTGTAGTGGTACTTTATGGAGGTCATTTTTCGATTTTCTCAGGAGTTTTTCCAATAAATAGATAAACCGGGAAAAACGGAGAAAAACTGGAAAATGTACGAAATGTATAGGCATTAGTAAAACGATATTATGGCCTTTTTTTTCCTGTGAACAACTTTTCTACCAGTGACTTCGCTTCAATTTACAACGATAGAACTTTTTTTGAAATGAAATTTGACTGGGATGATACTTTAAAAAAGATCAATTTTTTGATTTTTCCAGAAGTTTTCCCATTAATTAGGAAAATAGAAACAATATTATTTAAGAACATGTGTAATGCATATGTGATTATTTTGTCATAATTTATTGTATATGCTATATATATTGTTGACAAAGTAACACTATTAACCGAACTCCACTCAGAATCGTTTTTCGTTAGCAACGGTTGATCTTTGCGTACAGATATACATGAATTTTTCCTCTACCTCCCCAACTTCTCACGTACAACATTAGCCCACCCACGTGCAAAGTATGTCCGTCTTTTTTATTATTATAATTTTTTTAAAATAATGTATTAAATAAAAAAAAAAAAACGCTTATAAAAAACAAAAACTATTACAGTACGCCCAACTTTATATTTTTGCACTATGAATACATTGTATACGTTATTATGTCCCCCCGTGTTAAATGTCCAAGCATTTCTGTTTGGTTAAATAATTTTATCCACATTTAACCTGCCGAATAAAAACTAGAATATGTGAAATGCCTGCAAAAGGCTTCAAAATCACCAGAATGATTTAGGAATTTGACCACGTCTAGAAATGTTTAATATAAGTATTTTTAGCCCAATTGCAACGGAAAAATAAATTCCAAAACAATGAAACAATTAATGCCGTAAACTTTCCCAGTTTATCCCAATTAAGAAAACTACGCAAACTTTTCATTTAGAAAAATCCCTACTCTTGAAATTTAGAGCAAAATTTCTGGAGGAAAGCAATTCAATGACTTTCTCTCATCGGATTCAACTGATAGACTGTGGCGCTGTCAGTGACTATTGCGGACGGTCTCTTATTAGACCGATTTTTTGACAAACTGGTAAATTAATCGACGGACGTGATCAGTAACGTAAACGATTGATCGGTGTCGTAAATCTTGTATCTAAGTATTTTTTTTGTAATATATACTCTACGTATATATAACTTTTTTATTGTTTATAAAATATAACAATCCTAATAAGATTAATTTGCTGCAGCTCTCCAAATCTCAATGTAACAGGAAGATATGATAGCTATATTTTAGTTTAGTTCCTTTTTAGATATCTTTTTCTACACGACTTGTCCTCCGTGATTTGGGTTATTTATTCTGTCCGAGGTTTTCCCCTTTTCACATATCCATCAAAATCTAATTTGACTATCGTTTTTAATAAGCTTTAATGCCTTAACATATTATCGTCTTATCACTTTTGGGTTAAATACGTTTTCAAATATTTCCATTGTCACCGTTTTTCCTAATTAAGTTTAAAACCACTTAGACTCAAAAGGTTGTATGCCCCCATGGCTTTATTCAGGTGGACTGTAATGGTATTTAAACTTTATAAAAACAACTTTCTTCCCGCAACATTACAATATGGCGAAATTCAATCCAACTTTTATCGCATCCATCCGTCTACTCGGCAACTTTAAATCCCGTTTTTGAAACCATTTAATCGTTTAGTTTAGATAAATGTGTTTGAAATTAGCGGGGAAAAATATATATAGATGTATAATGTATTATTATAACAGACACAACAAACGGTAATGTATGAAATTCAAAATCTAATTTTTTACAAATGTCTACCATAGAGATTCTAATATGTGTGTTGAGTTTATTTCACTGACTTCTGCTCGGAAATTGTTGCTCGTTGCATCACTGAACATCATAATAAATTTGTAAAATAATTAGGCTTTCATTAGAATGGACGGACCATCCCCGGGGGCCACACACTATAATATTTCGTTAAACCATCTCTCGGCAGGTTTTACAAGAATCGCCAACATACAACACCATTGTACTAGATTTAATGTAATACAAACGTCATTTCAAAGCAGTATACGGGATGAAGAATTTCCATTGGATAATATTAGTGCAGTCTAATTATGGTACCGCGAAATAAGTACTCAGTAACAACGTCATCCCTAAGTTGAAAGGAGAAGCTGTTAATGATATTAATTTAATTAACAATTGGCTCGAAAACAATCCCTTGGAACTAAATTTTTCTAAATATTTGTTCATTTAGTTTAAAAATAAGTAATTACTAATAATAGTCATAATTTCGATTTTTAATCAAATTAATTCATTGAACTTCTATGTGAATTCACTAAATTGTTCTCTCCCTCATCCTATACGATGGATAAAATATCTTCTGTATTATATCTAAATGTTCCTACTGATGAACTTTTAAAAATGTAAAATACCTATTTTTCAAAAAACTAAAACAGTTTGTACATTTCCCTTTGTATTTCAATTAAAAAAAAAAAAATTGGAATTAAATAATAATATTAAATTATTGAATGATAAATCGTTGGTTCAATCGTACCTTTTTATGGTATTGTCTTTTGGGTTAACGCTTATTAATTACTCGCCTATATTCTTGTAACCATTTTAAACTTGTTAATCAGATTTTTATTTATAAGCGTAGAGGTTGGGTTTATTAACTTGACACTTTCAATACATAACGAATATTCCTTTCTTATCTAACATCTGTAACCATAGTATCTATATTTGTGTTATTTTTTATAAATCTAAAAGTAAAATAGTTATTCTGCTTGTTCATACTTATAATACACGTGATAAAAAAAAAAAAAAATACTAGTGCCATTTTACCTTTGAACAGAACACCTTATACCAAGCTGGGCCTTATTGTCTGTATTTATTCGATTTTATATAGATAATACGATTAATTCTTTCTATGAGATAACTTTTGTTTAGAAATTTTTAAAAAAAACACACCGGTTGATGTTTTTTTCTATGATTTAATTATTAAATAATTGCTCGTTGTTTATTTTAACCGATGCATAGAGAAAAAAAACATAATACTTAACAATGTGTATAATTTATAATGTTTGTTAGACTCTTTTGCGTAACTCATTAACTTTAATTAAGTTATGCATATTTATGCATATTCTGTAAATTTAGAAATTCTCTTGCTCCGGTTCTTAAAAGCTTATTGCTTTTTGGAAGATATTATACTTGTACATTTTCTGTTTTTCTCCTTTTAAATTTGTATGCCAGAAATAAAGTACCTATAAACTATTGTTATTATTATTTCACGTCGAATAAAACACAATTATATTTCTGATTCAACCACCGAAGCAAGTTTTAATTAAACGCCATTTGTTAATTTTTACTTTATAATTATATACTAGCACGTGATAGGAGGATTAACTCCCCGAAATCAAATTCAAAAAGAAAATCTAGTGTTATTATTTTTAAATTTGACACGCGTGCGTTTATTTGCATTTTTCAGTTCCTGCAGTACCTGGAAAATCGTTGGATTATTAATTAATATTTACCTGATTAATTCGGAAAAAAATAGGCCTTTATAATAAATGGTTTGCAGTGAACTGTTTGCAGGTATTTTTTTCATTTAAACATTGTAAATCGGTGGGTAGTATTTTCAATAAACAAAACATCGATCACCCTGTATAAAGTTGAAGTCAATAATAAGGACGTTTACATGGATTTATTAAAGCACTATAGAAAGGTACCACCATATAATTGCAATTATATTCACTCGGAATCAAACGACTAATTATAAAATAATGATTGAATTTTATTTCTCGGTGCATCATAAAGGGGATGAAACTGCCGTCTGGCACTATTTCCCGTTTTAACTATTTATAGAAGACAACATTAAACGACAACCCCGCCATCCGCCCCTCACCTCTAATTCAGTTGTGAAGACCTGTATTATTATAGTTGTATCTACTGACAATAGAGAATTTTTTATATTTTTTTTTTACCATGAATCTATTTTCATGACATGACATAACGGTCAGTAATATTGTAAGTACGTAATTTCGTTTGGTCGACTAAACATGTTATAACATTATAATAAAATAGAATGTACACAACATACCCGCGGGTACCGCGAAGTAAAATAACGGTTGCAAATCGAAATTAAATTACCTATAACTACATTTACAAAACCTTTTTAAACTAGGCCGATTTAAAAAAAAAAACTGTACGTAACTGTACGACAAATCGTTCCATACGGAGTTCGGTTAAAATTGTATTAGATTTGCACAAAACAAATTATACTAGTATATGCCTTTTTAACGATTTTGATCATAAAATTAAACTTAAAACGCTTATAAAATTAAATTACGACATTAAACAAATTTTTTATTTTTACTCCCAATTATTATAGTAGGTATAGTGTACCATGGTGCATTTTTATGGGGCAAAAAAAAACTATTATCCACACAATATAATCAAATAAAAACTAAAAAAAAAAAAAATAAGGAAAAACGAACATTTCATGTAGCTAGAATAATGTTCGGTAAAAATTCAGGACTCGATGATTGTTATTACATAGATATTCTCGGTTTTTTTTTTTGACATTTTTTCCGCGGTTTTTCCCCAAGGAAGTTTGGATCTCATTTTTGGTCGATGCAAAATTGCCGGTCGAAGATTTGTTCTCAGACTAAAAAAAAAAAAATGTACAAGCAGCACAGTACAGTCACTAGAGTCAAATTTTTCACTAGTCGTCTTGTAATAATATTTCATGTTTTATTTTGTAACAAGGAATTGAATAAAAAAAAACGTTTTGTCAACATAAGTAAAGTGGTTTGCAAGATTTTCACTAACACATAAACAGACAGTGAGGTCGGAGGTTAGAAGTTCAAATCTTTCAATGCCACGTCATCATCAACATTAATACAAGAAGTTACAGTGAAACTCCTAATGATTTTTCGTAGTTTGGACTTTAAGATTTGGCATATCTAAAGTTTGTATATTTGTATTATTAAATATTACTTACAACAAACATTTTTTTTCACGAAAAATTATTATTAATTTTACTGCGATCGTCTTCAGGAATTCTCAACTTTAATATAAATTATGTCAAATGTCAAGTGTATTTATTGGAAAACGGTCAAAATTAAAATTTCAGTAGTCGACCTCAGTTAAATTGATGTACGCACATTATTACATTGCTGCGATGTTCAAAGTTATGAATGACAAAGTGTATGGCTTTCAGTACCAAAGCGAAAACAATTTCTCAACTTCTTATTACGAATCAATTCACCTTATGAAAAGAAAGTTTTTTTTAGAATTGACTATGGTTCCCGAAAATAAAATTGGAATATATCAACTACATCAAATAGTACCGCAACCCTCCTTATCTGGTAGAAAAAGGAAAGAAAAACCGATGAAAATGTCGATTGACAAATGTATTATGTAATTCAAATTGCCATAGTAGCCAAGCGTGTACAAATAATCATTTTTTTTAATTAAATATTATAATATATAATATATTGTAATAATAATACACGGGTAACACATTTTAACATTTTTTTAGTACTATTTAATATAATAATATAAACTTATAATCAAAAAACGATGAGTAGAAAAAAAAATTTTGGACTTTAACCTACACTAGTATTGTTTATCCTAAAATTTATCAAATCTCGTTTGTAAACTGCAAAAATCATTCGGTGTTCAACTTAACTGTTTTATACATCCTAGGTTTTATCGAAAGCAATAATGGATACCAATTATTGGTAGATGTACGAAATTCGGACATTTACTGACAGCAGTAGATGAAACCTAGGATTGACAGGAAATCCTAGGTTTCACCGGTATTCTTGCTATCACCGTAATATACCTGTATTATACATATTTTAAACAAGTTACTTACTTTCTCGAGTTTGTTCGGGTATTTAAAACCCCGTATTTTCGGTAAAAACATAAAATCTGAGAAAATGGAAATTGAAAAGGTGAAATTGGAAGTTGAAATAACCATATGGCACACCCTTGATACGATTATACCGTTAATTTACAAAATGACATTCCCCTGGCATTAATCGCGGGGTGTACAAAGCTAAAAAAAAAAACGTCGCCCTCCCGGTGAAGTTCATAATGAAATTTATCGAACATTTTGTCATTTCGCCTCTAATTCCCGAGTATCAAACTTCTGGTCCCGAGAGATCCGCTGAAAGTGTCCAAATATACTGGGAAAAAGATACATAATAACATATATTATGATACAACCAGTGGCGAAGTTTCTATCGAATTTGTTTGGATTACATTCAAAATTAAAAATTTCAATGAAAAAGTTAAATTTTGATATTTGACATTATACCTTTGGTTAAGAGGCCTACTTTATACATAATTTGTTTTCTCTGTCTGTCTCGCACGTAATATAATAACAAATACATATAGCTCTTGAACGGTTGAGACTCTTTGGTTGAGTAAAAGGCACCGAGACCTATTGTATATTTTACAAAACAGAATATTTACTGTGACTTGACCGAATGATTTTAGATTCCGAGCGTAGCGAGGGAGCTATTGGTATAACTAAGATGTTTATAATTATTATTTTTTTCTTCTTCCTCTTCTAGTCGGTAGACATGTTTTTTCCTAGTAAACTCGCTCCCATTTTTACCCATAGTTAATTTTCTGAAAGCTCAAGTTGTCTAAATTGTATTTTAAAGAAGTCATTTTTTGATTTCCGACTCCATTTTTTAAATAAAAGCACATGGGTGGGAAAAAACGTAAGAAAACGTACAATTTCACGATTTTATTATTTTATAAAAACACGGACGATGTTTTCTACTAGAAAAAATGATTTAATCGAAAAATCACAAAATATCTTTTTTGTTGCCGTTTCGATTTAATTATCTTACGGTAGCATCACCAAAACTTTTGAGCCACTTTTAAACTTTTAAGGAGTTTTAATTTTTGAGAGTTCTTTTGCTGTAACTCGGTTATAAATTCACGTAGAGACATGAAACTCGGTAATAATACTTATATTGGAGTTACCTAGACGTGATAAAATTTAAAAAAATCATTGGACGACTTTTTTCCTTTTTTTAAATTTTTTTACAATGGTACTTTATTTTTTTTTTATATACTGTTAACCACTTTTATTTCAGAAAACTTCCTCCGATGTATTAGTGTAGCATCTTTTCTGAAAGCAAATTTTGTGTACTCGGTAAATACATAAGTCGTTTTTTGATTTTCGAAACAGTATTTAAAATAAAAACGATTAACCGGGGAAAAAAATACGATTTTTTCCACCGTTTCGTTATTTTAAATAAGTACCTACTACGTTATTTAGCATAAATATAGATCCAATTGAAAAACGACAAGAGACCTTTTTTATTGAATTATTAATCTTGTTTTTAATGATGCAGTTCGTTTTTTTTATTTTTGGATAATTTTTCATAATAATCGCGAATAAACGTAGGAAGGTTAAGTTAAAAAAAATTACGGCACTTCAAATTTTACTGAACTACGCTCGGAATCGTCTTTTGTCAGCAATAGTTAATCGCTGCTCACAGATATAAATAAAATAACCTCATGTATCCTACCTTCCCCACTTCTCAACTACAATAGTGACCGCACCCGTCCCTAGTATCAGTTCTTTTATAATATTTTCAATTTCGTCATGAAAAATGTGCATTTTTATTTAACTTAATTTATCTTAATTTTAACCATTAATAACTTTTAAATTAATCCTTAACAGTTTTCATCGGGGGAAAATAATTACCGTACCAAAAATACTGATTATTCGGTTTTTAAAAATGACTCGAATCGCTCATTACAAAACAATAGCTATTTTTCTTTTTAGCATATTTATTGAGACTACTTAAGTATACGCGGTGTGCACATGATTTTCGAACAAAAATCTTGAGACTATACGGCGCGTATAGAGCATACCCACGTAAACACCGTTGGACACAACACTATACGCAATAGTGTCTGTTTTCTGGGAAAATTTGACAAAAAAACGCATCATATTCCTCGCTCCGTTCAGAATCTAATATGCCATTACAAAATATTATAATTTACGATACCTACCTATGTATTTTAGACATTTCGTTTATAAATATAAAGGTATTTATTTTTTTTATTTTCATCTGAATAGAAATGTGTGTTATATATATATAAATATTTTACAACTTTTTATGCTCGAGTGCTCAACACTGGTTTTTTTTTTTTGTAATCTCATTTTATGTCACGTACCAACCTACCTACAGCAGACCGAACAAACTTATGTGTTTTTATTATTATTATTACATACATATATAATATTATCTCGTTTCGTTTTTTACTACTTATTAAATATAACATTATACGCGTATATATATTTTATTTTTTTTCCACATGGCAGTCTTATTATAGGTATATGCTGTTCGTCTTATGGATTTGGAAAGTCGGTGTCGATATAATTTTATACGTAGGTATTAGGTACTTCGTCTGTGATGTTTTATAGGTTTTTTCTTTTTTCTTGATGATATAGTCCAATATAAATAAATAGTAAAATATATGTCGAGGGCTTTTTTTATTTTTTATTTTTTGAGTTTTATTTATTTCATACCGATATATTGAACAACAGTGTAACAAAAATTATTGTTATAGAACCAGTGGCGGCAAACGTTTGCAGTTTTAGGTTCTGGGCGTAGCCAGGGATTCATTGGTTTTACTATAATGTGTGTGTTTTGTTTTTTCTGCCTATAATAAATGTTCTACAGATCTTCCTTCGACCATCAAGTGTATCATCTTTTCTAAAAGTAAATTTTGCCTATATTTGGTGCATTAAGGAGGCCATTTTGTGAATTTTCTTTGTGGAGGTTGTCATAAAAATCGAGTAAAATATGAGATTAACTGTTCCATTTTCGAAAATTTCTGAAAGATTATTTTACAGACAAACGAAATCACACGACTAATATTACTTCGCTCAGAATTCCTTTTTTGTTTGCAATGATTTATCGTTGCATATAGTGTATGTATGTATAAACTATATTATCCTGTTACAGTGGCGCCGAAACCAGCAGTCATGGGTGGTGGTTGCCACTATTCTTTTAATGGGTGAGTGGTGATGGATCCATGATGGGTAACCGAGCTGTATTTTTTATTGAATTGGTACGCATGGAATATTAATTAAGAGTGTTGTATAGGAGTTTGTTTTGTAAACGAAGAAGGTGGTCAATACAACTTTATACCTGCCCACCTTCTAAAATATGATTCGTCGCCACTGAGATCATGTATGTAATGCATATCCTACCTTCACTACTATCCACCTACAACAGTGGCCTGGCCGTGAGTAGTATCGTTTTTTAGATTCGGATTGTAGAGAGGGATCAATTGGTTGCACTATGATTTGCTTTTTTTTTTTTTACATTAGGAGCGAGTGTAGTACCTTTCTGATAGGAAATGTAATCTAGTTGGCGCATTAAAGAAGTCATTGTTAAATTTTCCAAGGGGTTTTTTAAATAATTGGTAAAAACTGGAAACAGAACTATAGGTAAAATGGCAAATAGGTAAATTTACGATAGGCTGCGGCGTTATCGATTTCATTGTTTTTAACTTTTGCAAACAATGTTTTCCACTAGAAATATTGCTATAACCAAAAAATATGCCAAGAGACCTTTATTGTTGAATTTTGAAACTAGATGTTTACGGAGAAAGTTGTTTTTTGATTTTTCAAATAGTTCTCATAATAATTGGGAAAACCAGAAAAAGACGAAAAACGAACAAAATTTACGGAGTTCACTGAATTTGTACTTCTTATATTTTCCACCAGAAATATTGCTCCAATAGAAAAACAACAAGAGACCTTTTTTGTTGTATTTTTAATGTTTAGTGTTTTAATTGGTGAGTAAGAATGTCGTTTTGATTTTCCTGGTACTTTTTTCAATAATTAGTAAAAAAAGAAAAAAAAATTATAGAAAGAAAGGCAAATTCAAGAAAATATTGCTTTTATACTGATTCCATTTTAATTTGTTTTGTTTTAATTCAGTTAACAATATTTGTAGAGAATTGAAATTTGAATAAAAAACTTATATTTGTCTTTTCTAGACGTGGAAATATTTTCAAAACATTTGATATATTTTGGAGTTATTTATTGACATTTTATTTTTACGAGTTTTTTTACGTAATTTTTATTTAATATAGGTACCCTGTGGATAAAATTGATATACTAAATAGAAATGCTTGAAAATCAAACAAGAAGTTCATTATAAGATGTACTTAGTGGTTAAAAAATAAAAAAATTGTTGAGTGTAGTTTTTTATTTTATAGGAATTTCAATATTAAATTTGACGAAAATCGCAAATAGCACAATTATTTCAAAATATGTATAACCAAACTTCGCTCAGAATCGTTTTTCGTTAGCAATGGTTTATCGCTGCTTATAGATATAAATTAGATGTATCCTACTTTCTCAACTTCCCAACCCGTCCTCTGTATCAGAGTTGACAGAGAGCTCTTTTTTGTTTCTTTTTGTTTATCAACGTATTAAATAATTAAATTTAACCTTTTTTAACGTTATCGGTTTTTTTGTTTTTAATTTTCACAATAATAAACATTTAAATTTAAAAAACGAACGAACATATTTTGCACGGTGAATGAGCCACTGTTGTAGGTGAAAAGTTTGGAAGCTAGTGGGAAAATGTCATCTATACGTGTAATCAACGATTAGTCATTGCTAACGAAAAACGATTCTGAGCGGAGTTCGGTTTTACATGTTTTGAAAGGCCGTAATATTTACGATTATAAAATAAATTTCATAATTTTCTCCTATTTATTATGAAAAACCCCGAGGAGATTAAAAATTACCGTCCTAATGTTAAATTTATTTATTTTAAACTTATTTTCAGAAAAGTGCTAAACTTGAAAATCTAAGGGAAAAATTGTCAAATGTATGCTATTCAATATGTATATCGGTACTTTATAGTAAACAAATATTTTATCAAGAATATATATATACATAATAGATAGCCCTACTTTTCTTTTCGTTTTCGATTCGTAGCGTTTATTCAACGAATAAATTAATAACGAGAAACGTGTATACAATATAGAGTGTGTGTGTCTGCAGGATTTGTCATTTCCTCGTATAATTGTACATTTGCTTCGCCCGTGTATACCATAATAAGATATTCTCTGTCTTCGAATTTTACACAACACTTTAAGCATAATAATATGAATATAACAAACAAATATGAATAGTACTTATGTATATTATAATAACGATATTACGATAAGTTAACATATATACTTGTATACATTTTTTTTTATTCATATATACCTAACGATATGAAAGCCGCGGCTGATATAAATATCTACTCCAGAATTTTTTTACTTCAGTGATCTCGATGAATGAGAGAGTGTTTATAATATTATTTATTATCATTATAAATTCGAAACCGTATGATATTGAATTCGGCGCATAATAAGAACGGGGCGGTACTTTAGAGAATTCATTTTTTGAAATTCTTATTAATATCCAGAATGATGAGGAAAACCTCATGTTTTTAGGTTGAAAAAGATTGAAAGATTAAACATAAGATTGTCATTGACGACCGATTTTATTTATTTTTTTATTATTGTAAACTTTTTTAAACAATTATTACTGTAATCATTTTACTATGATATTGTATTGTTGACAAAGCAACACTATCAGCTGAACTCCACTCAGAATCGTTTTTTCATTAGCAATGGTTATCGTCGCTTACAGATATACATCGGATATAATACATCGAATTCCCGTCTGTATCCAACTTCTCACCTACAACAGTGGCTGCACCTATGTGCGGAGTATTTCCGTTCTTTTTGGAAACTAAATTACTCGTACGTCCATTATATTCTCGGTAATATTGTCGGATATGTCAGCAAATATTTTTTTTCCGAAAAATAATTACTTTGCTAAAAAAAAGGTGTCTAGGAACCGCGTAAATTATAATGTTTTTCGGACACTAGCTTAGAAATTTCGGACGAGCGAACGTTTATATTTACGTTTAATTTTGTGTACACGAGTTATAACACGGCGTCGAAACTTTGGACATTTTAAGAGAAGGAAAAACAATGCAATCGGTACAGTCGTGACGTAAACTGGCGGGTCTAAATGTGTCACACATGAACCGCCGCGTTAAATATTATCTGGTGATTCAAAGTTATGGTTGTAAACCGTCAGACATTTTTATTAACGTTTTTATTTCGTTCTACGTTTTACAACTCGGCAGTCCCAACACACGTTGGTTCCCGCGTCCTTAACCGTGGGATTTTCACGAGGGGAGCGTCGTGAAATCATTCACCACTCGAGTGGCCGGAAGGTTTTATGGGGGGGGGNGGGGGGGGGGGGGGGGAGGTGACGATCGCTACACTAAATATCGAGAGTCGCCGGTGATGCGGACGGAATAGCCGGTATAGCGGTAGGCCGGCGAAAAAGTACGACGTGGCCATCGGGGGCGTGTGGAGCGGACGAAGAAACGGCGGTGGATACACGGAGCAGGCGCGTGTACAAGGGGTGCGGCGTTTAGGGGTTCGAACCTCGTCCGAAATTTCATGAAAATTACGAAGAAAGTGGATCTTTAATAGAATCTCAAAAGCGGTTTCTCTCAACGAGGGAGATAAATACATTTTCGGTTATATTTCAATTTTAATAGACATAACGTGTACATCGTTATTATTTGTCATTTCTAATTTGTTGTGGTTTTCCTGATTGTAACCGATACGGCGATACGGGCGGCATTAAGGCATCACAAGAATACGGATATCGTTATCGTTTAGTCTGTGTTCGCTAAAAAAAAAAAAAAATTATTGCACGTAAAATTCAGTAATAGGCGGGCAACGTAAAACGGTTAAAAACGAATGTTGCGCGACATTTGGCATTTCTAACGGAAAATAAACAATCCTACAATCGAAAATTTATGCGAAATTTCTTTCGTCACAAGTGTTACAGGACGTGTGGGCGCGACACCGAACCGCCCGGAAATATTCGCGAGAACGCGGTCCGCCGCGTGTAACGTTATTATCGTTGCGTTTACCGCCGGACCGGTCGTGCGCCGGTCATCCGGCCGGGACGGGCGAGGGCTTGCCGTCCGGGGCGGACAAGAGACGCGGCGTCGCTATAAAAAACGTATTATCGCTACAACGCCGCGCCGGGTAATTGAATCCGGGTACCGTTCGGGTTTATCGGGCCCGTATTATTAAAATTCCGAAGCGTTTTGTACAAGAGTATATTTGTACGGGCGGTCGCGGTACGAACGCTGTTAATATTTTATATTGCTTCTAGGTTATAGGTGTAGTATACCGGCCGTATATTATCGTTATTGCCGTTGTTATATTAACCCACAGCGGCGGGCCACCGACACGGTGTCAATTGCGACCGAATTCGTTCGGCTCTCCGGATTTCCATAATGCGTGCGCGCGCAGCGCATTTCGTCCCCGCCGGCGGCGGTATTTATACGTAATAATAATAATAATAATAATAATAATAAAAAATACATATATATATATGTATTTATTTATTTATTTATTATTATTATTATTATTATTATTTTTTTTTTTTTTTTTACGAGACCGTTGGCCCGAACACGCATTAGTCACCGGTGAAAAGTACAAACGTGACATTATTATTATTTTTTTTATGAAATTACGTGAAGTTTTAAACAAGTTATCGTAAATATCTTTTCGGATTTTTTTTTTATTTATTTTTTTTTTTTAATAAAATATAATAAATAAAGTGACAGTTATGGCTTTTTTGTGACCGTCGCACGACTGTAAAGAATATTATAACCCAACCTCTTAAAAATAACACGTTTAATAAAACCAGGGCGCCCGTAATAACTTTTTTTTTCTTTTTGTTATATTTGCAAATCTTTTTTTCGTTTTTTTTTTTTTTTTTGTAATTATCTAAAATAAAGATATCAGGTAAGGTAATCTGTGATCTTTTAAATATTATATTTGAATGTGTCAATCGATGATCAAACCTGCGAGTGTTTTTATTGCAATTTCGATTTCAATGTAAAATAAAATATAATCCATTAATTTGTTTGTCGCTTTTAAATAAATCATATTATAGTATTGGGATAGCGAGATGACAATTCCGTTTTTAACCCGTTTAATAAATAGCATACGACTTATTAAATGAAAAAAAAAAGAAAAAAAAAGAGGGTCCTAGGATAATGGAAACGGGTACAGTCACTGTTGTTGGTGAGAAATTGGGAAGACAGAATATAGACGGAAAATTAATTTGTATCTGTAAGCAACGAGAAACTATTGCTTATTAAAAACGATTCTCAGTGAAGGTCAATTGATAGTGATGCTTTTTCAACAATGTATATGTCATATTATGGTAAAATAATTAAATAGACATTATTGATTTTCTTTAGTAATATTTGTTAAATATTTTACTGATTTTCTAGTTTTTCTCAATTTTTCACATTTTATGAGAAACTCCCGAGAAAATCGAAAAATGACCTCTATAAAATACCACTCCAAGAAAATTGTCTTTCAGAAAAAGTTCTACATCGTATACATAGAAGTTAACTTTCGGGTAGAAAGGGCGTCCGGAATTTGAATTTGAAAAAAATATTCCCATAGAAGAATTCCTGTTGTGTTTAACATTGATCATGAATATTTTCAAAGTTGAGCAAATTGATTAATATTATTTAACTAGTTTGTATGTAAAATTGTTTTAAATATGATCGAGTGACTTATGTCAAGTTACGAATTTTCTAGAAAATAATAATTTACAACAATACAACACTCGCGTGCAGTGGATCCTCATGTCCCTGTATAGGCTGCATCTCATTCTTATTATGTGAAAACGATATTCACTTAAAAGTATGTGATTTTCGTTGAAAAATAAATGCGTAAAACATAGGTACACAGTACTTTTTTACAAAAACTTTGTAAACAATATTTTAGACATAGCTTAAATTTTAATGTAAAATTATCTATCAAATGAAATATCCAATTTAGTTTTTAACATTCTAATTATTTTTTAAAACTAATGAAATTATATAATACCAAAAAAGTAAATTATAACTTGACTTTTAACTACCCAACTAGTTGTAACTGCCCGGCTTTACACATTATGAAAAAATGGCAATATCTTTAGGTTTAATCATTTTTAATGTAACACAATTTTACAACTAAACCAATAAAATAGTAACTTATTAAAGTTCATTAATTTTCAAACTAATTTTTCACTCAGATAATCAATAAAACAATTAATTTACCAAATTTTTTCATTTAACCAAACTGAGTTTACATTATTTTAGTTTTCCCAACTTCAACGCTAGTAGTATTTACGAATATCGGCATCATAAGCCGATATTTAAGATACCGAATATCGGGTTTTTTTCCAAACCAATATTTTTGGATATTATTGTCTATACATTTTTTTGGAAATATAAAAAGTGTTTAAAAAAAAAAACTGATAAATTGGCTAATTTCGATATTAATTATTTCAAATATCGGATCGGGTATTGGTTTTTTTGTCGACAGCAAAGTAAATATCGGAATACCTGATATTGGATATAAAGTCATATCAGATGACCACCGCTAAAATAATGAATATTGTATATCACAAATCTTTTTAGTGGCCGTTCATTAAGGGAGGAAATGTTAATGCACACGTAGAGACTATCAGAAAAAGAAAAAGGAGGTGCTGCTATCATCATGGCACATTTTTATTATAATGAAATTTACTATAAGTAAGTAAGTTTCCTATATTCATTGTTATATGAGAATTGTAGACGGTGCTTCTCTCTTCTCGTCTGGCGTTACGTCGCCGAACTGTTTTTAAATACAGACTTCTCGGTAATTTTAGCCAATTATTGTGCTCAACATCCAATCAACCCAATTTAATGGTTTATTTATTGGGAAAAAAATTTGGAGTATCGCAATCGTTCACAATAATTTTTCGGGACGTTGTTAGTATTACCTAAAAATTGATCACCTAATTTGCATATTTTAAGTCCTGTCGTAAAGACTTAGATCTAAGTACGCCATTAGTCGATTAATTCACAATCGATCTCAAACAAGCATCATAAGAAACAAGTGCAGATCTAAGAAAAGGGGTCACTGAGGGCAAATACCATCCCCGTTACTCAAAAAAATTCCTTTTTTTTTTTTTTTATTAACTTTTAGTAAGTACAAGACTATTACAGCACAACATTTATAATTTTAAAAAAATTATGAGACAATGAAAATTTGATAAGCACAGAAATAAAAATAAAATTAAAATTACAAAACCAAATTTCAATATAAAAGCGATTATATTGTTAACGAAAACTTCTGAATTTGTATTCGGAATAAAGATGGTGTATGGAAGGACATTGAGGAAAATAAGAAAATTTAACAAAATAATACGTTTAGAGTTTAAGGACGGACAATCAAAAAATATATGTTGAAGGTCACCCACATTTTCGGTGCGATGTAGTGTGCGAAGAGGTGCGTCGTTAAGATCGAGTTTATAAGCATGGGCAGGCAATAATGAATGACCTACGCGTAGCCGATTGAATTGGGTGATGGCAGATCCAGGCAGATTCATATTATTGAACCAGGTTTTCTGAATAAGAATATTGGAGGCAATGTTTTTGAACTTTGGTGTAAAATTAGCAGGTAGGTTTGACCACTGAATTACCCAAAGGCTATTAGTATATGTATTCGTAATACAAAGATGAAATTGGGTCAAGATAATTTAGCGAAGGATGGTAAAGTAGTATTAATAGTAGATTTAACTAGGTTATGCGTTGGTACACTGATGTCACTAGGTACCCATACAAATTGAATTAAGTAATTTGATCGATTAAAATGGTTTATAAAAGGTTAAACAATTTGGAATAATTTGGATAATTTAAATAATTTGGAACTAAAAGCGTTGGATTCTAAGTATTAAAAATACTTTATTTATTATGGTTTTATACTTATATGTTATATACATGACCGTATCCTAGTAAAATCAGCGTTCGGTGCCAGACAATTTCTCCGGAAAAAAAATAGGGTCACGCAAAATGTCTACTAAATATGCTAAAACTTGCAGTATGCGGAGTTTACTAATACCATAAACCATATGTTTTATTGTATAAATATTCTATTACAAAACTTTTAAAACTTTCATTGGCGTCTCTTTGGTCTCTGTTTGCCGCCTCCGCACGGTTGCACCTCTTGTATCCCTCTAAGTAAGGTTCTGATCATGTATTATAATTATATTAAAATGATCTATGTTTGATGTCAAGACTAAATTGAAATGCATAATGAAATAATATTATATATACCAGCGGTTTTTAACCTTTGCGTACAAGCGATTCGAGATAATTAGCCAAATTTTCACGTGACCTTTTCTAAAATAAAGTTAAAATTGAACAGTGTGCCCCTTACATGTATACATTTCGATGACTAAATTATATTTAGTTTTCTTCTATTTTAATATTAATTCGCTTTTAAGTGAAATAAAAATGTTCAGTTATATTTCCTGTTGTAACGTTATCAGACAAAACTAATGCGTTGAAGGATTAAGTTTTTTCCTTGATTTTTGGCTTTTCAAAATCGAAATTATTCATGAATGACTAAAATTGAGTCGCAACTCAAATATCGATACAAACGCAATTTTTTTTATTGCTGATTACATAAAATATAAAATAAATAGGATTAAAATGTATCAATGACAAACGTACTAATTTGGAATTTCCACATTTTTTTTTAAACCGTGCGGTTTTAGACGTTGAAATTAATTATTTTTTCAAAATGCATCTTTATTTCGTTAATGTTACGAATGTATGTTTTTTTACGTTAAATACTTAAATCCGATAGTGTAACCAGGATTGAAATAATATATTTACTTTTAGAGGTGTTAATTATAAACCAATAAATGCGAATTCGAGCACCACTAAAATACACGTATTTCGATAAAAAGTGAAAATTTACAGTCTAGCACCCTAATGTTAAGTGCCCTGACCATAGACAGATGCTGGCTATGCCTTTGATAAGAAATGCATTGAATCCGAAAAAGATAGTCGGAAAAGTGTGTTGGTAACAACACGAGACGATTTGACGGTCAATTATTATGAACAATTAAATAACAACGTTTTCAACTATTTTTGTTTTTCATTTGTATAATATCTGTTCGATATCGCAAAATATGATAATAATATTATCGCCAGTATCAGCCCAGTTTAATAACTAAGTCAACGGCCCTTCGTGCTAATCACGATGACGACGGCGACCCTATCCGGTCACTCGTACAGGTACTAATAATAAGTGGCGAAACGAATTTCGGTGTTCCTCGATTGTTTTCTTTTTAAATTTAGATACGGGCGAACGCTCAATACTTAACACGTGTGTTCGTTTACTATTGATTTAGTAAAACTAGACGAAAATATTAAAATGCGTTTGGGCTGTTTGGAAGTATTGTCGGGGGGAGAGGGTGGGGGTATTGGGTACCGGACAGCAGTAGTATTTGACCTTGAATCACCAATTTCATTTTAAAACTCCAATACAATTTTAGAAGTCTAAAATTCTTTTAACGAATTGTATTTTGTAAAAAACAATAATTTGTTTCGTCGTATTTCTGAACATCCGGGCACCCACGATCCAGGCACCCGTGTTTTCGTGAACCACGTGATTCAAATGTACGCCCCCCTTTCAAGCCACCACCGACGGACAGATTATGGGTCGATTTCGGATTATTTTTGGTTCGTTTTGCCACCGCGGGGTTTCGACACAGTCTACATAAATAGGTATGTATAGGAGTCGGCGGCGCTGTCAAAATTTTTGCGCGTAATTATTACTTTACGGTTTCCTTACGAGCCGATGCGTTTTTCAAGAGGCCGACTTCAGTATGGATAATATTATATAGAATCGTTCGCAACACACATATTATTATTATTATTATCACTGTATAAATATTAAAATATAACATTTCAATATGTGTGTCGAGTGCGTGGCGTAGTTTCCCCGCGAAGTTACACGAGTAATAATATTGCCCGGCTGCTGCTGCTGCTGTATCGTAAAATCACTCGTTTTACGACGCGCGTATATAATATAACGTTACGGCGGCGGCGGCAGGTAGACATAAATGAAAATATTATGCATAATTTACCGCCGACGGTAAATAGAAAAAAATAAAAAAAAAAAATAAATAATAAGTAAATAAAAAGAGCAGCTTTTTGTGTCGCGCGTAAAACGAACGTTTATCACAATATTATAATATTATATCGATGGCCCGACCCTACCGCCCGTACCTGCCTGCACTTGCTCGCCTACCCGTACGTATAAATACAAATAAGATACATGTACATATTATTAAGTACACCAATATAATATATACACAAATAATGCCAGCTACCCGCGAGTAATGTCATTATTATCCGTGAAACCTGTAGTGTACACCGTACTTACGTGTTACGCAATAATACTATCGACGTTTTCGTTTTTTACGCCAATAATAATAGGTACGTCGTATTATAATAAGACAACGTAAAACAACTCCTGTATACACTCAATACAATAATATTTCGCGTGCAGTAAACGTATACGAGCCGAACGAAGTCGAGAACCGACGCGGTTTTTTTTTTTTTTCCCCGTCATAAATCGCTTATTACAGAGAGATGTTTGCGACGGCAGCGTCAGCAGCGGCAAACAGCCGCAGACGAGGACGCGAATCTTCACGTACAATACACGTGAAACGCGATACACGAAACGAAAAAAAAAGTTTTTTGTTACCCGCGTATTGTGCGAGAGAGAGTGCAACGCTCTAACGCGATACATATAATGTTATCTTATCGTACCCAGATAGTGTTTTATTAAGTGCATAATAAACGTACACGCGTGCCGTGTTGTTATGGATTTCAATTTTATAACATTATTTCAAAGTTAACTGTCAGAATTCAACGGAACAAACTAAAAACGCCTGTGAGCTCTGTCACATAAGTCGACATTTCTCACGGCCGACTTGTTGCCGTTACGCTCATTCATTTTGTTTCCGCAATTTAACTGTACGAGTTTTTAGGCGTATATTAAAATGGTCGGGGGAGAGGTTGAAAGTTGTAATCCCTAAAAAGCATTTCATTGATAATTCATTGATAAGCCGATATTTTCGAATACTTAGATTTTTCACAATAATTAAGGAGTTCTCATGTGTCGATACCAACTTTGTTTGGTTTCCAAATGAGAACTTATATTAAAAATACCCTAAATAGATATCAATTAAAATACATTTTGGTGTTAACATCTTTGATTTCCGCCAACCTGTTAATGAGATATTCCATTTTTAAGCGTAGATAGAAGGAGAGTAGTTTGTGTAGTGGCAAGGCACGTGAGTTTTATTATGGCTCATTTTTGAATTAGAACATTTGCGATAAAAACATTTTTAGATGCTAATTGTAGAGAAGAATGTATTCATTTTACAATGACGTTTATTTTATTTTATTTTTTTTATAAAATCACAACAATTTCTACCACAGAAATCTTGCTTTGATATGTAAAAGTGGCGCCTTTTCTGAAAGGAAATTTTGTCTAGATGGTACTTTAAGCAGGTAATGTTTTGATTTTCCAAGTGGTTTTCACAATATCTGGGAATACCCGGGATAAAACGTAAGAAAAACGGGAAAATTTACAAAAGGCCGGCGATATATTTAACCGACGCCATACAGTGCCAATAGTATTTTCGGGAAAATTTGACATAATATGATGTTACTACCGAAAGGTGTGCCACTGTTATGATTGGGAACAGTTTAATAAATGAACAGGAAAATTTTTCCTTCAGACAAAGCGAGAGATATACAGTTTTCCCAAACCGTTTTTGAAATATTAATACGATATTATACACTACAGCACTACAGTCGTAAACGCCGATCCGAGACAAAGTGTCCAACATTTAATTGCGAAATCGTATAAATCAACATCGAATGAGACCGATAGAAACTGTCGTGTTAATAATTAATATTAATAGACTGTACGCACTATAACAATAAATGATCAAATCATTTGTCGGAAAAAAAAATTTATCTCTGAACGATCTTTATAATAGTATGTACATGATCATACTCATCACTCAAATATATGTACAAAAAAAAAATATTTCAAATAGTTTATTGAATATCCATTAAAAACAACAATTTGTTCAAAATTAAAACCTTTATCATGTTAAAAACAAAAAATATATATAAATTGAAACTATAGCGTTATTTATAAAAAAATTTATTATTGATGCACAGGTAACTGATTTATATATATGTCATATGTCCAGCCTGAAAATTATATTTAAAAAAAAAACGATATAATTCGCAGATGCGTGGGCCACTGTTGTAGGTGAGAATTTTGGAAGATAAAGGGGAAATTGAATGCATTTCTGTACGATTAACCATTGTTAGCGAAAAACGATTATGATCGCAGTTCGATTAATAGTGTTGCTTTTTCAACAATGTATATCTCATATTATAGTTAAATATAATTAAATATGCATTATATATTTTCTTTAATAATATTTATTTAATAATGTATACATTTTCCCGTTTTTCCTACGGTTTTCCCAGGTTTTTCCCATATATTGAACAAATTCCTGGGGGAATCGAAAAAATAACTTCTTTAGAGTATTACCCCAGTCAAATTTATTTTCAGAAAATGTGCTACAGTTGAAAATCCGAGTAAAATCGCTGGTAGAAAAAATTCCACAGAAAAATAAAACAAAAATCAACATCGCTCCTCTTAGAATCTAAAAAACGGACACACTTTGCTGACAGTTTTGCTAGGAGTGAGTAGCGCGGTGCATTGTTTATGTAACGGTACAGAGAATAGCGTTTTAATAGTGTTTCATCATTCTTCCCTTAACGAGATTTAAAAATGGAATATCACGCGAACGCGTTGACGGAAATTAAAAATTTCAACAACAAGATTTATATAAACTAATAATACATTTATTTAAGGAATTTTTAATAAAGGATGTCCTATGAAAATCAAAAGTATTTAGCCATTTTTCCTTCAAAAATAAGAGCGACAAAAAAAATTCACGCAGCCCCTTTGAGGAACGGACGACAATAACTCACCACCATTTTACAAATAATTTGCAAATATTTGCAAATTGGCAAATAATTTCAGATTGAAATCAAGAAAAAGTTTTCTTAAAAAACCAAAATATATTACAACGATAAAAGAACAGAAGAGAACTCGGAGTAAAAAAATAATATATACATTTTGAAAACCGTGGATCTATATTGTTGTAATAATAGAAAGTGCGCGCTTAATCAACACGCTCTTGATTTTGAATTCTAATTCTTCGCAACTGATGGGTGATCAAATATTGTCTACCGAGTTCAAACTGATTTCTGCGTATTTAAGATAAAATAATAGTTTGACAATTTTCCAAAATATTTGAATTGAAGCTTTTTGATTTTGAAAACAAGTTTGGCCAGAAATGATATTTCAAAAATTGTATTATTTTTTTACCGGGTTGAGAAATGATTTGATTAGATAACTTTCAAATAATTCAGTCGTATTGGAGGAAGGGCAGGGCAATTTCACGCACATTTGACTGGATTCATCCACAATTCTATGTTACATTCTGTAACATCTTTCTTTTTATTGTTCCCGCATATATCCGAGATGAGGCAATTCACTCAAGCATTATTTAGGACTCTTCAAACTATTCAAGAAAGTGTATCCACTGGCTGTAAACCTGATTCAACTTTATTTATCACCTATTAAAACAAGTTGAGGTATCGTGAGAATATCTGCGTATAATGTGTATAGTATATACGTGCGCGTAAATTTGGCTATTTTCATGTTACGTACCTCTATATTACATGCAATCCATTATAATTTACCGAATACAATGAAATACGAAGAATAAAAGTTTGCACGATGTTCTAAAAAATAAAAAATACTAAGTAAATCAACATATTCAAAAAAAAAAAACCATCCACGAGCAGTAGAACTTTATCTACTATAAATATCTGTTCTATTAGAGCCGAATTTTTTCCCTAAACTGTTTGTCACCGTTCAAATATTTAATTTATTTTTAAAATTGATCTAAAATAGTTACAATGGCTTGAGCTTTAAAAAATGTTAGTCCTTAAAGAGTTATTTTAAACCTGGTATTTTTAATATGAATATGATATTTGAACTTAAAAGCGGTTGGGGAGAAACTAAAATGTTGAAACCCCTAAAAAGCACATTTTTGATATTTACACCATGTATATATAAAATTTAATCTCCTGTCGTGGTGTATAAAGTTTAATTGTTTAATTTACAAAATAAACACCCTGTTTCCATAAGAACATGGTGAAATTCATATCAAATTAAACCTAATATTGAGAAAAACCTCTAATTTCCGTGTTTGAGCTCGTTTGGTCTATACTAAGCCACAAAAATACTGAAAAAAAAAAATATAACAGAAATGATACAGAACTATCTCTGTTTAAAAAATAATCAAAACGCGTTCATTTGTTGAAAATCTTTAACGATGCCATGCACAAGCTAAATAATAAATGAATAACTGTAATGTAATGTACTATAAATTATATTCTATAGTGTAAGACCTATAGGAAAAGAGAATCTGCCCCTTTGAATTCTAAAAAACTCATTATCACCTTATAATTACAATTAATAATCATCGTTCTTTTTTTTACTCTAATTATAAACAACAATATTGTTGTTGTTTATATGCAGTGATGTAGTTGTACATTTTTCAGTGAGTGTATACTCCAATAAAATTGAACATGGGAGATTCGTCTACCCCTTCCGTTCTCCATAAGGTAATTTTTTAACAAATTATTTAGGATTATTTGATTAGTATGTATGTGTTATTGTAGATACCCTGGTCTAACTTAATAAAGCGAAACAATTGAGATGTTTATGAATTCGTCAGGATTTCACGAATAAAAAATTAACAAAAAAAAAGAGGTGACGGACTAGGGACGGACATGTGTCACGCGGGTGTACCGCTGTTGTAGGTAAAAAGTTGAGTACGTAAGATACATATTCAATTATTTAATTTATATCTCTAACGACAAACTAACGAAAAAGGATTCGGAGAGAAGTTCGGTAAAAAAAATACTACACTACACTCGATTTTTTTTTCCGACCACTAAGTACGACTTTTAATGAACCTTTGATTAAATTGTCAAGCATTTTTATTTAGCCTTACAATTTTAGCCATCATAAAGTGCCAATCAAATAAAGAATCTTTGTGAATATTTTCATTTGAATCATAACAAACTGATTAAATCGTAAATTTCCCCGGTATTTTTTTTTATTGGTTTTCATTTTCGTCTTTTTTTTCTGGGTTTTCCAATTATTATGAAAACTTTATGGAAAATCAACATGATTTCTTTAGAGTATCAACTAGATAAAATTTACTTTCAGAAAAGGATTTATACTTGATACATTGGAGTAAGTTTTCTTTTCAAAAAGTTGTTTACAGCCAGAAAAAAAAAATAAGAAAAAAAACACACACATCATATATAATAGATTCTTATCCACTCCGTGGTAAAATAAAGGATTCAAAGTAAAAAAAAAATCTTAACAAGCTTGAAAATATAATAATTATATAAGGTACAGATGTCGAAAAATTGTTAATAACGTGCAATGTGATTATTCCCTGATTCCATAACAATATTATTTTGTACGGAGTGGTGCACCTAAAACCCGTAATGTACGCGATATACAGATAAGGCTCATCTATTTGTATTAGGTGCGTGGAATATAACAATTATGGAGTGGTATCATAGCTGTAGATAGTGGTACTTTTTCAGACCGTGAGTACTTATTCATTTATTTATTATTAAAATTAAATGGGCTGAAAACCCAATGCATGTTACATACATACGTATAATAATAATAAGGTGAATTAAGAAATTGTAAACATGTAAAAGAAGTAAAAACTATAGTAAAATTAATTAATGGATATAATAAAAAAACATAAATACAGTGATAATATCTAATGATATAATTACAAAAAGACTCAATAGAATTAAAATTAAATAGATCAATTTGGGTATCATTTGGTAATCACGTGGATCTAATTAAAGGATCGTCGATAGCACAGTTAGTTTTGTGCAACTGTGTATGAAAAGTATAAGTAGATCTAGTTTGTAGTTGACGGATAAAAAAAAATGTATAGAATTAAGAAATTCTGAACAGTTTACTTAGCTATTGATCGATCTAAACAAAAAGAATTTTAAATCTAAAATGTTTCGTCTAAACTGTTCGACCGGGCCCCTCTGAGACTTCAAATATATCGGGGCCCCGGTGTCTGACATTCTCAACACCCCCGATAGTTGTGCCGCTGAACAAAATAGTTGACGCGTTAAAAAAGTTTCGAATATTTATTGTTGTTAGTGATAAATATTTGACACTCGCCGAACATACGAGTAAATATTATAATATGTAGCACCTGAAACTTAGCGTGAAATGTAATGAAAAAAAAAAATACGAGTGGCAGAAGTTTCAAAACATTGAATTCGATGGTATTTATATATAGTTTAAACTTCGCGCTAGAATGCTACGTATATGTTCGTTAGGAAATAAACTAATATGAATGCGTTTTTTCCTACAGACACACACGGTCATTAATGGAATGAAGAGCATTTTATCGGAACACACCTATTCTAATATAAGTATAATTATACTTGAACATGAATAATATTAAAACCCACCTGAAAGTACACTCAACTAACGTGGATAACAAACTGATTACACCATACGAGTATATCAATTGTATTGTTTAACATGAATGTCGGCATTATGTGCCGACAAGTTGTTTGATGCGTAAAATGTTTTGATTTTTGTTTTTTTCGAAAAAATATTTTCCGGGCAGGGAGGAGCACACACGCGTCTTAGTGAAACCAATCGCTACACTAAGTGGATTTTTTTCTTTTTATACATTTATTTCTCAATTTATATAATCATTGTGGAATCGTTGAAGCTTTGTTTAAAAATGTTTTTTTTTAATTGTTCACCCTTACTCCGTATACCTTAAATGAGTATAGAGTTTTGTTTTTCAAATAAGAGCCCCCTTTTTGAACACATATTATTCTAGACAATTTGATATGCATCTACTATATAATATCAGATTCACCTGATATGAGTTTTAACCAATTAAAGATTAGACCACAAAAGTAGAGAGGGGTGATAAATTTCATATTTATTTTTAAATGATTACTCTTCCCTACTTCTCCGGTTTAAACTTTAAGTGGTTATCACTCATACACGATAAATCTGATGTTAGTGTAACCAAAAATGTCAAGTAAAATATTTACGGCGTAAACTCAGATTTTATGGGTCGATCAATAAACTTTGGCCCATTTCATATTTATGTGTATGAGGAACTGTCAAGCTTCGAATTTTCTCATATTTTCATTTTATTCGTACTACACTGGGAATATAAAAATAATGCGCAACAATAAAATTACACAAATAATAATATCATGTCTCCTACGGAGCGTCAATCACGATTATCATAGTAATCGTAACCATAATGTTTCACGGCAACGGTGGATCCGTTTTGTGGGTTTAGATAATATAACTTAATATATTGGTAATATAATCAAAACTCAACGGCGACAATATAATGGTAACGCAGACGGTAAACGATAAACCAGCTATTACTTATTGTATTATGAATATATCATGTAGAATATATGTGATACAAAACAGGAACAAGACATCGCTAACTGAAGTTATTCGATTTTCGCGGTCCTAAGCAAATAAGAATTGAGGTCGTTTGTTATCGTTATTATGTATACGATCAAAACAGTGAAGTGCAAACCTATCAACCAACTACCATAGTTAGGGCAAGTTTTAAACAGGTATATTATTAAAACTACCTACATGTTACACTATGGCTAAATAAATAGACATGCTAGGTAGATACTCATAGTATATTGCGCGTTAGATCTCGCTAGGCATCATGGAAGAAACAATTAACAGTTAATAAAATAATAGAGTAAAAATAAAATATTTAAATTGTTAATACTCGTAAATAAATATATAAATAAATGAATGAATGCGTCGCGCATCGCCTGGAGTACTATGATATGTTTGTTGTACGACTTTAAGGACTAAGTGCTAAGGCATTTACTTTTTGACTTGGTGATTTTACCTGACGATTAATTTTTAATTTGAAACCGGTCGTGTTATACACATATCATAATAGGCGACGCACTCATTTATTTATTTATTTATTTATATATTTAGTCAACAGTTATGGATTTATAAAATCAATAACTATAATGTAGGCTTTGTAGATAAATTACAACAACACAAGTTATGAATTACGTGACGTTATATTGACCGGATTCTTAGTGATAGTGAATAGCATTATAGAATGCATATTTATTTATTCATGTATCGCACGAAATTATCGAGTTTAAAATAATATTATGAATTGTTTAATTTTATACTAATCTCCCTATGAGAGGGGATAAGAATAATCCCGCAGTACCACTGCCTGTCGTAAGAGGCGACAAATGAGGTTGCGTCAGTTCGAGAGCCGGAACCGTGAAATTCTGTCAAACAAGACGAGCAGTCCGAAACAAAACTTAGACGTATTGTTGGCTGATCTCGAATAGGTGGTTGATATGAAGGCGAAGGAGAAGAAGACGATTATAAAAATACACCTCAATGATCGAGTACACAATACTCACTAAAAATATGATAATGTACTTGATAACAATGTAACATATAATAATATGCATTATTTGAAAACAAATAGCTATTCTACCGCGCATTATCAAAGCGCGAAGATTAACACCATGATACCCAACTCCCCAAGATATCGAACAAGTATTGAACAAGTGAAGCCATACAATATCTATTGTAAAAACTACGGGCAGTAGCTATATAAAGACAAACTAAACTATATAATATTACCAGTGGCGGCGTGAACTTTTTTATTTTATGAGGCAAACATAGATGTTAATGGTTGACCACCACCAAATAAGTGTTATAAGATGAAGCCCCTCCATTTTCACCCATTTACCATTCCACAAATATATGCTTTAAGTCATGATGATTTTATATTTTATGAATATAAAAAATTAATAAAATTGTGCACTTCATATATTTTACTAATACATTATACTATTATTTTTATTTGGCTATCCGTTCAATACAAAAGAACATTGGATTAATGGCCAAATGTCGAGCCATATAAAACATGTGACATTTAATCGACAGAGTCTAAGAGTCTGTAAGATTTTATTTAAATTAATTTATACTACTAACAAATCATAAATTTTATTGTATCTTCTTCGTAAAAATTGTGGTATATTGAAATGTTTGCTGGTTACACTGAATATTGTTGACTCATGAAATACCCTATTGCACCGCCACTAAAAACTACTAGGTTCTTCACTGGACACTAATTTAAAGTGTTATACTATGGTGGTCAACTATCGACCTATGACAAGATAACCGTGAAGTGGTAATCGAACGAAATCCCATAAATCAGCTTTTTTATAGACTGTTAAAATTTATATAACAATATGAGAGAGTGCCGAGTTAAAAAAGCTAAAGAAATCAGCAATTTATCCCGTCAATTTTCTATCGCACTACAGTAAAATATAAGTCCACGCGAGGTGAGACGTTTCTCGTGAATTGAAGCATTTAATTCGTTAGACATTTTATCATTGATCGATGGGCAATTATACTAAAATCGTGATGCCATACATGTTTTTATTATCTACAGAGATTATGTTATGCGACATTATTAATAAAAAACCAATACGGAGTGGTTTTTTTTACCACGAACCCGCAAATATCTGAGAAGATTTTAAGTGAATTTGATTTCTGTTTTTTTCTAATCTTTATACAAATTTGTAAGCCTTATGTTAAAGCCATTTTTAATTTTAATCCCTACTCCATATACTTTAAATAAGTGCATACTTTTGATTTTCAAATAGGAATCCCCCTTTTGAACACAGATTTGAAAATAAAAATTATGCACTTAGGTATAAAGAGTGGGGGTAAAAAATTAAAAATTATTTTAAAATAAAGCTTAAACGATTCCATAAAGATTAGAAAAAACAGAAATCAAATTCACTTAAAATCCTCTGAGATAATTAATGGTTTTTGAAAAAGAAAAATCAACTTGTATAAACCGGAGTAGCAACTCCTTGTTTAAGTATACAGTAAAACCTTTCTACGACGGAATCGCTTGGGACCAACGAATTGTTCGTTATAGTAAGTTTACAAATATAAAAAAGTTGAAATGTTTGAAACATTTGAACTCGGATTATTGATATATTCCGTTATAAGGAGGATTCTGTTTTAAGAGTGCCCGTTTTAGAGAGCTTTTACTGAATATCATAATGTGTTAACTCTTTTTCCTTTTATTTTTTGTCAAATCTGAAAAATACGTACAAATCGTTCGTCAACTCGCATAAATTTCACAGACAACCTACAGATTAATATTCCGCTGATAATCAATTTTAGACTGCCATTATATTATTAAATAATAATGACAGTTTATATTTCGAATCTAACAAGGAAAGACAAGAAATTAATTTAATACTTTTTTTTCAAATTATCTGTTATAGTCTTTTGCAGTAACTGTAGCTTGATGCATCGTCAATTTGTATGCCAGAATATTGCAACATTAAATTGAACGCGTTTTTTTTTAATAATACAAAATATTATTTTATGTACAATATTATGGTTTTATTTGTCTACATAAAAATACCGTATATGTAAAATATACCCAAGTGTATTTTGTACAGTGGCAGTATTTCATGTTTTGATTTTTTTTCTATCTTATTCAAATAAATTGGAAATAATATAATCCGAGATAAATAACTAAATCATTTAGACAAATGTGTCGAAATGCAATTAACTTTTTCAATATTTCTAACTTAATTGTAGATTTTTTTAAAATTAAGTATTCAATTTGTACAAAATGCGGCCGAATCGTACTGATGGTCACGCACTGGACGGCCTTAGTGTTGTGTACCAGATATGGATCTGGTACATTTTTAGAACAGTTTTACAGTTTATCTTTAAACTGTGACACGGGGTATTAGTAACATTGTAACGTTTAAAATTATTTAAGTATACTTATATAATAATTATGAAATATCATATTTTCACTTACCTTTTTGATGTATTTTCTCTCCGTGTTTTTAATGTAAGCTGTGTATTGCTTTAGACGGTTAAATCGTGTTTTACCAATAAAACATACCTATCATATTATTCATTTTACAAAATGCAGTGGCGGCTATTATGATATGGTTTCAATACCAATTTCCTGTGCGTAACTTTTCAACTCGTATTGTAAATATCTACCCGCTCAAACAACATTCTCGCGGGAACTAAATGCGGCTTTTTGGTATTCCGCAGTCTGTCAGGACCTGAGTTTTAAACGTAAAAAAAGTTTTTCGGCACCTATTGCAATAATGCGGGTAGTGTTGAGTCTCGTATATCTAGATGAACTGTTAATTAGTTATCTTTTAATATCCATAATATGGTTTTATTCGTAATATTATCCGTTTTGTTAAATTAGAAAAAAATTATTTTGTTTCTTGACGAGTTCGTCTCGTTTTTAATATTTTCTCGTCGACAATGATAATATTGTCAAAATGATGAAACGGTACTTTGCATAACGCGGCAATTATTAAATTACACGGATTACGAAGATAAATGAAGATAAAATATCAGTTAGTAGTATATAGCAGTTGTATTTTTTAAATTATTCAATGTTTTAAAGGTAGCTTAATACTTTATTATACTATTGTGTATTTTAATTATTTAGCTATTAATTATTAATTCACATTTTAATTTTCTACTTTGTGAATTTTTTTTTTTTTATTTTAATTTTCTAACAATAAATAAACATAATCGAATAATAATATATGAAATGATTTACTTTGTGTAGGTCGAAATGTATTGTCACACATACTGACGTAGGTTCGTAGACACCATAAATGTTTTTACTTTATATTATTTAAACATAACTTAGATGACTAAATTTACTATGGATTTAATATGGATTTATTTATTATGGTACGAATACACGATTGTGTGGAAGTATTGTCACAAAATAAATTACGGTATTACTATGGGCGCAAATTTATAAAAATCGGCGATTAATTTATTTTGGATATTATATTCTCGATATAGAGATAACATTATAGATTATGCCGGTAGAAATTCCCGGATACCAATAAAAGGCTAATGAAACCATAGAAATCATAGAATGTGTACTATTATCTATCTATCAGTGATCGTAAATTTCGTTAGCGCGATGTAGATAACTACTGATATCATGATGAAATAATTTTTTTGGTTATTATTTAGGTAATTTTATCGTGGTCAATAGTAAACAATTGTCCGTTTTTAAATTTCTTATTTCAACAAAATCTATAACTATTAAGTAAGAATTTAAAACTTAACTTTTGAATTATTTATTTTGGTAAGTACTTGATTTTTACGCCTATAACGAGCCACCTTAGCCATCGTGTAATTATGTAATTATTGTTATTTTTGTAAGTATATAAATTAGGTCTTCTTTAAGGGATACTTTTTTTAAAACTTATTTTTTTATTCATCCTTATGTAATTTTTGACACTGTCAACAATAGTGGTGAAATTAAAATTCGGGGGTCGTGCTTATTTTCAGTTATGAAGTTTTGTCTACATTTTTTTTTTTAATTCTGTCGATATTAAATTATTGAAATTTCTGATTTTCAAAAAAAAAAAAAAAAAAAAAAAAACGTTAATAATTAAAGTGTTCCGTAAAGTGAAAAAGAAACCATAGATATTGTAATTTAAAATTTACTAAACATCTTACAATCTACATTTCAAATGCCTACTATAAATAGTTTATAAATCGCGGGGATGTGTTGGAAAATTTGACCATGTCCATAAGTGGCTGATAGAATTATGTTATATATTAAAAAAAAAAGAAAAAAGAAAAAAAAAACAAACTAACAGAAAATCACGAATTACAGAGATCGTTATTGTCATAAACTATTCATCTTTTCCCGTGTTTTTCTCGGGTTTTCCGAAAACACGAGGAAAATCGGAAAACGATCTCCCCGGTATGCGCACAATTTTCTTTCCGAAAAAGACGTGACGACACGCTTGGTTATCAGAGCGGTACTTGTGGAAAAGCCGTTTGCAGGCGGAACAGAAAAATTACGAACCACGTATGGGTTATGCGCCGGACGGGGGCAACTAATACGGTCGTCGGCCCGCTCGGAATCTAAACGGGCGGGCGTTCGGATATGTTTTTCACGTTTGTTTATATCACGCGCACGTGCTTTTCGGAATTCTTCGGTGCGCCGGCGATTATAATTCAATAACACAAATAAATGGTACGCGATCTGCGCACAATGACAGGTGTGCGAAATTCTCGCGCGGGACCGCCACTAATTACACAAGTACGCGAAATAATAATACAGAACATTATGCGCGTCGGTCGGCATTACGCTTTTCGGGCGGATTATAGCCGCCACTGCAGCGCACCTACCTGTATACTTATTTATTATATCGTATTTTTATTTATTTATTTATTTGTTTATTTTTTTTTATTTTTTTTTTTTTTTTTTTTTTTTCCCGTTTTTTTT
>CABPRJ010001439.1:1091992-1105238 GCA_902439185.1 Cinara cedri
TTTTTTTTTTTTTTTTTTTTTTTTTTTTTTTTTTGTTTTCCCGTTATTTTTATCGTCGTTTTAATTATTTCAACAGTACACGCTAAACGTAAAATGTAATTAAAAAATAAAAAAAAATACATTACAAAGAAACGGAAAAAAAACACAACAAAAAAAAAAAAAAAAAAAAAAAAAAAAAAAAAAAAAAAACATAATCGAGTAAAAATAATTATTGGTCAACAAGGGAATATAATGCGCGCGCATACGTACACATACGCGTGCGTGCGTGCGTTATTGCTAGGTATAAATAAGGGGATCGGGAGTGTGTAATAATATTACCGACGACTGTACGTATTGGTCGCCAGTGTCACACATATTTAATTGGTACGTAAAAATATATGTATATATATATACACTCACACACGTCTGTTATACACATAAATATATATTGGTTTTTAAACACACTCGGATCCTGCAGTGCGTTGCTGTGTATAGTGTCGGGCGTGTATTTGACAAACACAGATTTTAGCCTTCGGCCGGATATCCGCGACTCGGAGGGCGGGTCGACGACGCATTATTCTTTGTAATACGTGTCGAATGAGGGGGAACAAAAAAAAAAAAATAAAATTAAAAAAAAAAAAAAAAAAAAAATTACACAATTTATATTTATTTATTATAATGTCGTACAGTATTTCATAATGTGTACCGATCGTACAGATCGATTAGTTAATTTAATTTACTATACGAGTAATTGATGTGAATAGAATGAGATTCGGTTAATTTAAATTACTCGTTTTCGTGGCAACAATAACGTTGAAAATGTTGCGTTTCGTAAACTAAATAATTAAGGTAAATATCGTGTGGGCCATAGAGGGGCCGATTTATTAAGTTAATACGAAAATAAGAGAACCTTTTTTTTTTTTTTTTTTTTTTTAGGTTCGTATTCGTCCATGTTTAACCATGGCGATAAAATTTAAGTTACTTTTAATAATGTTGTTGTGTTTCAACATTTTTAGTGTTCGTATTGAACATAAAATAAATAAATAAATAAAAAAATATTTTACGAAACCAATTTTTGGTTTCCATAAATATTGCAGTAATGTGTATTAATCGATTAGTCGGCGATCTCGTTACAAGATCACACGACTCGATATAAATTTAAGGTGCGGCTTGAGATTCGTTTTAACGAATAAAAAAAAAATATTTAAACGTTTTTAGTGGTAAGCCGCACTCAGAACGAAAAGTATACTGTACGCATAGTTAATTTGATTCAATAGTTTATTATATATACGTACACCTAGAACAAATAAATCAGTAAGTAACATTGTAACTATAGTCGTGCAATGCTACGCGCTGAAATGTCTATTGCATCATTTTTTTTTATAATAATATATGTATTGCAACTGTAACGAATAAACTGAAATACGACATTGAAAACGATGTCGTTGAAAAACGATAAACCGATCACCTTATATTATTTAAATCCGTATTAAGAAAATCCGAAATCGAATATATTTCACGAAACGATAGGTAACCGGCCGACAGACCCGATAGCACGTATAGGTACGGGTTTTTTTAAAAAAAAAAAATATTAAACGAATTTTAAGTGCCGCGGAAATGCGTTAATTTAAAACGGTGTCCATAGGGTAATGCAATTCGTTACGCCGTTTTAAATTGCGATTTTATTCGAAATGTTCTGCGCTAGAACGTATAATTTGTATTATAATAAATAATTAAGAAAACGGCTTAAAACATATTTGATATGTCCGATGAAAGAAACGAAACATTCACAAGATTATACTGTACAGTTAACATTTACAGGAGTCATTGTTTTTTTTTTTTTTAATTATTCTATACTTCAGTCAGTAACAATATTATATTATCATAAAAATGCACGTAGACAGATCAACGCCTATCAAAGAATCGAATTATTTTAACCCCAAACGATAGATAGCCGCGTGTACTATAAAACTATAGGTACCCATTATATCACTACGGAGTTGAATTTCAATGCGATTCGCACCGGGGCATTCGTTTTTTTGTTTTTTTTTTTAAGGAGATTTTCTGTGCCCATACACAGCAGAGTTCACGGGACACCCAGTATAGAGTAATATCGTTCTTACTGTGTGTCCAATTGAAAAGAAAAAAAAAAAAACGGTAGATTATTGAATCGGTATATTTTCTAACGAAGCGATTTAATTTTATCTAGAATAGACGAAGACGAGGAGTATCTGGTAATAGTTCAAAATTTAAAGGTGTTTTTTTTTTTTTTTTAAAGGAGATGTGTTGCGGTGCATGTACACTGCAGAAAAATGCCCCGGTTCGCATTGTTTTCCCAAGTTCGCTACATTTTTCGAACGAGAATTTCCGGAATTTTCGAAATTGTATTTAAGCTGAATTGCCGTGTTCCGAAATCGTTAACAATCTAAAAGAAATTTTAGCGCATTTCGCAGCCACGGCGTTATTTCGAAATTTCACGGCGCAAAAGTAGGTTTTTGTTTTCGGGAGCGTTATGTGGGGCGTCGTTACATTCCCGGGCCCTTGAATGCATCGCGGAAAGCTGGACGGAAAAAACGGACAACTATAACGCGAATACCTATTGTATTACGTGCCCGCGTCGGTATCGTACCCGCGTATAAATAACTGCGGTCGGCAAACTGAATATTACCATAATGTTTATATCATGCGAAAAATAACGGATACGCGCGCACGTCGGGTTGACCACAATGTACAACGGCGATAATCGTTTTGTATTAAATACGGGAATTTGTACGGGACATTATTATTATTATTATTATTATTATTATTATATTGTGCGACGGGAGATGGCACGTGTATACAGCGCGTTCGCGCTCCCGCGGGTAGCGCCGAATATTCCGGCCCGTTTTCCGGAGACGATACTGTGATGCGCGTAACCCGTCTTTTGGGGCACGCGTGTGCATCACGATTTATTATTAGTATTATCACTTTATTTTGTTTTTTTTTTTTTTTTTTTTTTTTTCCAAAGCGAACACCAGTTTCTCACGCTAAATTCGAACAGTCTTGTTGCTTTTCGTTGGTCACATTGACGGTTACGATTTGTTTTTTTTCTACTTCAAAAATTAATCGAGATACAGCCAGGGGTGGAGTACCAACCGAATTCAGGTCGGAAGATAAAACTTTATCCCGGCCGCCACCCAATACAACACGTGCTTACCGAACGAATTTTTCCCGTGCTTTAATTTGAATCTAATGGCGAAAAGCCGAGAATTTGAATTGAGGGCAGCTAAATAGGCTTTTACTTGAGAAACGAGCAGAAATACTAGGCGGAGGGGAGTATGGAAATCCGAAAAATTTAGGAAAGTGTTTTCATCGATTTTAATGTACTACGAAAATGTACGTAAAACAAACTTAATAGATGTTGAAAAAAAAATGTAATATGTGTCTTGACATAACTAAGTTTTTAAACAATACAAATAAGTAAAACATTGTGAGCGAATTTCAGAACACCAGACCATCTAGAAAATTCTTATTTTTTAAACGACCCACTCCACCCCTATAAAACGATCTGAAATTGTTATGATATATGATTTATTGATTTTTCAAACAAATAATAATGCGCCTTATTGTGTGCGCGTTATTTTATGGTTATTTATTCACAAACTGTTTGTTATCGCAAGACAGTAGTCGAATTTTACCGATTTTCAAATCGTGCATTTAAATTTTTTTTTTTTAAATCTATTAAAAACAAAAAAAATTTAAAGTTTTCATTCGAATCAAGATGGCCGTATCTCGGGTAATATTTGAAATGGAAAAAAAATCATATCGAACGAAAATTGCTTGAAAAAAAAACACGATTATTGCGATCTAGTTTCGAAAATAAATGTTGCTATTAAAAAAAAAAAAGTAATTCGCGTTAATTTGTAATTTATCATAAACCGCATATACTTCGGTATTGCTTGTAAATTGGAATTTAAATCCAACGTCATCCGGCCGAAATATTTAGCCCGAACACACTGTATATCATTATGGTTTCTAAAGTTTCGCATAAAACGTCCCTCTGTTGAACTCGAAATTCCCGGCTAGTTTAAACCGGCAACAAAAAAGGAAGAAAGAAAATGATTCCCGTTTCCGAGTATTTTTCGTGATAGTTGATAACGTAACGATTTTTTGGTCAGCGACGGTGCGTGCCGTACAAGTTTTCGCATTATTTACAAGCACGACACTATCCGGGTCTCATACGTGACCTCGTACCTCCCCGAAATCCAAAAGTTCGACGTTCTTAACGTCTGTACTTACGACAAAAAAATAATAATAATAATCATAAACCAGACTGGTGTAATAATTACGGCAATCGTCGCGATACGTGTTTCGGTATTATACGCGATCGATCGGAGTGGGGGAGGGGGGGGAAACTTAAAGTAATCTTAAAATTATATAATATACGTGTATACACCTACCGTGCATTTGCGACCGTCCGAGAAACGATCGTACAAAACAAACGGCAGCGGAACCGGAGCCGACCGTTTGCTTATGACCAATATTTATACGCGTAGGTATATATTGTGTATAATACGATAAAACTACCATGTAGTATTTGAAAGCGGAGGGGGAAAAAAACGGGGAAAATATCGGATCGCGAGACCATTTTAACAGGTTCGCGTCGTTGTACCGAGGGGATCGGCGACGGTTGTCCGGATTTCATCCGGTTTTGTAAATCATTGAGCGTTTTTTTTTTTTTTTCTACGTTTATTTTAACGGGCGCCCTTCAACGGTACGACGTTATGATTGTGGCGTCATGACAATATGGTGCGGACATTATGATAGTTTCGGATCGATAAAACCCGCAGACAAAACCGCGGTACACGCATACTCAATTGCGTGTGAAAGATTCCAATTTCGAAAACGGATTCGGTACTTAGACTTCATTAGGCCGGATCAGGGCGCGTTCGAGTTACCGTTTACGAAAGCCGAATTAACCTTTTTCCAAGGATTTCCGGTAAAACAATTACCGATGTCCATTTCCGACATAATATCATGTAGGTAGGTAATAAGGAAGTATAAAGAATCCGTTTTGAAAATTGAAACCTATCAAACACCGCGATTCCCAGCGCTCGAATTACGGGAAGTGTGGATTTCCTCTACTCGCTTCTAATTTTTTTGTACCCTCTCCTTACTAATTATTTCTATTCTATTGGTACGGAGGGACGGTACGTTTCTTTTCGCAAACAATGGTATTTATATAAAAAAAAAAAAGAAATCAAGTTTTATTATATCATCGTCCAGTCTTAAATTAACTACCGTTATTATATTATTGTTTGCCCCGATAATAAAGCGAGTAATTTAATATAAAAATGTATTTCTATTTCAAAAAAGCAAAAAATTGTATAAGAAAAAAACCGCATAAATATGTAACCTTCGAAATTTATTATCGGTTGTAATTTTTATTTCGCGAATTACTTCCGGCGGTTATTATTGCGAGTGTCGCAAGGAGTGTACGTGTAAAGTAGAGGACGGGGGCTAGAGGGCAATGCGGTAAGGTCGATTTCGACGCTCATACCAGTTACGGTATCCGTTCGGGTGTCCCTCCTCATCCGATTATGTTATACTTCCGATTCGAGCGCCGGACCCCGGATTCCCCCGTTGTGAGCAAATACAGAGTTTTGCGGCCGCGGGCTTATTTTCCGTGCCGTCCGTTACCATGATATCATAATTTTATCCGTTGTCACGACTAAACGATAGTGTTCGATAAACGATAAACGCGAACGGGCACCGTCGACGATCCCCCCCCTCCGTGTAATTCGACCCGCGCGCGTTTCTTCCGGAAACGGCGCGAGCGCGAATACCGTCCGATTTTCCTCCGTGTGCAGGGTGTTTTTTTGTGTTTTGTTTTTTTTTCTCAATATTTTCAATAAAAAAAAAAAAAAAAACATTGTTTCGCCGGGCGCTGACGACACCGGGCGTGCGATTTGCACATTGTGGTAACGGGTCCCGTGTTCATTCGCTGTAAGCACACGTTCGGTGCGCGGGCCGTGTGCGTGCGCGGGTTTTGTGCCTAAACGCGCGTGCACAACAATAGCAATACGGGCACACGAAACAATGGTGGCCGGAGTTTTACGAGCCGCGCCGCGGCGGATTTCGCCGCCTCCCTCCATCGCGTCCCCACTCCTTCTGTCCTACCCCTCACTCCCCGCTCCCGACCAACAGGTGTCGTTTCGTGCGCTCGCTGGTCACGCCTATAATACCCGCGTACGATAATAACACAATATAATGTCGTTATGTCGTATTATATTGTATTCGGCGTATTCCCCCCCCCTCACACCCCCTCCCGTAAAAACGGGCGGAGAATTCGGTATTCCGTGCGCACGCGAGTTTGTTGGTTTTGTTAAAAATTAGGTACGCGATTATAATATGATTACGCCTTACAGTGGGGGGGGGAGCTACAATCGGATAGCGTGTCAACATTCGGTAGAACCGAATGTCGCGGCGGCGCTGTCGGTTTCGACATTATAGAGTGAACGGCAGTGGTCGACTATCCGGTTTAAGTCCGTAAAAACAATTCCAAAAAGGACTTTTTTATTTCAGGAAAGCGGCATTTTTAAAATTTTACGAACATTTCCGTCGGCTACACGAAGCGAATACATTAATTTTCGGTATACGCATATATGACCGTTACTTTATGCGTCCGTTGTTACTAATATCATATTTGGCGTAGAACTAGAAGGAATAGAATATGGTTAAACGAAAATGTATTGTTCTAATAAATAAAGCGAAGTGAGGCCCTTCTAGCGCTCAATAACCTAACTGGTTTTTATTGCGTTCTCAAATTGAAATTGTTTTGAAAAAGAAACAAAATGGTGTGGTTTTTCTCTACTACACTGATTCACTCTAACTCATTTTTGTTTTTTGTTTTAGTATTGCAGTCTTGAACTGGATAGTCGATTATTATCAAACTTTAAAGTAAGAGTATTTCGGTTTGTGTTTGTCCATTGGTCTTTTTTTTCGGGGATACTTGCTTTTTTCGAGCTAGATACACAAACGATTTTTATATCATAATATTCAATGTAACATTCCAGCGGCGTATTTAGAATTTCGCCAAGATTTTTCTTACTAAAATGTGAAGAAATATGATTTAAAAAATAGGCATGTATTGATACTGAAAAAATGGCCAAGGGATCTCCCGTAAATACGCCACTGTAACTCGTACCTCGCTGAAAAATTTAAATATCCGAAAAAAAACACTCACTTACAAACACGGCCAGAGTTTTTAGAAAAAGTTTTACAACAAGCCAATTCACTCTATTATTAAAATTAACGGTTCTACCGAACGAAAATTTGACGTTTTCCGATTTTCGATATACGTAACATAATATCATATTATATTGTATTATTATCGGCCGTTTTCCCCTTTTAAATGTGTACCTGCGTGTACATTAAATTATATAAAAATATGTTTGTATAATACATGTAATAATAAAATGTGAATTCGAACCTCGTCGTAGCTTACCTCGTTTAATTAATTTGGTCGCTTTGTCCACGTCGTACGTGTTGTGTTGCAACACGAACAGACGAAACGCGTCTAAGGTCTCGCAGTCTTTGGTACGGTCAATCAGTTCGCGTAGCATGTTCCTCACGGACTTTACGTCCAATATGTTACTTTGATCGCTCATCGTTACTGATTTATGATCTACAAACAAACGTAAATCATCGAATTTATTATTATGTATTTTAAATAAAAATATGAATTCTAGATCAATATCGGTGCACGTAGTATGCAAGAATGTGTAAAAATCCGTAAAAAAACAATGACGACGAAAAACATTTGATTACTATAAAAATAGAAAATTATAGAAACTTTATTTTATAAGAATATATATATATATATATATTATAACCAGGAAAGATTTTTTTTGGGCAAAGTCAATTTTAGGGGAAAACGTATAGGTAGGATATAAATCTGGAAGTTCACATATCAGTTTTATATTGTAAATTAATAATGCAAGCGATAAAAATAGTATTATGTTATACTTAAATGAAAGACAGTTCAAGTACTAAATAGTATAATTTGAACGGATTGACGGATGCTATGAGCTATGTACAAAGTTGGGAAACACTAGATTTTCTCATCAAATATAAACCGAATGACAAGAAACTGATTTGAATTTTCTCATTTCAATCGTTCTTGCAAATCCTTTCCATTTGGATTCTTGTAAAATATCGTTTGTCTATTTGTGTATAGAAGAGCAAACATAGAAAGCAAACACTTTTTTAAAGCTATTTTAACATTTGAGAATATTGAAAAAAGTTGAAATTTTACGAGAAATGTTAAAATGTTAAGTAAGTATAATTGATTAAACCTCACGAAAACATGACGTGATGGTTATAATTGCACATATAATAAACACTATTTATATCTATATTTGTCCGATTTTCAAACAATTGATTATTTGTCTTAATAATATATTGCCGACGTTCTTAAAATATAAAAATGACGACGCCGGGGGCAGATATTATCTCTCCCCTCGCGTTAAACACGGTTCCGTTCAGTTCTTATACCTGCGCGGTGTAATCTTAAGTAACCTTCAGCGCCCGAATTCAAAATCGTTCGCACCGAACAAGTTTTACGTGTGTCGATATTTTTTCTAATTTGGACGGATCCGTCAAGAGCATTTTATAATAACGACACGACGGCCGAAAATGTCCAAAATAACCTTCTAGCCGTGTCGCTATTGTGCGTGCACTAAATGCTATTACAACACATATTTCGATTTGACTTATTTCAATGCTGTACGTAAGATCGGTTAATTTCTTGGCATACATTTATATGAGCACGTTTTAATGGTTCTAATGTAATAACATTTCTCTCGCGTACAGCCTCGGTTACAGAGATTTAATTAAATCCTTAGTCTTTGCGAGAATTAATCACTATAGCCGATGCAATAATTATTGTAATAATAGTCGACAGTAAAATGCTGAACACTGGTATAGTTGATAATATTTTTTATGGATTGTTTTTATCGACATTGGGTACCGATACTCTGATAATATATTTACAATGCGCTGTACTGAACAATTCGCAATATATTTTTACAGTTCTAAGAATAAGAAAAAAATTGGCATAAACTATATTAAAACATAGGTATTTTCAAAATAATTAAAATATGCTTTTTAAATACACGATGTCTTATAAATCTAAAAAAGTCAAATAGTTTTGTCTGGGTTCAACTTATTGTCGTAAATATTATAGTAAATATTTCAATAAGTATATTCTAAAATCTGACGTCAGGTAAATTAGTACTTAACCTTTAGTACCTATATGTTTGATAAAGTCTAATATTGGTGCAAAATTGAATAAGCAACAGATACTATAGGAACTTACATAATATCTAGTAAAACGCGTAGGAATATTAACAAAATAAGTACATTTCAATGGCGTATTTGTTCATGGGAGTGTCCAATTAATTTTCTCAGTGCGGAGTAGTGGGGTGACTTGACGGCTTTCTCCCCCTCTACATCCCTCAACTACCGTGCTTCGAAAAATATATATGATGTCAACAGTTATAACAATATTTTGTTTTTTAATAATGTCACCAGTCACGAATATTTTCCTAACAGACTGTATGTCTTGTATTGGAATCTCAATATTTTTTATAATTTGATATCGTTTAGCTATGGTACCAACTGCAGGCAAACTGGCACGGATTTATGATTATCATTTTTTTTTTTGTATATAACTTTATAAAATAACAGAATTTAACTCGAGACAAAATTAGGTATAAAAGAGACAGGAGAGTCCGGATATTCATTAACCTACCTCCCCTGGTTCCAGAAATGCGGTACTGGTCTTTTTAGCGGTTTTAGACTCGTACAGAACTAACGTGTCTCATTTTATGTAAATTGTACAATAGTACAAAACTTGTTATTCCCCATATTAACAATATAATGTATTGTTTATAAACATTTCAATGTTGCTGATTGTCGATAAACAGGTATAGGTAAATGTTGAAGACTCCCTGACCCGAATTATAAGAGACGTAGTCCAACTTGAACATCGCAATATATTTCTCAATCAAAATATTGGAGGCAATTAAATTCCAAAATCAAAATTTACACTTATTTACAAAACTCGGGATTTTATGCATTTAAAGACTACAAAAAAGTTATCAAAAACGTCGTTAAAGCCTTGAAAACGCAATTATAAATCAAATAAAAAAAAAATATGGTAATATATGTTTTTTAAAGTCCCCTCTCTAACGGTTCTCTTTATAACTTATAAAATAATATTTTTGAGTAAGTTCGAAACAAATGATTAATTTAAGTTTTCAAATAAAATTGTAAGTGACTATTATAAAAAAAAAAAATATTTTGTGACAATCGTTTTTTTAGTGTTAGAAAATTACATGTAATGGTTAGAGCCGTTATGGGAGGAACACCTCTGGGCCTTCTGTTATTATTGCTTTTTAAAATATTGTTTTAGGGCTCCTTGAAGTTTTTGAGCTATTTTTTGTAGATTTTAAATACATAAAGTCCCGAGCTCTGCTTATATAAGTAAGAAACAAAATTAATTTAAAACTTTATTACTTGTAACGATAAGTTAGTTTAAAAAGTAAAAAAAGAGTTTATGCACCACTGTAATTGTATGGGTGAGAAGTCAAACATATTGTCGTTATTGTCGTATATTTTTATATTTTTTCCAATATTATTAAAAAAAACACGAGAAAAATTAAAAAATGACTTCGTGAAATGTACATTAGAACGAGACGCTACACTTAAAATCGCAGTATGGATGCTGGTAGAAAAGTTGTTAACATACGGGAAAAAATAATATAAAAAAAGAAAAACACATAATAGTAATTCACTAATAATATAGGTAATATTACCTATGTTGCATTACTATTCTAAAACTCGCCCAGTACATTTTTACATTTTTGAAAAACAACGTTTATTTAGTATTCCGTATACATTTTAATATAATCGTTAATTATGTAAAGTTTTTTTTTTTTTTTTTATATGTGTATAAAATATATACCAACGTAATAAAATCCAACAAAGGTTCCGTTTAAAGAGCTGTTTAATATGAAAATTTAACACAAAGAGAATTCTGTATTAAAAACCCTTAATTACATGTATAATATGTAATGATATTTATGCCGATATTGGGGAAAATGTCAAATTATTTTTATTGCGAATAAAAATTAAGGACTGTGCATATATTATAGGTAATTATTTTATTAATAATTTCGAATTTTTATCTGATAGTTGCAGTAATTATGCCCCGGTAAAATAAATTATAATTTATTTTCAGCAAAATAAAAATGTTATATTTTGTTTTTAGAATTTTCGACCGAATATTTGCGATTGGAAAACGTTTCTGAGCGGAGCTAGGTAAACTGGTAAGGGGTCATATAATATTATTATTTCTTTGTTTAGCCATGTATGATTTAGCCGAGAAATCAACAGCAAAAATAAAACCTATGAGTATAATATTTGTTGTCGTTTGTTTTTTATTTTGTATATTTTTTGAAAAGCTATCGAGTATCTTGAAATATGTTTCGAACAAGAGTGGGATAAAAAAAAAATATGCGTTTATTTTGAACTATGATGCGAACCGTTTTGTTATAGCTTCGACTAATCGAACAAGTTACTTCAACAAAAAAAAAAACAACTTTTTATTGAAATTACAACCGTTTTGTCTGGCACAACTGGAATTTAAAATTAAATTACAACCGTTTTTGACAAAAATATCAATTATATATTACGAACGTTATAGTGAAAAGTTTAAAATTTCGGCCAATAAAGGCCGCGCAATAACAGCGTACCAATGCGAATTACTCGGCAACTCCGGGAAATCGTGTAACATTAAAAAAACATTATATTACATAGGCGGCTCGTGCCCGTATTATATTATTGTTTCGTAACTTTACAACGCGTGTCGCGCATTACCACCGTTTCGTCCGCGGGCGCGACTAGAGCGCCGACTTTCGCGGTGCTGAAACGTGCAGGCGCGTCACGAAGACCCGCGGGAACAATGCTCCGCGCGATCCCCTGCACGCGACGCTCATACTAACGGTGCTAAAGATCCACCGGCACCTACGGACCTCACTAGTGGCGCGCGTTTCGGCGCCGCGCGTAAAACAAACCTATTTCGCCGGTCAATTTAAAACGGGCGATTGGCCGCCATTCCGACAAGACCGTTCCAATCGAAATTAGGGCGCACGAATAACTGATAGCGAACGAATTGCACGGAATTTAAATAAAACATTTACGTCGGCCCGGACCCGATACCGCCCCGAGGAAGCGCGAGCGTCTCGAGTTTTAATACAAACCGTTCGTACGAAAACGTCGGCGAAAAGCCGCCCGCGCGGGTTACGGACGAGACGGAGGCTAAACGGCGGAATACCTCACCCTACCCGTTGGTTCGAACCCAACAACGCACCCACGCTTCGACCCCGTCGGGCCGGCCGCCGACTGTTACAATTACGATGACCGATAAGACGGCCCATTTCGAACCCATCCGTTCGGCTCCGCGGATTTGGCCAACGGAATCGGCTCGTTTTCCACGTACCGTTGGCGTTTCGATGCGGTTACGTTCGCGGATCGTTGTCGGCAATGTCGTTCCCAAAATATTACGCGCGTTATTTTTTCGTTAATTTTTCCTCGTCCGCAACGCGGAAATACGTTTCCCCTCCGCCTTCACTTTTGTTTTACTACGCGGCCACTATTTGCGTTTTTCTAAAGTGGCCGCGGCGGGGCGTCGGGCGCGCCGGAGGGGGGCGCGTACCGCGTACACGCGCGCACGCGTTTAATGGCGGACTACGGCCGCGCGGCGGGCGATATTTTCAATTTTTAATCACGTGATATAGGTACGCGTGCAAGACAATTATTCTATCGCGCGCAGATGGAATTACGACGCGCGCATCGTACAGGTACTATACACAGTTTTACTCACTATTAACGCCTGTGCGTACGCACAGTAATGTTCAAATGGAATTATTAATGCGTTTCGCCGCGCCGAGGGCGGACAGTAGGTGTACCGGCAGCTATTATATACCTCGCCTACCCGCCTGCCCACCTACCGTACTAAAAATAACTGGATTTGGACGGTCGTAAGCGGCGCGAGAGGATGACACGACTTGTTATGCTCGTATTAATATAATAGTATTATTGCTATCCGCCGCCGCGCTGGAGGACGTTTGAGCGGCACTTTATTATTTGCGATTATTAACATCGCGGGCGAGTGGCGGGGCGGCTGGCGGGCGGGCGGGCGGGGGGGGGGGGGGGGACGTAA